>OZ023315.1:62772818-63107666 GCA_964007375.1 Ophion obscuratus | reverse complement strand
CCTCACTACGAGCCGGTGACCCCGAGCCCCTCACGTACATCGATGTTCGTCCTCGTCGCATAGTCGACGTCCTACCTCCGTCTCTCGCCGCTTCCCCACCCTCGGTAACCCCCACACTGGTCCTTCATCCCCGACGAGCGTAACTTCCTTACCACCACCACAACCACCATCACTATCACAATCTCACGAAGAACCAACCCTCCACGCGTACTGCTCGGCAGCTTTCATCCGCCAGCCTCTCTCCGCACGTCGCTCCGTCACACACCGGAAATTGTTGATCGTCTGGCTATAGGTGGTCTATCGCTGGACATCCAAACGATATTACGCAATCTCCTACTTCCCTCCCGCTGTCTCACCGACAACTTGCTCCAGCGTTTTTGTCGAGCTGCTCAATTGCAACTGTCGGATATCTCCAAAGATGCGTATCCTGCATGGCTGTCACGTTTTCTTCGCCCATGTTGCAGTGTCTCGTTTCCGCGTTTCTTTTTAATTTCCTTCGACGGATTGTATCGGTACGGGATGGTTCGGTATGCACGGGGTTTCGATTTTGCAGCTTTGATTTCGAAATCGGCGCGGCAAAATCCATGGAATCGTTGCTTGACGATCGAGAATCTCATACTTCTCTTTGGTTGATTGAGCTGTAACTACCCCTTGTCCCTTGTTCCTTTCGTCCATTTTTTTCCAGACTGGTAGGGTAAGTCCGGGTAACTGGCCACAGTTTTTTCAAGGATCCGTAAAAATGAAAGTACAGACGTTATCGAAATCAGTATAATTTTGGTGTACCCAAATTTGGCATACTATCCACTGAAGCTACTCTTCGATGTGACGAGTTCCATAATAATTTTCTCTGCAACATTTTTGGTCATTGTTGTTATATCGTCTTTCTAAGGTCTTCCTGATTTCGTAGGTTCTAGCGGCCGCACGAACCGACAATTCATCATTTTTAACAGCACCAATGACTGCTTTTAATGATTCTTGAGTCCAGTTCCCTCATCGAGCACTTGCTCTTCGCCTGTACTTATTAGGCACTTAAAACAAATGTAGAAAAAACGAATTACTTGAACACATTACAACTAATACTATGGCCATCACACACCGACTGTACGTGGCCATCTCTCCTAATATCTCGGGAGTGATGGCCACATCTAAAATGTAAACAAGTAGAAAAAATACGTGCGAAATGTTGAGGTTATAACAAATCATTGTTTGTGAACTATTAAAAAAAAGTAACCATTACTTTTACAAAATAACATCACCACAAACAATCACTAAAACATGAAACCTTTAAAACAATTTAGCAGTAGACATAATAGTTAAAAATGATTTTACTTACTTAACATTTCTTGCGACGTTTTAACGGTACGAGATATGAAAAAATTTCAAATTGCAACAATGTTTATGTTTTTGTGCACTATACATTGGAGATGAGAACGATAACGTTATCGACGAAAAACAAAATCACCCCTATTTTCGAGGGTTCGTTTCACCCTTTAAAACCGTTTTTCCGCCGATAATAAAAAACGTATCGCGGGTAACAAAATTGATGGGTGTGACCTGAGGGATGTTCCTTGTAAGTAGGGTGCTCCAATCTGACCACCCAATGTATATGAAACGGACATCAGGGTTGGTTAGGTAATCAAGGTGACATAAATGACATCTGCCTAAAGTATAAAACGTACTAAAGTATACAATACCAAAAAACGCCTATAGCTAAACAGCGTGTTTCAACCCAACCACCCAATATATATGAAATGGACATCAGGGTTTCTTAGGTAATGTGGCTCTTCGCTTATGCGGCTGCAGAAGGGTAATAAGGGAAACGAGTTAATTCGTTTTCCATCGCTAGAATCGCGCCGTCAACGCTTCCCCTCTACCTTTCCTTCCACTCGAGCCTCCCGAAATGCCTCACTAAAAAGGGGTCACCATACGTTGCAGCCTTAGATAACCTTTCTCATCTCTCTCTCCCTCTCTTTGAACCTGTATTTGCAATGATTTTTAAGTATTGTGGAGAGGCATCGGGTTCTCCGTACTTTTACGCGATATAACCTTGACGAATTGCGGAAAGACGCTTCTTGTGGGAATTTGTACGCTTTTTCTCACCATCCAATTATCTTTAAAAAAAAAAAAAAAATTGTTGCCGAAGCTGCGAGCGGTCAACAAATATTTTGGAGGTTACTCAAGCCTCCGAAAAAATTCAAGTTTTCATTGAAAAAACGATTTTTTCCCATTTCTCACCCATGAATTTTACGCTTTATAATTTTTAAGTTGACCTTGCGAAAGCTTTAGCCGGCCAATGAATATTTAGTGGTCGCTCGAGGGTTTTCGAAATTGATCACTTTCGCCAAAAATAAATCTCGCATGCACTACAATTCCTTGTAGCATAAAAACAAAGTAAACAGCAAAGTGTTACATTTTCTGAATAATTTATTATAATAATTTATGACAAACACCAATTAGACGATGTGTGTGTGTATATATATATATATATATATATATATATATATATATATATATAAATTATGTATTATTGTATTATGGTGTCGCTCATCACAGAGCACAGCTACGATTGGTCCGCAGTTTGACTAACGAGACCAACTGTGGGACGCATTACGATGCGCGGAAAACCGATGCCATTTCAGTTTTACGAACCAACGACCTATAATTTCGTTTACGGACAAGAGCTTTGAAGAATTATTTTATGAGAACAAAAATTATAATTCTTGCAGAATTTTACTGCATTATTTCATCCGAAAAAAATCTGCAGCACACAAAATGGATGTTGAGACTAACGGAAACTATGCTCTGTCGGAAACAACACGCAGAAATTAGTTTAGACGCTTCAAAACAATAATTTTCATGTTTGGAATTGGATTCATTACTTCACGAAGACTCATGTCAGACGCTAGCTGAACTTGCAGAATCATTAGGAGTTGATCACACAACAGTTTCGAAACGTTTGAAAGCATTGGGCATGATCTTTCACAACAAAGCATTCATTTTCACGAAAAAAAACAACGAAAACTTATTGACATCCTAATAGTCTGTAGATACTAGTATTGTAACATCCTCACGTCTATAGATACTAGTATTGTAACATCCTAATGTCTACCCGGGAAAAAAAGTTCATATCTGAATATATCTGAATCATATCTGTAGAATCAGATATGATCAGACAAGAAAATTGGCAATATCTGTTCATGTAGTGTCACGACAGATCATGTATGCTAATATCTGAGCATGTATGATTATATCAGAGCTATTTTGATAATTTTGAGAGCAGACCTGTCCATATCGCAGCAGGTCTGACCAGATCCAATCCCCAGGCAAGATCTGATCTTGTCCGACCAGATCTGATTTTATTGGGCTAGATCTGATCATGTCAGGTAGATCTGATTTTATTGGGCCAGATCTGATCATGTCAGGCAAATATAATCTTATTGGACCAGATCTGTCTGTCCGTATAAGAATAAAATACCGTGGATCCCAGTAGACCTGGACATCTATGAACAATAGACCTGCCCATATGATAAAATCATAGTTTATCTGAACCATCAGACCAGGTATGACTCCGACTATATCAGAGCAAATCTTACCCCGTTGAGACAGATCAAATCTTGTTAGTGCAGTCGTGAAGATATTAAAATGTTTACATATATAGAGCGGGGTTATTAACACGTCATCACTTGACGTGTTAATAATTAATAATATTATAATAACTCACATGATCACATATAATACAGTTAGGTGAGGTGCCATGTCTGATCGGATATCGTCTCATATCCTCATATATCGTTTCATATATTCAGATGTTTTCATGTGTGAACAACTGAACTGCATATACGACAAGGTACGAGCGTATAAGACTCCGTATATTTTCCAGGTTTGGTATCGTATCTGATGGGATAAAATTTTATATGACGTGCCTGCTCATATATCACATCATATATGTTCAGATATGGTTTCACGCTGTCAACTCGCCTTGGTACCTGGCCAGATAAAAACATATATGAGATCTATATAGCGGAGTCTGGTACCGTATTTGATTGGATATGATCTTATACGAACAGATACGTTCACATATCACATCATGTATGTTCAGATACGAATTTACGGTATCAACTCGCCTTGGTACTTAGCCAGATATAAATAGATATGAGTTCATATATGGTCAGGCCAGATACTGTATTTCATCAGATATGATCTTCTATATGCATATGTGATGTGGAAGATGATCAGACCTAATCATATATGATACTGTAAAATGTCAGATATAATGTCTGTATAATAATTATAATAATAAAAAAAAATAATAAATGTCTGATACATGTATGACAATATCTGAAACATATATGAACATATCCACTCAGACATGAACTTTTTTTCCCGGGTATAGATACCAGTATTGTAACATCCTAATGTCTATAGACATCAGTATTGTAAATACGTATAGATGCTATACCTACTACACACATACCTAGTATCTCGCATGACAGGCGGCCGAAAGGGGTATTGGTGCCTGCGGACGTTCGCGGGCGCCATGTTGGATCCTGACTCGCGTCGATTGCGCTGTCGTCCTTTCCCTCCCTTCGCGTAGTATATACAACGACCGTTAACCCACGAAGAGTCCTGCATCCGCAAGCCTGTGCAGCGTCCTTGTGCTTGCCAGCAACTGTATAGACATATCGATACATGATGTTATCCGTGTATGCATCAGGACCAAAAGAGTACACGTAAGTGTGTATGCCCGACGTAATCGCCGATGCCTGGTCCAGGGGTCCTTCATCTGACACACACATAGGCAAGGGCATTGACATCGGAGAATGTTCAATGCTTGCCAGAACCTCATGTTGGGCTTGCGATGTCTCTTGCCTGTGTGCATACGTACATATGGAAAGGATACTTTACACCCGTTGTATCTATGCAATGTTGGTTATCAGCGCGTCCACTTCCTACCGGGACAGCCCGTAATATTATCCTCTGTCCCCGAAGTAACCTTCATAACTATGCTTACATTCATGTGGAGGTGATTTCGATGACATCGGGGTTGACGTAACGCGGGGAATGGGAACAGTTGGCTACTATGAGGTCCTCGGAATCGCGTTTTCAATATATATATGTATGCATATACACGGATACACTGTACGTGTGTACGAAGTACATTGTTAAGTATACAGGACGAAGGGAAACCACGCCCCGAATACGAAGCCCGGGCCAATGGCATCGAGACGTCGCGACGTCCGCCTCTACCGATAGGATTACCCTCTGACACGCTCTTTCGCTTGTCAACCATTCCCCCAACCCTCTGAAACAGGGGTGTAGGGGGTTATTCCCGCTTTCCTCGCCATTTCAACTTTCGATAACACACGAGCACACGAATGTGCCTGGTTGTTCAGGTGGGGGTGTTGCACGCACACGTTCAGGGTTCCGCCGGAAATGGCAACCTGACGATGCATTCAATTTTCGGCCGTGCACAGGTAAATATGGGAGTTTGATGCTGGGTACGCGTGTACCCGGGTGGAAATCGCTGTACCTACGCACAGAGAACTGTTTGGTTTATTCTTCGAGAAAGTGGGGAATGGAACTTTTGGTTTGACAAATGCGTGGGATAGTACAGTCCTGCTGTATATTGGAATCGGAAAAAATTTGAAGAAGGCTAGTTTTTTGACAGGTGATTTTGTAGGTGCCACGGGTGCTAAAACCAAGTTTGCCTAAAAATCGGGGGGTAGGGTTTTTTTTAGGGGATGGAGGTGGTTTAATGCCAAACTACAACCGTCACGAGGTCGGCGCGGGGAGACTGAATGTTCGGAAAAATCCGAGTTTTATTTTTGTCCATAGCGCCGAAGTCGTGGAAGTTCATTATGGGGGTGAAAAAGTGGGGTGAAATTTTGAAAAATCAGTTTTCATTCGATAACTCTTTAGGACAAATTCATACAATTTTTGTTCAAATGAAAACGTTGTAGCCCTTGAAAAGACGCGTCGATAGAGTATTCGATCAACCCTCTCCAATAATATCTTCACCCCCAAAAGAATTGTTGAAGAATTAACAAAAAAAATTGTTTATTGAATAACTCAAAAACAATCGATTTTTCGGGGATGTTTTAAATGTACGAAATGTAGAGAATAATTTTCTCTATATTTTCGTTCGTATGCACAACTTCTGAATTTTGCTTTTTCGAACCCATCTCAGGGGTTGAACATTCAAAATGAAATTCTGCGAAAATTATTGACCGAAACTAAAGAGATACGAGTTTGGCACTGTGGACATCAATGTAGCTGAGGGTTCAAGCTACAATTTCTTCCACGGCGGCCAATTCGTGCCGTCAATAGTTTTCCCAGAATTTCATTTTGAATGTTCAACCCCCGAGAGGGGTTGGAAAATGAAAAATTCAAGGGTGGTCCTTAGCAACGAAAATATGGAGAAAATTATTCTCTACATTTCGTACATTTGAACCATACTCGAAAAACCGATTGTTTTTTAGTTATTCAATAAACTATTTTCTGTTTGGTTTTTTAACCATTTTTTGGGGTTGAAGATATTATCGGAAAGTGATGATCGAATACTCGATCGACGCGTCTTTTCAAGGGCTACAACGTTCCCATTTGAACAAAAAATGTACGATTTTTTTCCAAAGAGTTATTGAATTAAAACCGATTTTTCAAAATTTCACCCCACTTTTTCACCCTCAAAATGAACTTCCACGACTTCGGCGCTGTGGACAAAACTAAAGCTCGGATTTTTCTCAACATTTTGTCTTTCGGCGCCGAACTCGTAGGGGTTGTAGTTTGGCATTAATCCACCCCCATCTCCTTTCATCCCCTAAAAAAGAACCCTACACCCCGATTTTTAAGCAAACTTGGATTAAGCACCCGCGGCACCTACAAAATCACCTGTCAAAAAATTAGCCTTCTAATTTTCTCCGATTCCGGGTTTTTCCAGCGACAGCACGACTGTACTAGGAAGGCAGTTGAAGCGATAAAGGGAACTTCAGAACTGCACTGAGAAAACAATATATTTCTATGTACCTGTATTTGTCTACTATTAACAAATGGTAAAGTTGGATATGGCGGAATAAATATTTTCTTACGTGCGAATTTAAAAATTGTTTTCGTATGAAAAAGTGATCCACTCATAGACTTAATTACACATATATTTAGTATGAATATCAAGCTGTTAGAGATTAAAAACATTTTTTTATCGATGTGCATAATTGCCGACTACTCGAAACTTCTCGAAAGACCTTTTTTCCAATTGGCGTGACAAATAACATCAACAATTTTCACTCGATTTACTTCAAATTTAAAAGTCATGTTCCTAATTGCATTTCGCAGAGAAGTACGTACGGAATTTCTGGTTAATCGAAAACGTTTCATTTTACGAGCAGTTTATAAGCAGTTGTAACCGAATTTTTCGCGGAAAATTAATGTCTTAAGTTCAAATCCCTACAACTTTTGCGTAAAACAATATTTTTTAAATTCCGTACGTACTTATCTAGGTATTCTAATGTAGATTGACGAGAATTTTTTTTGTAGGTAAAAAATTGTCGATGCTAAATGTCACGCCGCGGAGCACCTAATAAAGATGACAAAAGAAAATATTACTAGTCGACCATTTTGTTTGTTGTAAAAAAAAATTCTAACAGGTTGATATTCATACTAAATAGATGTGTCATTAATTTTTCGAGTGAATTTTCCTGAGTGAAATATTTGTCGACTATTAACAAACTATGATTTGAGACGAATCGTCGATTTTTTTTACAGTTATTTGCTAACTACTAACAGGGCTCTATTTTATTCGACTGAAGATTTTTTAATTATGACCAAATATTCATTTTGTAATAAGTGTACGACTGTTATCTCAAAGAACTATTGGGCCACTATCTTAAATTCAGATTCATTAATAGTTAATAAATTCCTATTTGCGTTAAATAGAGAAGTTGCCGCGTCAACGGTGTGACTCTTGGCTCAAATACGGCCGAGATAGCCGTTTTGAATGAAGATTGGTTAATTGTTGTGACACGTTCATTTGCATTGATCAAAGGATAGACGCGACAACTATACACTGAAAAAAAAATGCATTCATCCATTCAAAATTCCGTTGGTTTAACAAAATGTATTTTTAAGGAGGTTTGAGCGTTAGCCACAATCCAAGGTTAAATTTAACAAAAAAAATACATGTTATTGTTTACACTATACTGAGTCTTTACGAATTTTTTGAACTTTTTTCACCACCAAACACCAGAGATAAAAAATAGTTCAATGTATGTAATTTAACGTGAGGTAAGATGGGCAAGACTTTTACACTAAAGGTTGTGTCATTTTTATTGTTATTTAGCACCAAGATAAATCATTTCTAACAACGGATTAATGCAAACTGAAGCTTTGTGAACATTTAGAAAAAAAATCCTCATCTTGCCCATCGTAAACCATGGGCCAATAATCTCGTGACGTAAATATGAAAAGCCATAATTATAAATTACTCAAAATTTCATTGTGTATTGTATAAAATATTCGTTGTCGTAGTGTTTTCATAATAATCATCGATAATGTTATGCTTTTTCAAGTTGGTAGTAACACAAAAGTTTTTCTATTTTACGTAATAAAAATGTTAAAATGCATTATTTTTCCCTTTAATTATATATTTAAAAAAATAGCATATATAGAATAAATCTGTACCTCGTATGCATTTTTTTGAAGTTCATTGAAAAAAAACATGAATAAACTGTCATTTGACTCAACTGAATCGCTCCAACCTCCTTAAATACTTTCAACTTGATTTTTGGTTGGCATAAAACACGTGTTGTCAATTTAACCGATAGTTCTAGTGGTGCGAACTGTAGCTCATTTTGCATGTCTGAGCAACTGTTAAAACAACAAAATTTCGAGACAACAAAATGCATTTTGCACATTCAACGATTTTTTTTTCTCCGTGTACGTTAAGGGGTTACCCCCACTTGCGATTTTGAAAAAAACGATATTTTTATTGTATTTTTTTGAAGTATAAGTATCTGAGAATAAGTCCTGAAAATTTCAAGTCGATCCGAACAAAATTGACTGAGATATGAGCGTTGGAAGAGAAGAATCCGTTGTGTAAACGACCGGAAATTGAAACTTTAAACGCGTTTTTCTCAAAATGGCATTTCTGAAGTCGGTGACCAAGATTACTCGAACACTAATGAACCGATCTTCTTGAAATTTTGCAGGCTTATTTAATACATAAAAATGTAGTCTTTAATCGTTCGATTTTTTTTTCGAAAAAAATGGCCTTTTTATAGCCAAAAAACGGCCGTTCTTTTTCGTTAAAATCGAACCATTAACTTTGACTGTCCGCCATTTTGGGAAAAATGAATATTTTTTAAAATCCTTCGATCAAAGACTAGTTTATACTTATATTTGACTAAATCCATCCGCATTTTTTTTTCAGATGATCCACTTCACCGGCATGTTGGTCACCGCAAACCGTGTATATAAAAACATTATTTCATTGACGGCCATTTGCCACTAAACAATGTAATATTTTTCAATAAAAAAATTACTGAAAGTTCTTCAAGATGTGTTCTTTAAGATGGTATATTGATCGATTAAAAAAGTTTTGTAGTTTTCTTTAAAAAAATTCATGAAAAAGGCCTTTTTTGCGCTACAAGTGGGGGTAACGCCTTCACGGGCCCAAATCTAAATATATTAATTGTGAACAAATCTCTACTCCTTTGAACTGTATTATCACGTCACAATTTCAACTCGTTATTCGATTACCATAAACATATACTGAGTCAAGAGTAATAAAAATAATCCAATAAATCATTACTTTCAAAGAAGTACTGTGGCTATAAAGATTTTTCATGAGAACACGAATATTTCTTAACGACTAACAAATTTTGTAACAGTTGATGAATATTTGAATATCAGTGCCCAAATGTATTTCTTTACTAAAAATAAACTGTTTTCTCAGTGTGGTGCTATTATCGTCTTGTCATTAAGATAGGATGTACTCGAACGTTCATTTTATTAATTGCCAGTTAGGGACATTCCCCGCAATCGTGCAGACTCTCGTATCGATCCATGGGACTTCGTTCAAGCCCATCGTCGCTTACCCACCTCCGGTTTTCCTCGATAAACTTAACCCTCGAGGGTAAAGAAGGTGTCCCTCGAAAAGCGCGCGCTCTCCCCGGTTTTCGTTACCCATGCTCGCGTTAGCGAGTTTCGATAAAATTGGGCGTAGTCGACAAGGTAGGGAATACCGGTGCGATATTTTTTTTTTTCTTTATCGTCAGATGGAACTCTTGGCTGATAAGGTGCCCGGGAAAAAAGTTCATGTCTGAGTGGATATGTTCATATATGTTTCAGATATTGTCATATATGTATCAGATCTATTTATATCTGACATTTTACAGTATCATATATGATTAGGTCTGATCATATTCCACATCACATATGCATATAGAAGATCATATCTGATCAAATACAGTATCTGGCCTGACCATATATGAACTCATATCTGTTTATATCTGGCTAAATACCAATGCGACTTGGTACCGTAAATTCGTATCTGAACATACATGATGTGATATGTGAACGTATCTGTTCGTATAAGATCATATCCGATCAAATACGGTACCAGACTCCGCTATACAGATCTCATATATGTTTTTATCTGGTCAGGTACCAAGGCGAGTTGGCAGCGTGAAACCATATCGGAACATATATGATGTGATATATGAGCAGGCACGTTCATATAAAATTTTATCCCATCAGATACGATACCAAACCTGGAAAATATACGGAGTTGTATACACTCATACCTTGTCGTATATGCAGTTCAGTTGTTCGCACATGAAAACATCTGAATATATGAAACGATATATGAGGATATGAGACGATATCCGATCAGATATGGCACCTCATCTGACTGTATTATATGTGATCATGTGAGTTTTACTATAATATTATTAATTATTAACACGTCAAGTGATGACGTGTTAATAATCCCGCTCTATATATGTAAACATTTTAATATCTTCATGACTGCACTAACAAGATTTGATCTGTATCAACAGGGTAAGATTTGCTCTGATATAGTCGGAGTCATACCTGGTCTGATGGTTCAGATAAACTATGATTTTATCGTATGGGCAGGTCTATTGTTCCTAGATGTCCGGGTCTACTGGGATCCACGGTATTTTATTCTTATACGGACAGACATATCTGGTCCAATAAGATTAGATTTGCCTGACATGATCAGATCTGGCCCAATAAAAACAGATCTACCCGACATGATCAGATCTGGCCCAATAAAATCAGATCTGGTCCAACAAGATCAGATCTTGCCTGGGAATTGGATCTGGTCAGACCTGCTGCGATATGGACGGGTCTGCTCTCAAAATTATAAAAATAGCTCTGATATAATCATACATGCTCAGATATGAGCATACATGATCTGTCATGACACTACATGAAGAGATATTGCCAATTTTCTTGCCTGATCATATCTGATTCTATAGATATGATTCAGATATATTCAGATATGAACTTTTTTTTCCCGGGCGGAAGGATTTTAGTGCGATAATCGGGGTGATCGTGAGGCTTTTATTATATTTCCCTTGATACCTGGTGCTCTAATATATTTCTTTTACGAACGCGAATATTTAACAATTAACTGGTTTTCGTTGATAATCGAGTGAAAATACATCCCAGTGTACTGGTGAAATTTCAAGCCAAGTTACCGAACCTTTAAGGAGAGATATACATCTAGATGGTCGAGGTCGAGGATTTAGAAGCTATGAACATTCCGTCGACCGTAGAAGACCTACACTATGGGCCTGGTATCGATGATTCCATGTAAGTTGACAAATTTCATGATTTATTCATTTCCAAATTTTCAAACGCGTTTTTCTCAAATCCACGTTTTTCAAATCGGTACCCAAAATTTCTCGAAAACCAATGAACCGATTGCCTTGAGTTTTTTTGTGGTTATTCTATACACCATTATCTAGTACTTGTCGTAGGATTTTTTTCTTCGTTATTTAGTTTTTGTTTTATAGGCAAAATAATAACTAATTTTCGGCCCACAAATCACTATTTATGTTCAAACGTCCGCCATTTTGTCATAAATCGACATGTTCAAAATAGGCTATGACAAGTGCTACATAGTATCTAATTTAATAATCTTTTTGGTTTTTTTTTTTCAGATGATTTTTGAAGAAACGCCAGTGGGCACTGTATACGCAGATTTTTTTGCAACGCTCCAAGGATCATACAATATCCTTGTATATTTCTGATATTTTTTAAATAAAGAAAAATAAACATATTTTTGAATGTATATACTTTTAGATGATTAAAACCCCAATCCGAAAGGCCATAGCCGCGTAAGTAGGGAAAAATTGCCCCCGCATTTTTTCCAGCGAAATTTGGAGTATATTCTGAGGTATCAAAAGAAACAAATTTTCTGAAAATGTCGTGCCCCTCAACACAATGGTTTTAGAAAAATGTTTTTTTTTAAATATAAAAAAAAAAAAATTTCCGGAAACTTGTTCCGATCAAACGTGTTACGAAATAAAATTATAGAACATTTTGCGAAAGATTAAGGTTTAAAAAAAATAATGTTCCTTGTTTTATTATTTTCTACTATAATCCACTTGGGGTACAATAGTGAAATTTTTTTCATATAATCTTTGGGCACCTTATTAGATTATATAATTTTTTCAAAATGATCGGTTAGGTGCGTCACAGTGAAAAAAAAGAAACACACTTTATTGATATATTTTAGTTATATAGGTATATAACTAAAATATATCCATAAAGTCTGATATGTGACTAACTGATTGGCTTGGTACGCCACAGTGAAAAAAAAGAAACACATTTATTGATATATTTTAGTTATATAGATATATAACTAAAATATATCAATAAAGTCTGTTTCTTTTTTTTCACTGTGGCGTACCAAACCGATCATTTTGAAAAAATTATATAATCTAATAAGGTGTCCAAAGATTATATGAAAAAAATTTCGTTATTGTACCCCAAGTGGTTTATAGTGAAAAAATAAAACAAGGAACATTTTTTTAACCTTAATCTTTCGCAAGATGTTCTATAATTTTATTTCATAACACGTTTGATCGTAACAAGTACCAAAAAAAATCCAATCGATCCACTGAAGCGTTTCCGGAATTTTTATTTATTTTTTTATTAAAAAAAAGGAGAATCCGGGGACTCTCGCCACGGGTGGTAAGGCTCCGCGTAGTGGGCTACAATTTTGCGTAATCTAACTAGAAATAGTCTCATGCGCCGCGAAAAAAGTGCAGTAGGAAGGTAGAGTGCTAAGTGAGCAAGCTGTGGACGTGTGGGGAAGGCGTAGGAGGACGAAGTGAACCCATTAGGGCGAAAAAAAGGATCGTCGCGTGCTGGGCAGGTTAAGCCAGTGACAGGGAAAAGTGTCATGGCGGAGGAACGACGGAACGGGACGGGCCACGGCTTCGAGGACCGCGAGGACCGGGAACGGATGTGTTGCGATAAAGGCGCGTCCACATGGCCAGGAGCACGAGCTGGCGAGGATGGAGCTGAAGGCGGACGGCTCGAATCGGCCGATGGAAGCGCCGCCACGTCAGATTTGGAAAACGCGGCGGTCGAGACAGAACGCGACGATGACAGGCAAAGCAACAAGAGGGGTAGGGGGAGGCCGAAGAAACTGGCGGGAGGAAGGACGACAAAAAGGCCAAACAGCATTGATAGATACTTCGTGCAAGAACAGGCACAGGAAAAAACCGCTTTTGGAAAGAACACGAAGATGAGGAGAACGCCATGCAAGGAGGGGGGAATAGAGAGGCAGGAGAGGACCGTCGCAACAGGTCTTGAGAAGGGACTACAGGACGAGAACCCAAACGGACGTCGGCACAGTAGAATGTCGTAAGGAAATTAATGCGGCCAATGGTTGTGACAATGTGAGTAAGGAAGAAGGTACGAATTGGGAGGAAAAACTGGAAAAAACTGTGGGAATTATAGAAAAAGTGTTAAAGAGCGGTCTGGACAAAATAAAAGAAGAGTTAAAAACTGAAAAGGAAAAGTCACCGCTACCCTGTCGTTGTGAGGATATGGACAGAATTATAAAGGAGTAGTTGGGAGAGGCAAATTCATGGAAGTACAAGCTCGACAGGGATACTATTGTGTGGAGGGAGGAGAGGGAAGCCTTGGTGAAAGAGATACATTTCTGGAAGAGTAAAGCGCATGAAAAAATGGCTGTGTGCGAGCGCGAAGCCGCTGCAAGGGAGGAGGAACAGATGGGACCGGAAGCCGCAACGTTCACCCTGGGAAGCGACAAAAATAACAACGAAGCGTGGGTAGAGAAGGAAAGACCTGCTATAGCTGACCACGATTGGACGGAGGTGGCAAGAGGAAAGAGGGGGAGGACAGCGGGACCTAGCCGACCATCGGAAATGGAAAAGGACGAGAGGTGCTGGAATCTGCCTGGCGGAAGCAGAGGGAACGCAGATCGAGGAGGGAAGACTGATGAGAGAGGGTTTGAAAACTCGGGCCACGGCCGCGCAGCTGCGTGGCGTGACGACAGGACGTTGGCTGACGACCATCGAGTGCGGCGGCATACACATCGGCCGCGACCAATGGAAAGAGGGGAATGGGAGCAGGAGCGATTGGAAAGAAGGGCCAGGAAGAAAAACGTTAAGATAGGGGGAATGAAGGCAAAAGGAAGCGAGGGGGAATTCATCAGGGAAGTGGGCGATTTCCTGTGGGAAAAACTGGGGGCAAAACCGGTAATAAGACGGGTGATTAAAACGTTGGGCGGGCCAGTGTTAGTCTTGGAATCTATGGACGAAAAAGTCCAGCTAATGAAACGTAAGCGCGAGCTCAGGGGTACGAGAATTTTTTTAGAGGACGACCTAACGATAAGAGAGAAGGAGGTAAAAAACTGGCTGAGGGGGGAGGTGAGCAGAAAGAGAAGGGAGGGGAGGGAAGCCAGAGAAGGGTACAGTAAGATGTGCGTGGATGGTGAATGGTGGTATTGGGTAGACCCGGAAGGACGTTTGGTGGATGAAAACAATTTTTTTCGAGGTAGTCTTGTGATACTCACGGCGCATACAAGCTGCTAACGTGGAATGTCTGCGGAATGGGGAATATAGCGGAGGCAAGAAATCTTTTGGAAAGGCATGACGTAATTATGCTACAGGAAACGTGGTTAGAGAAAATGCCGAGTCAAAAATGTCTGAACAAAACCGCGAGAGGGTATGTGTGGTGGTTTAAAAAGGCGGAGAGGGGAAAAAGAAAAGGTCGAGCTAGTGGTGGACACCTGATAGGCATAAAGAAAGAAATAAGCACGTCTTGTAAAGTAGTTGAATGGGAGTATGGAGGAATAGTGGAAATATGGCGAGAAAAGGAAAAGAAATGGTCGTGGATTATTGAGGTATATAATAATGTAGGGGTAAAAAACCTCGAGGGACCGCTAAGGACGAAGGTTGAGGAGGGGATTGAGAAAGGAGCTGGAATCATCATCGCGGGAGACCTCAATGCCAGAATAGGGCGGGAGGGGGGCATCACGGTCTGCGAGAAATCAGGGGGGCCATCGTGGGAGAGGAATTCAAGAGACGAGATACTGAATGCGGAGGGGGTAGCTTGCTGAGGCTGTGCGAAGGCTTAGGTCTGACGATCCTGAATGGGAGGAAGAGAGGTGATGAGATGGGGGAGGTCACCTTTGTTGAGAATGGAGGGGTAGGGACGGGATTGGTCCTTGACCTAGTCATCTGGATGGAAGATGAGGAAGAGGACCTGGTAAGAGAGCTGAAAGTGTTACCAAGAGCTGAGTCGGACCAATTTCCGGTTGGGTTCACGATTATGGGGTCAAACGTGATAAAGAAAAGAGATAAAGGGGGAGCGCAAAAAGGAAAGGGGGAGAAAATGGAAGATAGGCTAACCTGAAATGATGAAGCATCTGAGGAGTATGTGGAGGAAGATGACAAAGTAAGAGTGGGGGGCATTAGGGATGACTCGACCAATCAGAGGTGGGAGAAATTGAGGGAGGCGATCTGGAAGGGAACGGAGGCCACAGGATTGGTAAAAAAGAGGAATAAACGGGGTGGGGACAGGAGCTGGCTAGGGCAAGAAGGGGTGCAACAAAAGAGGAACGTTCAACGAGCACTCACAAAATTTCTTAAAACAAGAAATCCGGAAACGAAAAGGAAGCTTAATGAAAAAAGGAAAAAGTGGAAGGATCTAAAGGGGAGGAAAAAGAAAGAATGGTTAGAAGAAAGATGGGGGAGATTCAGGACAGTAAAACAATGACTGACTGATGGAGGGCAATAAAGAAGTTCAGAGGGAGGAAAAGTGCCGCAGGAGAAAATATTAACAAGGAAGATTGGGAGGCACACTTCAAAAAACTTATGGGGGAAGGGGATCCAACACAGGCCAGGACTGGTCCCTGGGAATGCGAGTTCGTAGAAGAGGAAGGTGGAGAGGATGGGCCTTGGAACAGGGAATTCAGTAGGGAGGAACTATGGAAAGTGCTGAGGAAATTGAAGAGAAGGAAGGCAGCAGGGGAAGATGGGATCACAGGGGAATTCATAAGGGGTCTATCGACAGAGGCAAAGGAAGAGTTAAGGAACATATTAAATGGAATCTGGAGAGAAGGAAAGTTACCAGGGGGGTGGGAAGTAGCGAGAATTTTTCCGATACATAAGGCGGGGGACGAGGACGATGTAACCAATTATAGAGGCATATCGTTACTAAATGTGGGCTACAAAATCCTGACAAGCCTAATGATTAGGAGAATGAACAGATGGGTAGAGGATAATAAGATCGTAAGGGAGAGTCAGGCGGGCTTTAGGGAAAAAGGGGTACGCGGGATCACGTCTTTGTACTGAACGCGCTAGTAAATAATAGCCTTAGGAGGAAGGGTGGGAAACTGTATGTTGCATTCGTCGATTTAAAGCAGCATTTGATAAAATTGATAGGAACATCATGTTTGGGAAACTCTGGGAGAAAGGTCTTACCGGAAGGATGCTTAAGTTGATACGAGGAATCTACGAAAGTACTACAAACGAAGTCATCACAAGTAATGGAAGAACGGGTAAATTCGAAACAAAAAAGGGGGTGAGACAGGGATGTCCCCTCAGCCCGACCCTCTTCGGGTTGGTCCTAGATGACATTGATGAGGAATGGGAAAAGAATGGCATAGGAGGAACGGTGATGGGTGGGAAAAAATTCTACGCCCTTAAATATGCGGATGATATTGCCCTAGTCGCAGACAATGCCGAAGCGTTAAGGGATATGTTGAGGCGGCTGGAAAAATTTGAGGCGAGGATGAAAATGGAGATTAACACGGAGAAAACTAAGGTTATTATTTTTAAAAGATGGGGAAGACCGAAGAAGGGAGAAACATGGGAATTTAGGGGGAAAACACTGGAGGTCGTGAGGGAATTTAAATACTTGGGGTTCTCGTTTTCGGCGAATAATGCAATGAAACAGCATCTGCAAATAGTGACAGCGAAGGCTAGGAAGGCAGCAAATACGGTCTGGGGGTTGACGAAGCGAGCGAGAGTGGACGATCTAAAGTACAGATTACAGCTGATGGACTCTTTGGTAAAGGCAGGGGCGTTATATGGAGTGGAAGTGTGGAGAGTAAGGCAATGTCTGGAGAGTACGGCGGGTGGGATAAAACCTCCCATTTCAGCGTTTCCAAGTACTTTTTCACGACATTTGCAACATGGGGTCGGGCATTGTCATGCTGCAGTATCACCTTGTCATGTCTTTCGTTGAATTATGGCCGTTTCTCTTTGAGTGCCTTACTCAAGCGCATCAACTGACGTCGGTAGAGTTTCCCTGTGATGGTTTCGGATGGTTTGAGCAGCTCGTAGTACACAACGCCCAGCTGGTCCCACCGGATACACAGCATCACTTTGGATCCGTGAATATTCGGTTTGGGCGTCGATGACGGAATATGACCAGGCAGTCCCCATGATTTTCGGCGTTTAGGATTATCGTAGTAAACCCACTTTTCATCTCCAGTCACAATCCGGTGCAAAAATCCCTTCCTTTGTTGTCTTTGGAGCAGTTCCCGCAAATACTGAGAATTCGGCTCGTAGGTTGCCATGTTTGAGTGCCAATAACTTTATAATGCATACACGTATCCGTTAGCTTTTTTAAATTGTTTACATTGGCAGAGCCTCTAGTTTAAAATGCCACTTTTTTTATTGAGCTAGGGCCATTACTTCGGCCGCAGTGGCTCTCTAAGTAAAACGGTCACTGCAAAGTTGTACTCCTAATAATAAGAAATAATGGGAATAAAAGGGCGATTAAAGATATATTAATGGAAGGAATAAACATAAAAAGGGACCAGGACATACAAAAGGACTGGGGGGCATTGGTAGATCCACATTCTGCAGCTATTTCAAGGGGATCAAAGAGAAGCTGGGGAGAGAGGATTTTTGGGAGCAAAAAGATATTAAGGGGGTCATTAAAGAGGAATGGGAAAGATTGCGATGCGGAAACCTGGGGAGGGCAGGAAAGAAAGGTTATAACAACTGGAAGTGCAGAGTATGTGGAAAGGAAGAGGAGACCCTGGAACACATCTGGAGGTGTGGAGAGGCGAGGAGACAAATTAACAATAAGGGGGTAGCAGGGGTAGACAAATGGAGAGGGGACAAAGTAGGGGAATGTCTAAGGGGATGGTGGATAGAAACGTTAAAGGGAAAAATAGTTAAGGAACTGGCGGAATATACTCTGGCATTCAGGGACCTCGACGGAGCGGGCCGAGGACTACGCGAAAATAGTTTATTAAAAGACTCTAAACTAGTAGCTGTAAGCACGCCAAAAACGACCGAGTATCCCTAAGGAAACGCAATAGGAGTTAGCTTATGATTATTGTTATATATTATGATTATTTATGTAAGGCAAAATGTATACGAAAGATGGAAAACTTGTAACGCAAAATGTAGGTCTGTAAGTTGGGCCATGTCACAGCAAATGCAAGACATATGGAATAAAACTATACTATACTATTAAAAAAAAATTCATTTTTCCAAAACCATTGCGTTGACGGGGATGAAATTTTCAGAAAATTTGTTTTTTTTTTATACCTCAGAATATACTCCTAATTTCACTGGAGAAAATGCGGGGCAATTTTTCCCTACTTACCCGACTATGGCTTTTCAAAAAGTTTTCCTTGAAAAAAATCACAAAAATGACCTTTTTTCGGCTCCTAGCTGTATATCTCCCCTTAGCGAAAATGTACGACTCTTAAAATCGTCTCATTGATACGACGCTGTATGGAGATGACACGCTGGCCACATTTCTATGTAATATTTTATACACTAAATAACGTAAGATGCCTGCTATAAACTGCTCACGCGTGTCAAAAAATCTGGAGATTCCGCAACGACGATAAAAACAGAGGATCACCGAATGTTTAAAAAATATTCTAACGATAAAAAGTGTGACTAGCGGAAGAATTTTCGTAGCCGCGACTTTGTAGAAAATGTGTAAACATGTCTAAATCTACTAAATTGGCGCGAATTTTTTTTATTCCAGTTTATCGTTGGGTTTAATAACTGATTGGGATGTTTTTTTCATTTAGGCGGGAGCCTGAATTAGAAGATCCAACAAGAGCGTTTTTTCGGGAATTTTTTCAGAAGGGAAAAAACAAGCGAGCCCAGTAAACATTGAGGTATCTTTTCATGTATATTTGAAATGTATAAAAAAATGTTCAAATTGAAACAATCGATGACTGCAGATTTATCAGCCTATTCCATGTGCGTCTTGCCACTGCAGTCCCCAATCGGCGGAAAAGATGCAGCTCGTAATTCTTGACTGAAATAAAAAACCAATAAAATTTTCAATCGTCATAAATTTTTCTTCTGGGTGGCTTAAGAAAAAGCTGAAAAAATCGTGAAATTATAACTTTTTTCAGGTTTGAAAAAAAAATGTGTTTAACAAAAAAAAAACACTTTAACGTGATATAAACATTATTTAAAAATACTTTTTCAACGACTCTTTTAATTCACTTAGAAGAGATGTTCATACTGAAGAAAACAACCTTTGGTTTGATTGAATAGGTCTTTTAGTTTATTTGCTATCACAACCGCTGATTTGAAAAAATCGTGAAACGGAAAACTGGAGTAAATGCGCTTCAAAGTTTTCATATTTTTCAAACAATTTAATGTTACTTCACATTCTCTTACGGGCTTTTACCATCGCAACGCTTTCATAAAAGTGCAAGGTAAGAAACATACATTTGTTACTCCGTTAATTCCCGTTCTTCGGAGAGCCCACGGTGTATTCTACTAATTTCTATTGCACATTTACGACAAAAAACAACAACTATATGAATAATTCTCCTGAAATGATATTTTGCATGTAATTTAACTTTTTCAATAGATGCTATTCGATTACTTTGTAAGTTATTTTGGAATACAACAGTTCGAAATATTTTGAAATATTTTTACAAAACTGATCTGCCAGAAAAATCATCGTTATCCTTTTTTTTCCTGTATTTTGAGTATGAAAATCATTTTTCTGGAGTGCTTGTATCCAAACTTCATATACACCAGCAAGCTGCACAGAAATTGAAAATTCAAAAACATTCCTTGCAACCTTTGGACATTGATTAAGGGGCCAGTCCTCTTTAAAAATTTAAAAAAATCGAAAGCAAGCAATACTTGAAGAAATCGACGATGATGAGCAATCAGAAGGGATTTTTTACGGTGCAGGAATTGCGGATTGAGTTTAGGTAAGAATTTTTCATAGTACAAACTTCAAACGCGTTTTTCTCAAAAAAACGTTTTCAAAATCTAGCTCCATCGTATCTCTAAAACTAATAAACCGATTCTCTTGCAATTTGAGTCACATATTGTAAACATGATTCGCAACAAGATGACCCTCGATGGTTTTAAAATTTTGATTTTTACGTGTTTAAATTTTAAAAAACGCGTTTTTTTTACTTTTATCGTTTTTCATCTGCCGTTTTTTAATTTTTTGATAAAACTTTATATCTGAGAGTCATTTTGTAGCTGGTGTTATACTGAATCTAATGGACTTTGATTTTTTTGTTTCAGACAAGCCGTTGCCGAGTTGCGATGGACCTATTTTTGAGTCGTTACGTTAAACTATAGTTTTTCGTACTAAAAAATGAATAAAAATGAATGAAATCTTTTTTAAAATGTATTTCAAGACTATTTGTCAAGTCCACCAACTTTCATATTCATATCTTTTATAAAATGCTCAAAAAATCCTTTTTTCCGTGGCTCCAAAGTGGACTGGCCTCTTAAATTCCTCCCTGAAAAATGAAAAAATTATAAGCGCAGGTATCTCATAATGAATATCAAAATTTCGTAACCGTTCTTCTCAATCTCTGGAGAGCTGTAAATCAGTTCATATATTGCGTGGCGGGTGGCGCTAGGTGATCATGCTGGCGGCAGCACAGGCTGGCCCGCGTTACCCGCGAAACCAGCCCAGGAAGCTGCAGCGCGCTAGCGGCAGATGGTCGAACCACGGTAACAATAACGCCATATCTGTGGCGATGGCTACAGACTTACTTCCGGTCCGGCGAACAGCACGCGCAGGGAGACTAGAGCACGGTCGTATATACAGGTCTGAGCACTCCGTTAAAAAATGCGTGACTCTAAGTGACGCCTCTATTTGCGCACTCCACCGCGGCGCTAGTGAAGGTGAGGCACTTTTGTTTATACCGCGTTTACGGGGCATGGCATGCGCGTTGTGTGGTGGCGGTCGTATGTACATGTGGCCTAACCTCGTTTTGGCGGGGTGATTTCGAGTGTATCGTAGCCACGGTTTTTATTCAATACGGAATAACAAACGATGAAGTGTCTATATATTGCGATGCCGAAGCGGTGCATGATCCCGGGATGCAGAAGTGGATACATAAATAACCCGGAGCACGTCTCATTATTTAAAATTCCCAATGATGAATACTGATATTTTCTACGACTTTTCTACTACTACTACTAATGAAAGGAATGCGTGCTACATGTAAATTTCGAATGTTCTTCTTTTCCGTAAACGAAAAAAAATGTAATTGGATTGAGCGATAGTTAAATCGGCATATCCATGTCAAAGACGATGAGTAATCATTAACTAATGGCTCATCGCTCATATTTTCGGTTTATGCTTTTAGTTTTTGTGTTCGACTGATTATTTAGGATGTATTAATTTGTCATCCCAGCCACGTGAAGGGAAAGACAATTCGCATACGCGCATACATCGCGCTCTGTCGCACATGCCTCCGAGATAGCAGCGCTCCACGCTTTTGCGGCCATTTCCGCAAAGAGAGGCGTCAGATAGAGGCACGCTTTGGGGTATACGGAATATACGGGAGTGCCCAGACCTGTATATACGACCGTGGACTAGAGTAAAGGAGTGGACACTCCATAGGAGATAAGCAGCGAAAGGCGGCCCCAAAATCCCGACTTTTAAGTGACCGCAAGGGGCGCTGCGATCGCAATTCCGTCTTTTCGGCCATTTTCCTTTTACCTTGGCGTGACTTGAATGATGCCGGGTTTCTTGAGAGTGAAAAGTTTGCAAAAAGTGTGTGTCTCGAAAAAAGTTCTCATTATTACGGAAGGAGATAGGTGATTGAAGGAGGTATGTTTTTATTATTAATTAATTTATCTATTAAATAACATAAAACATCACCGACGAAATTCTAACCCCACAAGAGCAAGTAGGACCAATTTGTGTCAATGCTCGTTGAATTCTTTTGCCGTGACAAGTTTGAAAGAGAATGTTCCTGTGAGATCGAAGTTTCTTCGGTGATTTTTCAAGTATTGAAAAGAACTTTCGAAACATTTTTTTCAGTTCATTGTTTAAATAATCCATCTACTTCTTAGTATCAAGAGACTATGCTCAGTCCCTGGATGTCAGAGCGGTCGATCAACGATGAGGCGAGAAAAAGAACGATGAAAATGCGAACAACATCCATTTTTGCAGTGCCTAAGGTAATATATGTTGAAGCTCAATTAGGGTAGGTTCATCAATTTTTACCAGTTACATTTGTACAGGGTGCGCCAGAGAAACTTACTTATTTGAAAAAATTCCCGCGCGGTGAGTTGGGCGGGTAGAGGGGCGAGAGGGGGCGCATCTGGAGGGGGAAGTTCCCAAGTTTGTTTCTCCCTCCAGTCAGTTGCCATCATGCTCTGGTCTAGAGAGCAGCGGGCCTTCGCAGTCGAGAGCTTCTTTTCTAACGGTCGCTCACTTGTTGCTACGCAACGTGCCTTCCGCGCTCGCTTTGAAATTCCTCCTCACAGACTCGTTCCTGGCCGTAATTCGATTCTGTCGTGGGTTAACTCATTTCGGGAGTGTGGAAGTGTCGCTAAACCCAGAAATGGACTTCAACGGACCATCAGAACTCCGGAAAATGTCGAAAGAGTGAGGCAGTCAGTTGTGCGTTCTCCCTGGCGTTCGGCTCGCAAACACGCAGCTGCTATGGGAATTTCTGACACCACTGTTCGACGAATTCTCCATGAAGACCTTCAATTTCATCCCTATAAATTGGCTGTTGTGCAAGAATTAACTGAACGCGATTTTGTTGCCCGTCAAAATGCATGTGAAATGCTGGTTGACAACCTGCCTGAAGACGCGGTCGTTTTTTTCAGTGACGAGGCTCACTTCCACATTTCCGGCTGCGTCAACAAGCAAAACATGCGTTATTGGTGTGGTGTAAATCCACGTGAGCTTCACCAAAAGCCACTTAATTGTGAGCGAGTTACTGTCTGGTGTGCGATGTCGGTAATGGGAATAATTGGTCCTTATTTTTTTGAAGAAACCGAACGCGCAGTTACCGTGAATGGAGCTCGTTACAGGAACATGATCGAGGAATTTTTTCTTCCAAGACTCGAAGAAATGAACGTTAGGAACGTGTGGTTTCAGCAAGATGAAGCCACAGCACACACAGCACGAGACTCAATGAATTTGTTACGACAACATTTCCCCGACCGCCTCATCTCTCTCAGAGGCGATCTCCAATGGCCGGCACGCTCTCCAGATTTGACTCCATGCGATTTCTTTTGATGGGGTTATTTGAAATCTCTGGTTTATGTCGATCGACCACGGACCATAGCACACCTCAAGAACAACATTCGCGACGCCATTGCCAACATACCGATTGATATGCTGCAAAGAGTGGATACGAATTTCAAAAATCGACTTCATCAGTGTATGCGCAATGGGGGTCGCCATTTATCCGATGTCATTTTCAAGACTGCATGAAAAAAAAAATTGGGATATTGTATTCTCAAATAAAAAAAAATTAAAACAATAATTGAAGTACTTTTGTTTTTATTGACCTTTCAAATAAGTAAGTTTCTCTGGCGCACCATGTAGCTTTAAAACAATTTTTTTGAATCAGTGCCACACGCGACTCCAGGAATGGAGCAAGGCCCTTGGTTTCGCAATGGAAAAACGCACTTGTTTTATGAGCTTCACTTCGCAGACAAATATATTAAAAAGAGTGATGATTTCATAATCAATGGAACAAAGGAATCGATATCACGAGATCACTGGACGCTCTTGGACGACGCTGTCGTATCGTCGATCGTTCTCTCCACCCCTTAGGCGTCGAGGTGCTTGATGATGCGGATGACTTCGCCCTCTGTGAAACTCAACTCGTTTGGAAACTGGGCCTTCTACGGATACAGCAACGCTTCCATGATGTCCTCCTCATTTTGTCATTGTCGTTTTTTTTTGTATTGCATGATATTTGCAAACTTGTACTATACTAACATTTAGTTTTCTTTTCTTTTCGCTAGCGTTCAGTCATATTTTTCGTTTATTATAAAACACAAAAACGATACGTGTTCCGTAGTTGACGGAGCTAATGTCCGGAACACTGGTTGTAGAAAGTGAGATAATGAGAATGAAAAATGTAAGATTGTTGCATCGCTGAAAAAAAGTACAGAGTCAGATTGAGCTTCGATGCATGACGCACTGCAGGATTTTCAATGTTTTCCATTTTTATTGTTCCAATAATGTTAACAGCGATGCTGGAAGCGTTCACGCGTGCGATTAACAACGGCAGACAGAAGTGTTACAATGAAAATTAATCAATATAATATTGAACAATAAATTGAAATATGGTTGACTGTGAATGAATTAAATAAACAATCTGTACTGTTATCAAGGCGCATTTTGCTGTACATTATGTCTGTGTAATAATAAATGGCTCTCACAATAAGTAATAATAATCACAAATATTCTATTGTACGAGCGTAATTTTTTGAGTAATAAATTATCACAATTACACCCATTGTTACTTTGTCTATGTAATAATCTTCTGTCAAATTTGAAAACGATTCACCGAACGGTTCAATAAATATTTCGTTCTCAATTTGTACACATTTAACATTGCCTCTTATAAAACATTAATAGCTATATACAAAACTAATTTAAAATATGAGTTTTTATTTATAATTTTTTTACACATCACATAATTCTTTATTTTCGAGCACGGATTCAATCCACAGACAACCGTGTATAAGTAGCCGACGGAAAGCTAAGCAAGATAGTGTATCCCGACGTGTGAGGTCCCCCGACACAGTTTCCCCCGACATGTGAGGTTCAGAGGCATGACTATGATACTATACACTGAGAAAACGGTTGATTTATAGTAAAAAAATACATTTAGTCGGCACTTTTATTCAAATATCCATTAATTGTTACAAAATTTGTTAGACGTTCAGAAATATTCGTGTTCTCGTGACAAAATTTTATAGCAATAGTTTTTGTTTGAAAAGAACGATTTATATGATCACTTTTATTTCTCGTAAGGGATCGTCCATTAATCACGTGAGGTTTTTTAAAGTCAGTAGATGTTCATAGCCATCGAATAACGAGATGAAATTGTGATATGATAATACAGTTCAAAGGAGTAGAGATTGGTTCACAATTAATATATTTAGATTTGGGGTCGTTAACTTGTTGAAGCTTCGGCACAACGAAACAATATGAAGTCGATAGACATGGCACCATACGATCGGAGTGGAATAGGGTTACTAACATATACCAAAAAAAAAAAAAAACGCGTAACTAGCTGCTAAACGTTGTGAAGTGAGCATGACAAACATGACTACATTGACTATCATCGAGAACGAGACGTGCAATATAATTGCCGCGACGTCAATGCCAATGAACATGTCACAATAATTAACTGATCTTCATTCAAGATGACTATCTCGGCCGCATTCGAGCCAACTCTCATTTTCTATGAGAGTTGTTACTTCTACACTTACCCAATAGTACTATAGTGCTACATTGATGCAACTGCACATTCATCTGCCGACTACCAATGAATGACTTTCTCCAAATGTTCATTTGGTAACTAGTTACACGAATCTTGATTTGTGCGAATATAAAATATCGTTCACTCAACTATCCTTTACATCTGGGACAACTTTTCCACTGACCTCATTGAATAAACGCCTTGGTTATGGGAAACAAGTATTTAGGTATACTGTATTAAGGAGTAAGGCCACTGTAACGGCCCAAAAAAAAAGGTTTTTTCACTAATTTTTTGCTCCCGAAATTGAAGGTATTTGAAAAACAACTTTTAATGGTGTTATCGGGCATACATTAAACTTTATTATAACATTTTTTTACAGTAAAAAAAAAACAAAATGGCGGTTCCACAGCTATCTTCCCGGGACATGTTTTGCTTCCAGGGCTCCGCGGCACGCAGCACCACTGGTGCACTTTTGAATCTAGAACAAAAAAAAAACCATTAATCTAGAGGGCTATAGCTAGAGAATGTCGATCGGATTTTAAAAAGTATCAATTTTTGTGGATTTGGCGTGCGTTTGAAAAAAAAAATTGATTTTTGACGAAAAAAACGGCAAGTTTTTTGTTAATAAAAAATCAATAAATAAAGTTCTTGAAAATTCCGATCGACATTCTCAAGATAATGTAAATGTTCACATCTGGTTAAAATTTCAAGTAAAAAAAATGAAAATTGTTCTAGTTATGCTGCGTGCCATTTTGAAAAACCATGTTTCGAGAAAAACGCGTTTAAAGTTTTGCGAATAGTTTTTTATTGGAAAAAATTTAAAAAAGAAGTTTCGGAGAAACTTAAACTATTTTTTATTTTAAACTTAAACTATTTTTTAAGCCAATAAAAAAAATCGATTTTTCAAAAAATTTACAGTGGCCTTACCCCTTAAGCTATACCAGTGTGAGACTTAAAAAAAATCGATCTTTTTGGCCTTTTTTGACAGGTTATATTTTCAAGAATATCCCGTAAACATTTTAAGGCCGTATCTCTACATTTTATCTTGCAAATCTAGTTGAATTTTTAAACGGGTTTTTCTCGAAACGAGATTTTTCAAATTCGCTGACATTGTAACTCAACGAGCAATTATCCGATTGACTTAAAATTTGAACTGAGTATTCTTGAATATATTTACTCTACAATGACGTAGGATATTTTTGATTGGATGAAAATTGACGATTTGGCATTGAAAAAAAACAACAATTTTATAGGCGAGAAAACGGACTTTTTTCATAACTACGCCATTTTGTTAGATTTTGATATTTTTCGAAAATCCTACGTCATTGTACAGGAAATACCTTCCAGTTTAACGACATTTTTTTCCCTTTTCGGTTTCAGCTACTCAATCGGCCGAAATCATGTCAGCAGGGGGGGAACTTTTTTTGCCGCCTTTGAAGGCAGCGCAAAACTCGCTTGGATCTCAATATTTTTCTATGAAAAAAATATGTAATATAGGTCAAATATAGCCAAATATATTCTTAATTTTTCGAAACATTTAATTGAGTACTTGTCTTCCAAAAAAATTCCCGAAAATCACCCAAATTTTCAGCGTTCACATTGGTACAGCCCCTTAATACGAAGCATTGGGTTTGACCCACTGTATATTTATTGGCTGTTAAGAACGGGTATGTTTCATTAAAGTACCCATTCCTGAACTATTACCAAATCTTTATTTGTGACAATTCAGAGGCTCGAATGAATGATTCATTAACTGTAAGCAGATATTTATCTAGTCATATCCAACTTTACCATTTGTTAATACTTAACAAACCCTGGTACATAGAAATATATTGTTATCTCAGTGTAGATGCGTCAGAGGAGTGACACCACCTTGGTTTCGCATGTGTAGATATGCATGAGGTTACGTAAAAATGATTCGCTTAAATTATTGCCATGCCGCTATCGAAAGAAGAAAAGCTCGGTAGAAAAGAAGAAGCTGAAAAACAGAGAAACGAAAGGTTTGAATAGGATCCTGCAGAAAGGGTTGAAACAATGTTGAAACAAAAATAGCGAGATCAATATTCTAAGAAAAAGGAGAAAAAGATATTAAGGGGAGGGTAAGGGTTTCAGCGTGAAAAAAAACACTTTTGTGCGATTTTTTCATCTATATGGATAGAGTAAATTTATTGAAACTTTTTGTACATTGCTAAGTGTCATTTCAAGAACATTCCGTGAAATTTGCACGCGAAAATATCCACAAACAAGCCGGTGCCGCGGTTTTCTCGAAACCACTTTTTCAAAGTCCGTGTTCACTGCCATTTAAAAACTACATGACCGATTTATTTCAAACTTGGTACACACTTTCTACATACAAAATACCTCCCCCTAACGGTTAGTTTGAGATTTTTTTTACTTTGAGGGAGTTTTCCACCCCCAAAATGGCGCAATTTTTCGTGAAGAATAGCACTTTTCACTTTACATGACCACTAAAAATTTAGAAATGAAAAAAAAATTATCAAGAACTGTTGGGGGAGGATTTGATGATACTTTGACTAAATTTTAATGGTACTTGATTTCAGATAATTTCTAGCTGAGATACAGTGAACACCGCAATTCGTGTTTTTCCAAAGGCGTTCTTGGAAAAGCTTTGTCACCGGCTTGTTTGTGGATACTTTCGCGTACAAATTTCACGGAATGTTCTTGAAATGACACTTAAAAATGTACAAAAGTTTTCAATAAATGTACTCTGTCCATAAAGATGAAAAAAAATCGCAAAAAAGTATTTTTTCTCACGCTGAAACCCCTATCCTCCCCTTAATAAACCGATAAAAACTTGATAGGAAAAGGTTTGCATCATTCCTCCGGCCCTACCATTTCTTTCGATCGCGATAAGTCTCCGAAAACCGAAAAATCAGTGTGATCTATTAGGATTTATCAAATGGCGATATGACATCTGGTGGGAGAAAATCAAAGTACATTCGGGGCTAAGCCTTCAATAGCAATTATACGCCCGAGTAAAAATGATTGTATATACTTAGATACAATTATATAAAAATGATATACAATCATATATATTTATATATAGGTTTATATATAATTGTATATAACTCTATAATTCTTATCTATAATCCGATATAAATGTACTTCCATCAAATTTGATTTGATAAAATTATATATAGTTCTGTATATAATTATATATATACGTGAAACTTTTATTTACGGTTTATATAATTAGATATAATATTATATACAGTTATATATAATTCAATATAGTGTTGTGTATAATTGTATATATACGTGAAAATTTTATTCACGGTATATAAAATTGTATATGACTGTATATGACCCGAGTAAAAATGATTGTATATACTTGGATACAATTATATATGACTCTATACATTCGAATATATAATCCGATATAAATGTACTTCCATCAAATTTGATTTAATAAAATTATACATATTTCTGTATATAATGATATATGGAGATACTACCCGAGTAAAAATGAATATATATATAATCATATATAATTGTATATTAATTGATCATATACAATTGTATACAAAAATTGGCCCGATAGAATTGTATATATTTGTATACGTTTATATACAAATATATACAATTCTATCGGGCCAATTTTTGTATACAATTGTATATGATCAATTAATATACAATTATATATGATGATATATATTCATTTTTACTCGGGGTAGCCGTGCGATAAAAGTATTTAATTTCAATTAAAAACATTATTCGGTGTAAATTGAATCCGCGAAGATTTCTCCGCGTAAAAACTACCGAAAGAACATTAAACGTGCTGTGAAAGATTGCGAAAGCACTTCGAATAAGGAGTTGGAAGTCCGTTCGCACAAGTTTCCCATTGCAGGCAAACGCTTCGTGTGCGTGAAATATTATTTCGGAAATGTACAAAAAAAACCGATCAAATAGAGGCTTGGATGAGAGCCTTGAAAGTTAAAAAAGACATGAAAGTGCGCTCACTGCAGTGTGTGACATCACCGGTATTGCAAACGCCGCTAATTTGACCATATATTAAAATGTGCCCTGTGCTCGAAATACGTTGGCCTTCCAAAAAATTGCGTTTTTTCCAATTGCTACTGGCCCAGTCACAAATTGCACTGATACTACATCACAACATCACCGAAATTGTTCACGCCAGACGACCCTCTTATAACCGTCATGTTTTTAGGCTCCGCTCATATGACAGATCTCATATTGAGTTTGCCCGGGAAAATGCGTTCATATCTGAATATATCTGAATCATATCTGTAGAGTCTGATATGATCAGACAAGAAAATTGGCAATATCTGTTCATGTAGTGTCATGACAGATCATGTATGCTTATATCTGAGCATATATGATCATATCAGAGCCATTTTGATAATTTTGAGAGCAGACCCCTCCATATCGCAGCAGGTCTGACCAGATCCAATCCCCAGGCAAGATCTGATCTTGTTGGACCAGATTTGATTTTATTGGGCCAGATCTCATCATGTCAGGTAGATCTGATTTTATTGGGCCAGATCTGATCATGTCAGGCAAATCTAATCTTATTGGACCAGATCTGTCTGTCCGTATAAGAATAAAATACCGTGGATCCCAGTAGACCTGGACATCTATGCACAAAAGACCTGCCCATATGATAGAATCGTAGTTTATCTGAACGATCAGACCAGGTATGACTCCGACTATGTCAGAGCAAATCTTACCCTGTTGAGACAGATCAAATCTAGTTAGTGCAATCGTGAAGATATTAAAATGTTTACATATATAGAGCGGGGTTATTAACACGTCATCACTTGACGTGTTAATAATTAATAATATTATAGTAACTCACATGATCACATATAATACAGTCAAGTGAGGTGCCATATCTGATCGGATATCGTCTCATATCCTCATATATCGTTTCATATATTCAGATGTTTCCATGTGTGAAAAACTGAACTGCATATACGACAAGGTATGAGTGTATAAGACTTCGTATATTTTCCAGGTTTGCTATCGTATCTGATGGGATAAAATTTTATATGAACGTGCCTGCTCATATATCACATCATATATGTTCAGATATCGTTTCACCCTGCCAACTCGCCTTGGTACCTGACCAGATAAAAACATACATAAGATCTACATAGCGGAGTCTGGTACCGTATTTGATCGGATATGATCTTATACGAACAGATACGTTCACATATCACATCATGTATGTTCAGATACGAATTTACGGTACCAACTCGCCTTGGTACTTAGCCAGATATAAACAGACATGTGTTCATATATGGTCAGGCCAGATACTGTATTTGATCAGATATGATTTTCTATATGCATATGTGATGTGGAATATGATTGGACCTAATCATATATGATACTGTAAATTGTCAGATATAAATATATCTGATTCATATATGACAATATCTGAAACATGTATGAACATATCCACTCAGACATGAACTTTTTTTCCTGGGTGTTTATTATATCGATTAAAACTAAAGTCAATTGCAATTTTTAAATAAAAAAATCAATATTTTGTTTATAAGTGTCGCTGTTCTGCATACTGATCATTTCGGCAGAACCACCCATATAGCATTGGCACGAAGGTATAGGAAACCTGTTTAAAAACTGCACTGAATTTCAATTTTATTTCTCAATTAAAACACTCACTCTGCACTAAGGAACTCAACTAACGTCAACATAAATTACGTGTTTTCTTTTTTCGTGATTAAAAGTAGCCCAATAAAATCATTCGGTATTGGCATTTTTTTAAATAACCAATCACACTGCAGTAGTCGTAAATGTAAGAGGCGCAGATGTAGATGCGATCTCTATTTATTCATAAATGCATTTTCATCTGCAATTGCACCTAATGAAAGGCGTTCTTTCAAAATAATAAATCACGTTTGTTAATCGCTGGGAAACATATCTGAAAAAAGAAGCGCAAACAGAGTCAATTCAATTGATCGTTGGTGGAGCGCAAATTATTTGATTTCAACATCACAGAAGCCGAGGCCGCGCGGGGCAGGTAGCGGAAACTTTAACGCGCTTGTTAAAATGTGTTGGAGAACGCGTCGACGCAGCGGTAGTATAATTTGCCGATGGAAATGCTGGAACTGGTTGACTGGATAACGAGTTGTTGGCTTGTGCATGAAAATCCTTATGGTGTGAGGTGGATCCCGTCAGGGTGATTCGCTGTAGGCGCCAATCAAGATGAGAGTATCGTATGTACCGTTTAAAAAAATATATATACACATTTGTACATTTATATATGTATATACAGGGAGCTTCATTGCTGTTTCACATTTTCTACACATTACGACGTAAACCCGTACAGAGAGCATTCTGCGTAAAAGCAACCAATCACGGCCTCTCGATTGATTCGCGGTTGGGAATTTTTCAACAAGCTTCGTATGACAAACTGAGGGTACGAAATTTATTTTCCAAATTTTTTGCGAGTATATTATGAGAATTCAAAAAATGTTCTTTTCAATATATTTTGGAAATTCTTTAGATAAGTTTTTGCGAAAAATGAGCCTAAAATTTGTTTAAAAATATTTTCTCATTTATTGGGTTATAAATGATGATTTTCAGTCGGGGGGAAGCTAAAATTCACCCCCCCCCCCCCATAAAAAGTTATGGGGTTTTGAAGTTCGCGAAAACACGTGATAAAATAGGGCATTTCTGAACATGTCAATTAGGTTTGTGTGAGTTTTTGAAAAATCTCAGTTAATTGAATGTGAGTTAATTAAAAATGTCAGCTTCCCCCGACTGAATATCATCATTTGTAACCCAATAAATGATATTCTATCGCAGAAATCGGACAATATTTTTCGAAAAAGTCACTTATCTAAAGAATTACCTGGATGAATATACATATTTTTTTCCCTAATATATTTCCAAAAAAATTTATATTTTCTGCAACATTTCTCTGAAAAAAATAATTGTTTTCATTTGTATGCACTCTCGGGCTTTTTCGATCCCATTATCGACCCCCAAATTTTCCGGGGATAGAGAATGGGAGAATGAAACAAAGAGAGAGAAACGACATTATTTTTCCAATTTTTTTTCTCGAAAATATTGGAAATGAAAAAAAAACTCTTTAAGGCCTTACCCCCACTTGTAGCGCAAAAAGGCCTTTTTCATGATTTTTTTCAAAGAAAACTACAAAACTTTTTTAATCGATCGATATACCATCTTAAAGAACACATCTTGAAAAACTTTCAGTAATTTTTTTATTGGAAAATATTACATTGTTTAGTGGCAAATGGCCGTCAATGAAATAATGTTTTTATATACACGGTTTGCGGTGACCAACATTGCGGCGAAGTGGATCATCTGAAAAAAAAAATGCGGATGGATTTAGTCAAATATTAGTATAAACTAGTCTTTAATCGAAGGATTTTAAAAAATATTCATTTTTCACAAAATGGCGGACAGTCAAAGTTAATGGTTCGATTTTAACGAAAAAAAACGGCCATTTTTTTTTCGAAAAAAAAAATCGAACGATTAAAGACTACATTTTTATGTATTAAATAAGCCTGCAAAATTTCAAGAAGATCGGTTCATTAGTGTTCGAGTAATCTTGGTCACCGACTTCAGAAATGCCATTTTGAGAAAAACGCGTTTAAAGTTTCAATTTCCGGTCGTTTACACAACGGATTCTTCTCTTTCAACGCTCATATCTCAGTGAATTTTGTTCGGATCGACTTGAAATTTTCAGGCCATATTCTCAGATACTTATACTTCAAAAAATGCAATAAAAAGAAAATCGATTTTTTTCAAAATCGCAAGTGGGGGTAACCCCTTAACAAAGTTGGGACGTATATACATCCCTCAGTGTATACAAGACTCGGTAAAACCTGCCTCTCGCTCGGTAGTACTGACCCAGGTCAATGCTGCTCAATATGGGGGGTCGACATAGCCCCACACCGATAGCATTTCCACTCCTGCGTTCGCTGAAGAAAAATATACAGACAAACTTTTATCTAGACATTGCGAAAGAAATAACATTCTTTCTTGCGTCACGATTTGATCGTTGCTAGTCGGCTATAAGGGATGTCGTTTACATACTTTCTCAGATAGTACACGGACTTGCAGCTCCGATAAGGTCGAATTCGATCTTTGCTTTTATCGATGAAGATATTCAGCCGGTTCAATAAAAATGCTCGTTGCATTGTGCATGGAAAAATCCCATATCGAAAGTGATGCGTAATAAAAAATTGAAAAATAAAAAGAAAAAAAAATAGTGAAGCACCAGACGATCCTGTGAAACGACGGAAAAATCCGCGAGAACGCATCGAAAGCCAATCGATCAGTCTTAGAACGGCCGACATAGGGTAACGTATGTACCTATGGGACTGTATCTACGCATACACACACATATATATATGTGTACACACACACACACACACACACACACACACACACACACACACACACACACACACACACACGCACGCACGCACGCACGCACGCACGCACACACACACACACATATATATGTATGTATGTATGTATATGTATATATACATATATATATTCACCAATGATTTGCATAAAATTGTCGGAGTTGGCGCCGTATATTCTTGCGGATAAAGTGCGCCGGGTATACGTTCAAACCATGGGGTTGTGGCAGATTTTATTAGAAAAAGGATCCGTCGAATGCACTATACTTTTCCAAGGGAGAGTACGATATAACTGCCGTGCGAAATCATTGGTTTCGGATCGCCGCGGACGTCATTCAAGAACGAAGAAAAAGGCGAAAGGCCGAGCGAAGCAGCACGATAAATAAAAATAACCGAACAATCATTTTCACGCCGATTATCGATCGTGTGGATTTTCACTTCCGGGATGTTTCTCGAAATAACATTTCCAATTGAACGAACATGAACTATGTTTTCTCGTAAATTCCTCGCTTATTTCGCATCTGCGTAAAATCGTAAAGTTACGTTTTTTTTTTGTTCCCGCTGCATTTTCTCGACGACGAATTGAAAAAGAAGAAATGGTACGTCTAACGAGCTTAATATGTTGCAAAGTGATGTTCGCGACGAAGTAATCGGAGTAATTGAGCGTCAATGAATGCATATGCCGGAAGCTCATATATTCACGTGCTTGCACTCTCAATCACGCATCCACTCATATATATATGTATATATATATATATATATATATATATATATATATAGTGTGTGTGTACGCCCGCATGTACATATATGCCGTACAAAAACTGGAGCATCGGTTGGGTGTGCTCTCCATATCGCATTATGTAATGCACACACGCCGCGAACAATTCACGATAGGATTCGTACAGCTATATATATACAAGTAACGCACACTCGAAACAATCTTCAACCCCGATCTAATGTACGCTCGAAGAGAGTAAAAACGAGAGAGGAAGAGAAAGAGAGAAGGGAAAGAGAGAGAGAGAGAGAGAGAGAGAGAGAGAGAGAGAGACAAAAATATAGACCACTCCTCTCTCGGCAGGATGCATCCGTAACCCATTGCACATTGCACATTCTCAAACGTTATTCGTCGATGATGCAATTCTTTAAACCGCAAACGTTGTTCGTTACGCGTCATTCTATCGAGTGAGGCACCAACGTTTACTTCGAAATTTCCAGTATATAAGCCGACAAATATTATTATTTTTATTGTTATCGTCTTTGCCGTCTACCTATTGGATTTATGACCAAACGAATTTGCACTCCGTATTCAAAGTATGCGTCTATGCGCCTCGATTACGGGCGAATGCGGCTTCATGCTCAAAGATTATTATTACAGTTATTATTATTGCTTGTGGGAAGGCCACTGAAGAGTCACGAGTGTTGAATATGCTCACGCCTCTTCTGACTGTTGAACATTGGAAAACGACATTTAATTAACACGAAAAAGGCAGTCGTAATTTGATATATAGCGCAACGAGATAATCTCGACAGGAAGGTATAAGCAAACTGCGTTGTACAAATAAATATCCGTATAAAATTGTCGTTAGGAACGAGAGCACCACTTTGTCGCATGGAAGAAGTGTCCTGGCTGGAGAACGAGAGGGACGTGTAAGCCTACAAGTATTTTCCTACTCAATTATAAATCCCGTTTCTTGATCGTAAACTTGTGGTGGCCCTTAGGCATGAAAGGTACTACCACGGCCATTTTATTATTCTTTTTTACTATGGCTGCTACTTTGATGATTGTTATTATTTAATATTATATTTTATAATGTATAAAGTACACAGACGAAAAAGTGTGTGTGTGTGTGTGTGTGTGTGTGTGTGTGTGTGTGTGTGTGTGTGTGTGTGTGTGTGTGTGTGTGTGTGTGTGTGTGTGTGTGTGTGCGTGTGCGTGCGTGCGTGCGTGCGTGCGTGTGTGTGTGTGTGTGTGTGTGAGTGTGTTTGTCTGTGTGTGTGTGCGCGTCTCTCTCTCTCTCCCTCTCTCTCTCTCTCTCTCTCACATATCAAATCCCTCTACACTCTCTACACACACACAGTGTGTGTGGTGTGTGCGTGCGTGTGTGTGTGTGTGTGTGCGTGCGTGCATGTGTGTGTGTGCGTGTGCGTATGTGTGGGTGTGTGTGTGTGTGTGTGTGAGAGAGAGAGAGAGAGAGAGAGAGTGTGTGGGTGGCTGGGTGTAACGACCATGTCTAGTATCTCTATATACGTATGAGAAAAGCCATTAATCTCCTTTTATGATTACCTGTTTAATATGCGGTCAGTCTAAGACTGTCACTGAGCAATATCCACCAGGAATTACTACCCCCACACTTGTACTCTTATTACGGGCCGAGATGCTATCGATCTTGGGCATAAGTCAATTGATTCGTACATGCACGCGACGATGTACATACCCGAGTAGAAAAATTGTCAGGCTGGCCTGATATTTGATCTGCGCCTGATCACCTTGTAGCACGAAGGCCTTATTTAAGTTTGCCTTAATTTTCCTGATCAAGCTGGGGTCAGGCGGTGGTCGAGCACCCGGACTTACGGCTTACTTCAATTCGCCTGACCCGGCTAGCTTCAGGCGATGTCAAACAACTGGACTTACGGCTTACTTCAATTCGCCTGATCCAGCTAATTCAAGCAATCATCATGTAACTGGACTTTTACAGTTTGGCGCTAAAAACGTGCCTAACCTCATCTTGTCAAATGATACACAGACACGAGAGAAGCACGAGACATATTATTAATCACTTTATACATTTTTACATATAACGTGTACGTTGTGAATAAGATGGACAAACACAATCGGAAGAAAATTGCGCAACGACTGCGTCTGTGTGAATAGCGAGCTCTAAATAAGGGAAAAAACGAAGAAATAATACAGCAGCAGGTATAATAATTTTTTTTTTTCAAAGACTTACAATTTTTAAATCTATAAGAATTAATTGGATTAAATCTGACTATAAATTAACCATACGCCAAATTATATATGCATTGGTTGAAATATTTATTATAATACATTTGACAGATCCGGAACAGATCCTCTCAGCGAGGAACAACTCGATATTCCTGAGGGCTGGCATGTGTCGGCGCTACCACTATTTAAGTAGATTTATATTTGTTCTGTGTATCGCTTTTATTTTCCTTTACTTGGTCCGTATCCTTTGTCAGAGGAGAAAAAGAGACAGCGTAGGCCAAGCATATAATGGTTGGAACTACGCTGACAGCGTAGTTCAATCTGGTAAATGTTTCGCCATCGGTGCTGATTAGCCCGGACAGCGTAGGCTAACCGAATAATGATAAGTTGACTGCGTAGTTCAGTTAAGTGAAAGTAATTCCATCGGTGCAAGTTAGCCCATAAGAAATGCACTTCGGATGGACATTACATTCACTGAACTGCACTGCGCTGCCAACTTACCATTATTTGGTTAGCCTTCGCTGTATGGGCCTGGACAGCGTAGGCTAACCAAATAATGATAAGCTGACTGCGTAGTTCAGTTAAGTGAAAGTAATTCCATCGGTGCAAGTTAGCCCATAAGAAATGCACTTCGGATGGACATTACATTCACTGAACTGCACTACGCTGTCAACTTACCATTATTTGGTTGGTCTTCGCTGCACGGGCTCTCCTGATTCGATTCTAATTTTCATTAAAAAATGACCGCTCGCAGCTTTTGCAACAATTTTTTTTCTTCCTTAAGGTAGATAATTAGATGGTTAGAAAAAGGAAAAAAAATAGAGCTCAAATTTGTGCCACCCTAATAAAATAATGTGCATACCTTATATAGTCATGTGCATACCTTATATAGCACATTATTCAATGTCATATGTAGACATTGAATTCTAAGTGGGATACACATTTTCGTACTTTTCAGTGGCTGTCATTTCGAAATATAGGGAACACGGAATAGAAGTTCTTTCGAAGTAAATTGGACAAGCCGTTGGAGCGGTATCAAGGCTTGATTAGTTCAGCAAAAGACTGGGACAGGTTCGAGCGTCGCGAAAGAAAAACGAACAGAACGCCCAATGTAACGTTTCCTAGAAACGTCTGGTCATAAAAACGTTGAGCTCTGTTTACTCTATTCACGAAGTTTCTTAAGTTTTTGTTTAAAAAATATATTAGTTTATTTCGAGTTTTTGTTCTATTACAAATACAAGAAAAATGATGTTTGTTTTCTACATAGATATATGTGAAAAATATATGTGATAGATTTTATATTAAGATTAAAAAATAAACGATCAGCGTTATTTATAAAGTCGTGCCTTTTTCTCTTTTGTGTATGCGTTGTATTTTTTATTTCAGGAATAAATCGGTCATCCTGAGCCGTGAAAAATCGTATGATTTTTCACTTTGATCAAGCCGTGAAAAATTAAGCTCTTATCAGGCTTTAATTTTTTATGCTGATCAGGCCTTGATCTTTTACACTGATCAGGCCTTGATTTTTTACCCTGATCAGGCCTTGATAGTTTACCCTGATCAGGCCTTGATTTTTTACCCTGATCAGACGGAAGTCAGGGATTGTGTTTCCAAAATGATGAGGGCTTGATAAAAAATTCTGATCAAGACTGGAAAAAGGAATCAGGATGCCTGATCAAGTGTTTATTGTAGCTGGAGCAAGATTTCTACTCGGGTATATGCGGCGCGCGTGTACGTGTGTACACTGATTAATAATCCTGTCTACGTCACTATTTCTGCTGTCCCCGAATTTTTCACATTCTTGAGTTGTTTTGTAGTTTTTTTTATACCATGGATAATAATTATTTTTACTCATTTCGTAAAGTAAAAAATAAAATAAAATGAAAATCAAGTGGAAAGCAATTTTAATGAGGCTGTTGATCTCGAACGTATCGCCTCTCTGTACAGGCGGTGACGCTTTTTTCTTCCCATAAATACAATGCGAATGCCATAATGGGAGAAATAAAACGGTGTATTGATGACGGTTTGCCAGCAAGTTGAACGTACGTGGCTATTAGGGTAAATTGCCAAGGTTTCGTCCGCTCATGCACATGCGCACCTGTTCATTCTATGCAATGTTCACTATCGGTACACTTGGCTATTTGGAGGACGGTCCTTAAAGTTGTTTCAAGAAACGGCTGGTTTTGGGAACCAGACGGTCTTTGTAACGATCTTTACACCGGGTGTCCCATTTTAATCTTACACCGGATTTATCTCGAAAAATACTGCTCTGAGTGTAATAATACTTTTAGGGTTTAAAGGGAAAAGTCAAAAAAAAACTTTTATGGCTCAAAATTCAAATTGGCGAAGTTAATATGGTCGACATGTTTAAAAAAATGGGATCGTGAATGTTTCTTTAACCGAAAAATTTGTCAGGCCCAAACTAACAACTTGGGTAGGACATTTTTTTTACAATGTTCATAATTTTTAGATCAAAACACTATTTTTCATTATTTTAGCGCTATAAAGAATATGCCACGTTCGAAAAAAAATATTTTTGGTCCAAAATTCAAAATGGCGATTCTAAGATGGTTGGCATATTTTTTAAAAATGAGATCGTAATTGTTTTCTTCATCAAAAAAATTGTCAGGTCAAAACTAACAACTTTTATAGATTTTTTTTCTGATAACGTTGATGATTTTTACGTTAGAATACCATTTTTCTCTATTTTGGCGCTATCCAGAATGTACCACGAGGAGGTACATCCTCAGAGTCTTCAACATCCCTACTGTAAGTGGGTGTGAGTTTGTTCGATAACCCAAACAAACCCAAACAAGGACTAGGTCTCTGCGGCTCGTCACTTCCTTTACCAAACAAACTCGCACGGACACTCACACTTGGGACGTTCAAGACTTTGCCTCCTCGTGGTACATTCTGGAAAGCGGTAAAATCGCCCGGGAAAAAAGTTCATGTCTAAGTGGATATGTTCATATATGTTTCAGATATTGTCATATATGTTTCAGATATTGTCATACATGTATCAGATATATTTATATCTGACATTTTACAGTATTATATATGATTAGATCTGATCATGTTCCACATCACATATGCATATAGAAGATCATACCTGATCAAATACAGTATCTGGCCTGACCATATATGAACTCATATCTGTTTATATCTGGCTAAGTATCGAGGCGAGTTGGTACCGTAAATTCGTATCTGAACATACGTGATGTGATATGTGAACGTATCTGTTCGTATAAGATCATATCCGATCAAATACGGTACCAGACTCCGCTATATAGATCTCATGTATGTTTTTATCTGGTCAGGTACCAAGACGAGTTGGCAGCGTGAAACCATATCTGAACATATATGATGTGATATATGAGCAGGCACGTTCATATAAAATTTTATCCCATCAGATACGATACCAAACCTGGAAAATATACGAAGTCTTATGCATTCATACCTTGTCGTATATGCAGTTCAGTTGTTCACACATGAAAACATTTGAACATATGAAACGATATATGAGGATATGAGACGATATCTGATCAGATATGGCACCTCACCTGACTGTATTATATGTGATCATGTGAGTTACTATAATATTATTAATTATTAACACGTCAAGTGATGACGTGTTAATAACCCCGCTTTATATATGTAAACATTTTAATATCTTCACGACTGCATTAACAAGATTTGATCTGTCTCAACAGGGTAAGATATGGTCTGATATAGTCAGAGTCATACCTGGTCTGATGGTTCAGATAAACTATGATTCTATCATATGGGCAGGTCCATTGTTCATAGATGTCCAGGTCTACTGGGATCCACGATATTTTATTCTTATACGGACAGACAGATCTGGTCCAATGAGATTAGATTTGCCTGACATGATCAGATCTGGCCCAATAAAATCAGATCTACCTGACATGATCATAGCTGGCCCAATAAAATCAGATCTGGTCCAACAAGATCAGATCTTGCCTGGGGATTGGATCTGGTCAGACCTGCTGCGATATGGCCGGGTCTGCTCTCGAAATTATAAAAATGGCTCTGATGTGATCATACATGTTCAGATATAAGCATACACGATCTGTCATGACACTACATGAACAGATATTGCCAATTTTCTTGTCTGATCATATCTGATTCTACAGATATGATTCAGATATGAACTTTTTTCCCGGGCGTAAAAAATGGCATCCTAACCTAACCATTATGAACGTTATTAAAAAACTTTTGTTACAAAAGTTAGTTTTAACTTGACAAATTTTGAGGTGAAAAAAAATCACGATCCCATTTAAATAAAAAACATTTTGGCCATCTTAACCTGGCCATTTTGAATTTTGGACCAAAAAATATTTGTTACGCCCCCCTTTGCACCCTACAAGTTTTATTCAACTCAATACTTGATAGGAGCAGTATTTTTCGAAATAAATCAGATGTAAGATTAAAATGGGACACCTGCTAGAAACAGGTTCCCATTTATCCAGAGGTGATTTTGAAGAAGTTGGGTTTTTCGTAATGTCCATTATGGGAACAATTGACTACTAGGAGGGCCGTTCTGAAAGTTGCACATCTTCGAAGTCATCTTTTCGCATAAATATGTACATCCAGACATATGTATCTATGTATACATAGGTATCGATGCGTGTCTTCTCTTTCTCTCGCGCGTAACCGCGGAGTACTCTAAATGGCGCTACGTCATTCGTGCAGTTCAATACGGTGAGTTGCGTATACGAGAACGAGAAGAAATTGTCGGACTGCAGCCAAGGATTTCTCGGGACTCGTGAATATCGTTATAAAGCGGTACGAACAAATGCAGAATTTGCCTGAAAGGATATATTGGCAGTCTGCGCAGTCGGCGTCGTTTCTAGATATGGGGAGAGGGAGATGACGTTTTAACGAAACGTATTGCACTATGTTGCACCAGAGCACAGCTATACTTTACCTAAAGCTAAAGCGCAGCCATTTTATTCAGCCGGAATAACCATTTTATCGCTTTGTTTTGTTTTTTTCTCATTACAAAAAACATCATCAATCAAGTTTTAATGGGTGTCCATGAGTACTAGAAACATAGTGGAAAAGACTTTCAATCTTCTTACAGCGGATGCCTCTTCGAGGTTAAGGGGGGAGGTACCTTTAGGCGAGGAAAAAATGGTTGATTTTATGCTTTTTTTTTAAGGCAAGATTTCTTCACAATTTTGAGATGTGGAGTAAATTTTATTACTACTTTTCGCTATTTATTTGAGATTCGGAAGAAAGGTATTTTATTAAGCATACATTGAACTTATTTCGTGTAAATTTTTGTTTAAAAAAATTCACACGAAAATTAAAAAAAATGGTTTTCTCAAAACCTTGATTTTAAAATCGGCACGCAGCAGAACATGCACAATTTCTTGCCAATCGACTTGAAACTTTAAGTGTAGCTTTTGATATGAAAATTATGGTCGAAAAAACGAACTTTTCTTCAAACTCGTCTCTATTTTTTTTAAATCATTTTTTAAATTATTCTTTTGACAAATCTTTTTTTACAGCATTCCATATGTACCAAATAAAACCTAAAAGTTCTATCGACCTGGTATTTTATTCCTTTCTTTAAACAAAATTTCAAAGAAAACGGTCGAAAATGGGCAGTTACAGTAGTATCCTCCCTTAAAGAAACATTTTACAAAAAAATATCAAGTACCCAGGGTACTATTATAGGTACTTAATCACTCTTATAATTACGATTGAGATCAAAATGAACTTGAGCAACGTTACAATCAACTTTAGCAACATTATAATAACCAAATTCCAAATGTTCTCTTCCAAATTCCAAATTCCAAATTTTTATTTGGAAGTAATTTTTCATCAAACAAAGTTTTTCAATTAGTTATGAATTAACCAACACTTTTATTTGTTAATGAAGATACTATAAACAATATAAAATATTAAGTGGCCAGTCCACTTTGGAACCACGCAAAAAGGGACCTTTTCGCGATTTTTTTGAGGATTTTATAAAATATATGAATATAAAATTTGTTGGGCTTGATAGATAGTCTTGAAATACATTTAAAAAAAATTATTTATATAAATATAAATAAATATATAAAATATAAAAAAATAAAAAAAATATGAAATATAAAAAAATTTAAATATATAAATATAATAAATATTTGTATTACTTTTTAAGTACAAAAACCATAGTTTAACGTAACGCCTGAAAAATAGGTGGGCTAGGTAGCTCCATCACAACTCGGCAACGGCTTGTCTGAAACAAAAAAATCAAAGTCCATTAGATTCAGTATGACACCAGCTACAAAATGACCCTCGGACATAAAGTTTTATCAAAAAATAAAAAAATGGCAGATGAAAGACGAAAAAAGTTTTAAAAAACGCGTTTTTTCGCTGTTTTTCGTAAAAAAAAGAGTAAAAAATCAAAACTTCAAAACCATCGAGGGTCATCTTGTTGCGAATCATGTTTGCAATATGTGGTTAAAATTTCAAGGGAATCGGTTTATTAGTTTTAGAGATACGATGGAGCTAGATTTTGAAAACGTTGTTTCGAGAAAAACGCGTTTGAAGTTTGTACTATGAAAAGCTCTTACCTAAACTCAATCGGCAATTTCCGCACCGTACGAAATCCCTTCTGATTGCTCATCATCGTCGATTTCTTCAAGTCTCGCTTGCTCTCGATTTTATGAAATTTTCGAAGTGGACTGGCCCCTTAATATTTAAGGCATTACCCCCACTTGTAGCGCAAAAAAAGGCCTTTTTCATGAATTTTTTTAAAGAAAACTACAAAACTTTTTTAATCGATCAATATAACATCTTAAAGAACACATCTTGAAGAACTTTCGGTAATTTTTTTATTGAAAAATATTACATTGTTTAGTGGCAAATGGCCGTCAATGAAATAATGTTTTTATATACACGGTTTGCGGTGACCGACATTGCGGCGAAGTAGATCATCTGAAAAAAAAATGCGGATGGATTTAGTCAAATATAAGTATAAACTAGTCTTTAATCGAAGGATTTTAAAAAATATTCATTTTTCACAAAATGGCGGACAATCAAAGTTAATGGTTCGATTTTAACGAAAAAAAACGGCCGTTTTTTGGCTATAAAACGGCCATTTTTTTCGAAAAAAAAAATCGAACGATTAAAGACTACATTTTTATATATTAAATAAGCCTGCAAAATTTGAAGAAGATCGGTTCATTAGTGTTCGAGTTATCTTGGTCACCGACTTCAGAAATGCCATTTTGAGAAAAACGCGTTTAAAGTTTCAATTTCCGGTCGTTTACACAACGGATTTTTCTCTTTTAACGCTCATATCTCAGTCAATTTTGTTCGGATCGACTTGAAATTTTCAGGACATATTCTCAGATATTTATAGTTAAAAAAAGAGCAATAAAAAAATCGATTTTTTCAAAATCGCAAGTGGGGGTAACCCCTTAAAGTGCAAATATTTTTTTAGTGACAAAAGTTTTTAACTTGAGGAACACGATAATTTTTTTTTCTCGAAATATTGAACAATACACGGAGAAAAATACGGCCAGAATTCTAATATTCAGTGCTAGAAAAGTATAGCAGTTTACTGCCAGTTCGGAATTCTAAGACTTGTTGTTATAGAAATGTAAAAATGATTCTCACACCGTATAGTAAAAATGATGCGTGCATATTGCATTTGAAACTATTCTCGCATAGGCGCGAGTCTTATATGCTGTGTAAAAATGTTTTTGGAAAACACCAACCTTTATTACATGCTATATTTTCATATGGATGTTACTACACGTATGGCATAAATCTTCGTGTATGTTTAGATTTCACTATACGCATAACATAAATCTTCGGCGTATAGCGAAAAATATTACGAAGTTATTAGTAAAATGTGACAATTTATACCGTACTTTTGTAGAATACTGGAAACAGATTGTTTCAATCACGTGGGCAAAATATTTTTTGAATACTACAAAAAGTCACAATATGTCGAATAAAATGTATTATTTGTATGAGTTTACGTGCCATATCGTAGGTTAAAATTTAAATCTCTTCATTATTAAATACTATACCATAATTACAATTTTTATCTTCTATTCGATACTTTTTGATATTTAATGATATATTTTTTTAGAAGCATAGTATTAATTCTAAACTTCGAGGCCCCTGTTTTCTCCGTCTACTATTCTGCGGTGTTGCCATATGTCTTTTTATTATAGGGGACAAATATTTTTTACGTAGAATTATTCTGTATTTACCGAACGTTTTTAGCAAAACTGAATAGTAAAGGCAATCCAAACTTTTTTCACTCTTTCCCTAACTAGTTTGCTACCTAATCATAATTTTTTTTGCAGATTCTGCATTGTCAAAAGTTGAAATTTAAAAACCCATTATCCCCCAATCCAAATAGTCGACTGTTCTGAAATTCCACTCAAACTTGCATAATCATATGAACAATGTGTGGTTAAAATTTGAACAAAATCTATACAAGAGCTCTGGTTCTACCCTAAGTAGCCTCCAACATTAGTCCAGTCGAGATAGGTCTAAAATTCGATTAACCTGGAATTAATTCCAGGCTTCGATTTTCTTTTTTTATACTTAGGGGGGGGGGGCGGGGGTTGTTGGTAGTGTAAATCTCGATTTTCGGGAAAATCCGCCTGGTGCGTCTGCCGCCATCTTGATTTGAAGAGGGATTTTTTGTTTTTCGAATAACTCGCTTAATTTCAACCTTAGAGTGAAAATGATCATATCAAAAGTTGTGGGAAGTTTAATTCCCCACAAGTTTGGTGATTATACTTTTTACCCTAGGATCGATATTTATAGAGTTACACTGCAAATAGGGGTAAAAAGTTCACCCCTAAATTAAGTACAAGTCCGAAAATATTGATCCTAGGGTAAAAATGGTACTGACCAAAGTTGAAGAAAATAAAATTTCCTACCCGATTACTCCTTAACATTTTTACGATAAACTTGATAATAAACGAAATAACTGAACATAAAAAAAAGTTCACCCCTAAATTAAGTGTAAGTCCGAAAATATTGATCCGAGGGTAAAAATGCTAATAACCAAAGTTGGAGGAAATAAAATTTCCTATGTGATTATTTATTACCATTTTTACAATAAACTTGATAATAAACGAGATAAGTTTTAAAAAAACGTTTTTTTACCACTTTTAGCAGTCTAACTTTATAAATATCGATCCTAGGGTAAAAATTACAATCACCAAACTTGTGGAGAATTACATTTCCCACAACTTTGAATACAATCATTTTCACTCTAAGGTTGAAAATAAGCGAGTTATTCGAAAAACAAAAAAAATCCCTCTTCAAATCAAGATGGCGGCATACGCACCAGGGTGATTTTATCCGAAAATCGAGATTTACACTACCAACCACCCCCCCCCCAAGTATAAAAAAAGAAAATCGAAGCCCGGAATTAATTCCAGGTGAAATCCTATTTCGACTGGACTACATTGGGTACATATCGTGTGACCCTGATGCATCTCGTCATCGCTGAAAAACCTACGCGTTCATCCCTCCCTTTATTTCTACACCCCCGCGCGCGTTCCCCATCCGTCTCCCTCGCACACTTTTCAGCTGAGGAGTGTGCCATAATTCAAGTCATTCAACTCATTGGCGCGTTGGCCAACGCGATTGTCTATAAATATAAGGGAGGAATGGTGGAGAGGGACAGAACGACGATAGAAGAATCGAGATCTCGTCTTGTGTATATAGCCATTGAGATGAATCGAACGTCCCGTTCACGTGCCTTCCTACATCGCCTTCACACACACACACACATATTATATATATATATATATATATATATACACATGCGTCGAGGACCAAGATCGTACGATGATGCAATTCACTCCCATTTTATTGCGTGCCCAATGTTGCAATAAAAAGCCTCTCTGGCCCCTCCCCCGCTTCGCAAATGTTCGGAACAACTTAAGCTCAGCCTCGATTCGGACCCATCTCTTCCGTACACAATGACTATGGTCGTGTTCGTTGGGTCTCATCATTTTGATACGAACAAGTGCGCATGCGCATAATGATGCGCAACGCGCAACTGCGCACGCGCATAATGAGGCGCAACGCGCAACTGCGCACGCGCATGATACGCAACGCGCAACTGCGCACGCGCATAATTATGCGCAATGCGCAACTGCGCACGCGCATAATTATGCGCAATGCGCAACTGCGCACGCGCATAAAGATGCGCAACGCGCAACTGCGCATGCGCATAATGATCTGCAACTAGCAACTGCTCATGCGCATAATGATGCGCAACGCGCATGCGCACTTATTCGTATCAAAATGATGAGACACAACGAACACAACCTATATGGCTTAGCACCGATGCGCATCTTGTCAAACTGCTCGACTCGCGGGTGCAAAGCAAACGACGGTTTTCACGATATTAGGGAGGAGAACGATTTTTTTTTCTTTCGCCAATGCGACCCGCTCCATTCGCCCGTTGGGACGCGTGAAAGCATTCCTTTGGCTTCTTTTTTATTTTGTTCGTAAACGCCTATATTGAGAGAGTTCGCTCTTCGGCAAACTCTCGAGCTTGTGCGCCCGCAACGTATAACTGCGTGCAGCATTAACGATGAGGCCGACTCCGGTACGACTTTGAGGTGGCGTTAATGGAAGGAAAAGACGAGACTTTCGAACCAAGATCCACCAGGCGTTTCGCTCGTGATGTTCGTTCTCGCATACATTCAAATACACACTTACAACAGACATATTTATATATATATATATATATATATATATATATATATATATATATATATATGTTTATGTATATGGGAAGTTCCACGTCATTTCACCTAGCCCATGATCCCGACCATTTTTGGTTTTGCTGATTTTTTTTTAGTAAAATTTTACCCCATGAAAGAAATATCCACACCAATTTTTAGATTTTTATCGCTTCGCTTTTAGAAGTTATAATTTTCCAAAAAATGTCGATTTCGGAAACTTTGGAAAGTTCGAAGGCTGATAACTCCTGAACTAATTTACATATCGAAAAATGGCACTACAAATTTTTTTTTTCATTTTAAAGCATACTTTCGTTGAAAAATATGAAAAACATTAACAATTATTAATGTCAAGGTTTTTTTGCTTCTAAAGTAAAAACATTTAAAAGAAGATGATTGCCTTTTTTAATTCTCTAAAATAGAGTGACTCATTCCATGATTTTTAAGACTAATCTCATCGTTTCATATTTTTTTCGAAGTAATCATATTTCTTTTAGAAGATTGGTATCATTTCAATGTCCAATAATGCTATCAATGATTTTGTGATTTTCAATTCGGCTTCGACAGGCCTGAAATGGTTTATTTTAAATTTGTACTGAATTTAACGAAATCGTGTTTGTTTTTATTCGAAATCATTATTTTTGTTAAATTCAGGACAAATTGAAAATAAGCCGTTTCAGGCTTCTCGAAGCCGAATTAGAAATCACAAAATCATTAATACCATTATTGGACATTAAAATGATAAAAATCTTCTGAAAGAATATGATCCATTCGAAAAAAAATAGAAGGAAAAATGGGCCCACGATGAGACGAGTCTTAAAATTATAGAATAGGGCACTCTATTTCAGAGAATTTTTTTTTTTAAACTGCAATCATCTTGAAAAACAGTTTTTAATTTAGAAGCCAAAAAACGTCGGCATTGATAATTGATAACTTTTTTCATATTTTTTAACAAAAGTATTAAACAAAAATTTTATAGTCACATTTGTCGATATCTCAATTAGTTCAGGAGTTATCAGCGTTTGAACGTTTCCAAAACTTCTGAAATCGTTATTTTTAGGAAAATTACAACTCCTCAAAGAGAAGATATAGAAAATCTAAAAATTGATGTGGACATTCCTTTCATGGGGCACAATTTTACAAAAAGAAATTAGGAAAATAAAAAATGGTCGAGGTCACGGCCGAAGTGAAATAGCGTGGAATTTCCCATATATATATATATATATATATATATATATATATATATATATATATATATATATATAATTGCAACACGTTTTCATCAACGCCACGAGATCACGGACGAAGAGTCTTAAAATAAGACTCATTCTCCCTCCCCCCCCCCCAGGTATTTATATATATATTAGTCTTTGTTGGGGGAGCTAACTACGTAGCTCCTTTTCTCACGTTGTCCCGAATGCAAACGACGATACGTCAACCCGGTAACCCCCTCGCGTCTGTCAAGCACATAGTAAATTAATTGTCTCCGTTTATACACGTTCGTACGCGTGGTTACACGAACATTTATTTAAAAAAAAACCTCAATCTCCGCTTCGGCTCATTCGTCAAGCTATTTCGTTTCCCTATAACAATTGTAAAAACCTCGCGAACTTTTACGTCCCGCGTATAGACGAGGCGACGATCGTTCTGTGCTTGTTTCCGACGTTCCTTTGATTGTTCCCCATACCCGTTTGATTACGCGGCAAGGAGTCAACCGTTTGTCAAGAGCGCCGGCGCCGGCCTGTCGATTTTATGCGGAAGCTCGGTTTTATTTTATGCAATGAGAAATAAAGTTAAAAAATAGATGCGGGGTACAGGGGGTACAAAAAGTTTAGGATTTTAATTAACGTACGTGGGCTTGTTATTATACTTCAATTAACATTAAGAAGGTTGGAGCGGGGGCACAATCCAAGATTGAATTTGAAAAAAATATATGTTATTGTCTAGACTAGACTGAGTCTTTACAAATTTTTTGAAATTTTTTCACCACCAAACAATAGAGGTGAAAATAGTTGAATGTATCTAATTTTATGGGCAGTTGGGTGGGCAAGACGTTCACGCTACGGGCGAAGTGATTTTTTTGGCTATTTAGCACCAAGATGAATCATTTCTAACAACGGATTAAGGGGTTACCCCCACTTGCGATTTTGAAAAAATCGATTTTTTTAATTGCATTTTTTTGAAGTATAAGTATCTGAGAATATGTCCTGAAAATTTCAAGTCGATCCGAACAAAAGTGACTGAGATATGAGCGTTGAAAGAGAACAATCCGTTGTGTAAACGACCGGAAATTGAAACTTTGAACGCGTTTTTTTCAAAATGGCATTTCTGAAGTCGGTGACCAAGATTACGCGAACACTAATGAAATTCTTCAAATTTTGCAGGCTTATTTAATACAGAAAAATGTAGTCTTTAATCGTTCGATTTTTTTCGTTAAAATCGAACCATTAACTTTGACTATCCGCCATTTTGTGAAAAATGAATATTTTTTAAAATCCTTCGATTAAAGACTAGTTTATACTTATATTTGACTAAATCCATCCGCATTTTTTTTTTCAGATGATCCACTTCGCCGCAATGTTGGTCACCGCAAACCGTGTATATAAAAACATTATTTCATTGACGGCCATTTGCCACTAAACAATGTAATATTTTTCAATAAAAAAATTACTGAAAGTTCTTCAAGATGTGTTCTTTAAGACGGTATATTGATCGATTAAAAAAGTTTTGTAGTTTTCTTTAAAAAAAATCATGAAAAAGGCCTTTTTTGCGCTACAAGTGGGGGTAACCCCTTAACCAATACTAAACCTTTGTGAAGATTTAGAAAGAAACCCCGGCTTGCCCATTGTAAATCATATATAGGCAATATTGAATCATCAAGTTTTCGTGAAAGATTACGAATCTTGGTTCAGAATTTTGTTCCGCGAAGTTGCCGTATATCGGCAACACTTGATATTAATTAATGGTAATAATAAATAATATCGTGACATAAATACAAATAGGCATAATGAAAAATGACTCACAATTTCATTCTGAGTTGCACAAAACATTCGCAGACGCAGTTTTATCATAATAATCATCAATAATGTTATCCTTTTTCACATTGATAGTAACAGAAAAGTATTTCTTATATACGTGATAAAAACATAAAAGTGCATAATTTTGCCCTTTAATTATATATTTTATGAAAAATTAGCATGTACAGAATAAATCACTACTTCGTATCAGAAATGGGTATAAAGTAATTGAATTAAAAACTAACCATTATAATTACTACTGTAATTGATAATTTAATTACTTCGTAACAGATTACTGAAGTAATTAGTTACCACAAGTACCAAAGGTAATTGATTACTGTGTAATTTAATTGAAAGCTAATTTGATACAAATCAATCGATTACATCCCGGGAACAAAAGTTCATGTTTGAGTGGATATGTTTATACATGTTTCAGATATTGTCATATATGTATCAGATATATTTATATCTGACATTTTTCAGTATCATATATAATTAGCTCTGATCATATTCCACATCACATATGCATATAGAAGATCATATCTGATGAAATACAGTATCTGGCCTGACCATATATGAACTCATATCTGTTTATATCTGTCTAAGTACCATGGCGAGTTGGCAGCGTGAAACCATATCTGAACATATATGATGTGATATATGAGCAGGCACGTTCATATAAAATTTTATCCCATCAGATACGATACCAAACCTGGAAAATATACGAAGTCTTATACACTCATACCCTGTCGTATATGCAGTTCAGTTGTTCACACATGAAAACATCTGAATATATGAAACGATATATGAGGATATGAGACGATATTCGATCAGATATGGCACCTCACCTGACTGTATTATATGTGATCATGTGAGTTACTATAATATTATTAATTATTAACACGTCAAGTGATGACGTGTTAATAACCCCGCTCTATATATGTAAACATTTTAATATCTTCACGACTGCACTAACAAGATTTGATCTGTCTCAACAGGGTAAGATTTGCTCTGATATAGTCGGAGTCATACCTGGTCTGATGGTTCAGATAAACTATGATTCTATCATATGGGCAGGTCTATTGTTCATAGATGTCCAGGTCAACGGGGATCCACGGTATTTTATTCTTATACGGACAGACAGATCTGGTCCAATAAGATTAGATTTGCCTGACATGATCAGATCTGGCCCAATAAAATCAGATCTACCTGACATGATCAGATCTGGCCCAATAAAATCAGATCTGGTCCAACAAGATCAGATCTTGCCTGGGGATTGGATCTGGTCAGACCTGCTGCGATATGGACGGGTCTGCTCTCAAAATTATCAAAATGGATTTGATATGATCATACATGCTCAGATATAAGCATACATGATCTGTCATGACACTACATGAACAGATATTGCCAATTTTCTTGTCTGACCATATCTGATTCTACCGATATGATTCAGATATATTCAGATATGAACGTTTTTGCCCGTGATATTAATTCAAGTAATGTGAATTGCAACAATTCTTGCAATTCACGAGCGCGAGTGGACCTTACATGTCGTAATTCGTGTAATTGCACGTTACAGTAGTGTGCGCTGTTTGCGTTTCTACCAGGCACAAATGTTGTGTGTTCCTAAAGTTGACAGTCGCTCGCACACCACACTTGATCCAACTTTAGACGTTAAGATGATATTTTTTTCTATATTATGCGATAAATACAAACAACGTAATTACATTACAAAGTATTTGGATACACTCTAATTAATTAATTTAATAATTAATTATAAATTTTGTATATAAATTTATACAAATTTAATTTGTATAAATTAATTACTAAAAATTAATTAATTTTGTAATTAAATACATTATAACAGATTACATCATATGTACTGAGTAATTTAACTACATTATAAAGAAATGCAATTCAATGAGATTACTCTGTAATTAAATTACTTTGTGACCGGATTAATAATCAAACTACTATATAATTTAGTTATGCCATTACTGCCTCCTATGCATTCTTTCGAGGTTGATTGATAAAAAAAAATCATAAAAGCTGTTCACCGTCATTTGACTCAATTGGACCGCTCCAACTTCCTCAAGATGGAGTCTTTCTGTTTTAAGGAGGTTGGAGCGATTCGGTTGAGTCAAATAACGGTTTATTCATTTATTTTTCAATGAACGTCAAAAAAATGCACACAAGGTACAGATTTATTCTGCATATGCTAATTCTTTTAAATATATAATTAAAGGGCAAAATTATGCATTTTAATATTTTTATTACGTAAAGTAGAAAAACTTTTGTGTTACTACCAACTTGAAAAAGTATAACGTTATCGATGATTGTTATGGAAAAAACTACGACAACGAATGTTTTATACAATTCGCAATGAAATTTTGAGTAATTTATAATTATGCCTATTTATATTTACATCACGAGATTATTGGCCCATGGTTTACGATGGGCAAGATGAGGATTTTTTTTCTAAATGTTTACAAAGGTTCACTTTGCGTTAATCCGTTGTTAGAAATGGTTTATCTTGGTGCTAAATAACAAAAAAACTTACATAACCTTTAGTGTGTCTTGCCCATCCAACCGCACGTTAAATTACATACATTAAACTATTTTTTATCTCTAATCTTTGGTGGTGAAAAAAGTTCAAAAAATTCATAAAGCCTCAGTATAGTCTAAACAATAACATGTATTTTTTTAAATTAAATTTAACCTTGGATTGTGGCCGAATAAAATTATTTGCAGAAACACTTTTTTCAAGACTTATTTGAGAAAAGCGATGGTCGCACTTGTTTTTCTCACTGAATATTTTTGTATTATTTTGATACGGAATTTTTGCATACACGAGTATATGTTCTCTCAATTAAACGAAATTGATATTGAATGCGTTAAGTTGTGGGTGGACAAAAAAATCCTTGCGACTTTACAGAAAAAACTGTCGACGCGGAATTTGTCCTCGTCGCAGCATTGAACACTTTCAAAGAGAGCTTTTCTCTCTTCTCGACTATATGCATCAATTTACTATCTTCATAAACATTCGTTAAATACGGTGCGCGAGTCCATAATTCTATCGAGATAGGAGCTGGAACAAATAATATATGTTTGCCGATAAAATGGGTTAAGTGATAGGACCATTTTTTTCGCACAATATTCCCAAACAGTGTTAGATACAGGTATACCGCACGAGTTTACAGTACTGCGAAAAGAATTTACTCCAAAATCACGTCATCGCGTTTCGTTGGGTGGAAACTAAAATTAGGTTTTTTGCACGGAGAGATTAGTCGAATGAATTTCTCGATCATATGAAATCGCTGGAAAGAGGAAGGAGAGAAAATAGTGTATTTAACTCATATGGTATGACACATTGACCATAATGTGTAAATGTTTAGAGCAACGAGGGTGGTGTGTTACTCGTTGGTGTTGGTCATGTTTATATATGAGGCATTCCACGCCAAATCGACCACTTTCAGACTCGATCCCTTTTGATTTGGCTGAAATTTAAATGTTATTGTTTCCTTCTAAAACGCTTGTGTGATTTCTTTCATTTTTTTTTACATAATGAGAAATATGTATTGAATTTTTGAAAAAATCGTTGTTTCTTTTGTCAAATGCTCCCAACTTTCTAAAAAATTCACCAAAAAGATCTTTTCTCAATTTTTGTTTGTTTTGAAAGCTACTTCATGGACAAAAATATTTCAAACATATACCAAGCCATCTATACCAAACCAAGCCAAACATAAAAACCAAAAACATAAAACCAAGCCAAACATAAAAAAAATGTAAAAAAACCAAGCCAACTTAAAAACCAAGCCAAACATATACCAACTTTAACATTTTTTATTTTCTTTTTGTAATAAAAATATGATGTATTGAGCGTTACTTCCCGCAAAACCCATCATGGTAAGTTTTTTTATTCAATTTTTTTCCTAAATTTAAAAATGTTGATTTTTTGTTTTTGTTGTTTAAATTTATCTGTACCATATGATGCAATAATGTCAGCAAATAAATTCTATGGTTTAAAAAAAATGCAGTAAATTATTTCATTTAGATTAATGTTTCGCTTAAAAATTTTACAAAATATTAATTATCACAGAATTAACCGTTTAAAGCTGCTTCATCGTAGGAAAAGGGTAAATTTGGAAGAAATAAAAAATACTTTCTTTTCAATTAGAACAAAAAATGTAAAGAAAAATGTTACCACGATGGGTCTTGCGGCAAAAAACGCCAAAATTTTCATATATTTTTTTGCGACAAAAGAACAAAATATAAAAATGACGTTGAAAAAATTCATGTTTTTTCCAAAAAAGTTAAAAATTATATCGAAAATGACTGAATGATTTTTATATTTTTTTTTTCATAAAGTACATTTGAAGACGAAGAAGTTAAAAGAAAAAATATTTCATTTGATCAGTTTGTCAGAAAGTTATGAGCATTTGAAAAAAAAGTCAATTCAACAAAAAAATCACTACGTATTTCTGATTATGTACAAAAAAAAATTATTCAATCACAAGAATTTTTAGCAGAAAATAATAGTATATTTGAATTTTAGCCAAATAAAAGGGATCGGGTCTAAAAGCGGTTGATTTGGCATGGAATGCCCCAGATATACATAAAATGTGTAAATAAAAGCTTACATATATATATATATATAATTGAAACGTTGCGAATTATAGTTACGACGATTATTTTTTTTCTGCGTTCCAACGAGTTCCAACCCCTGCGGGTTTTTAAGGGGTTACCCCCACTTGCGATTTTGAAAAAATCGATTATTTTTTTATTGCATTTTTTTGAAGTATAAGTATCTGAGAATATGTCCTGAAAATTTCAAGTCGATCGGAACAAAATTGACTGAGATATGAGCGTTGAAAGAGAAGAATCCGTTGTGTAAACGACCGAAAATTGAAACTTTAAACGCGTTTTTCTCAAAATGGCATTTCTGAAGTCGGTGACCAAGATTACTCGAACACTAATGAACCGATCTTCTTGAAATTTGGCAGGCTTATTTAATACATAAAAATGTAGTCTTTAATCGTTCGATTTTTTTTTTCGAAAAAAATGGCCGTTTTATAGCCAAAAAAACGGCCGTTTTTTTCGTTAAAACCGAACCATTAACTTTGACTGTCCGTCATTTTGTGAAAAATGAATATTTTTTAAAATCCTTCGATTAATGACTAGTTTATACTTATATTTGACTAAATCCATCCCCATTTTTTTTCAGATGAACCACTTCGCCGCAATGTTGGTCACCGCAAACCGTGTATATAAAAACATTATTTCATTGACGGCCACTTTGCCACTGAACAATGTAATATTTTTCAATAAAAAAATTACTGAAAGTTCTTCAAGATGTGTTCTTTAAGATGGTATATTGATCGATTGAAAAAGTTTTGTAGTTTTCTTTTAAAAAATTCATGAAAAAGGCCTTTTTTTGCGCTACAAGTGGGGGTAAGGCCTTAAATCCAGCTCGCGGAATTTCTAGCCGACCAATGAATGTTTAGTGGTCGCTCAAGGTTTCCGAAATTCAGAATTTTCGCCAATAGATGAATCTCGCATGCACTATAATTCCTTGTAGCATAAAAACAAAATAAACAGCGCAGTGTTACATTTTCTGAATAATTTATTATAATAATTGGTAACAAACACCAATTAGACGATATGTGTATTTATGTATTGTTATGTATTATTGTATTATGGCTTTCCTCATCACAGAGTACAAATACGATTGGTCCGCAGTTTGACTAACGAGACTGTGGAACGCATTACGATGCGCGTAAGACAGCTGCCATTTCACTTTTACGAATAAAACGACCTATAATTTTGTTTACGGACAAGAGCTTTAGAAAATTATCTTACGAGAGCAAAGATTATAATTCTTGGGTTAGAAGTGTGAGGTAAATTAAAAAAATATGTTTCTAAAGAAAAAAAGAACAATTGTTTTGAAAATTTTACAAAGCGTCGAATTTTGAGTGGGAAGAGTGAACAAATTTTTGCAAAGATTGGAAATTTCGAAGCTCTTCAGCGACCACTAAATATTCATTGGCCGGCAAGAGCATTCGCGAGGTTAATTAAAAATTATCAAGCGTAAAATTCGCGGGTGAGAAGTGACCGAAAAAAATCGATTTTTAAAATGAAAACTTGAATTTTTCGGAGGCTTGAGTGACCTCCAAATATTTTTTACCGGCTCGCAGCTTTCGCGACAATTTTTTTTTTTTTCTTCAAAGAAGATAATTGGTTGGTTAGAAAAAGAAAAAAAATGTACTCATAATTGTGCCACCCTGGTGGATATGAATAAGGTTACATAAAGATAATTCTCTCAGATTATTGCCATGCCGCTATGGAAAGAAGAAAGGCTCCGTAGAAATAAAGATACTGAAAAGTGGAAATACAAAAGGCTGAAAACGGATTCTGTAAGAAGAGAAAAGTTGAAACAAACAGAGCGAGATCGATATTCAAAAAAAAAGGCGAAGATATTAATAAACTCATAAGAACTCGATAAGACAAGGTTTGCAACATTTCTCTGGCCGTACTAATTCTTTCGATCATCATGAATCTGTAAAAACTGAAAAATCAGTCGAATTATATCACATCGATTATTTTACATAGAAGCATTCCACACCAAGTGAAACACTAAAAAATCATGTGATTTTTATATCGGCTCATAATTTGTTTTTAAGTTCATTCGAATGTCAAAAGCAATTGCAATTTTTTTTAGATTTTTAAATTGGATTTTACACTCGAATTTGGATACCGGGAAATTCTTCTCGTTTTTTTTTCGATTCATTATACTCAAAAAGTGATGCATTGTACAAAAAAAACGTTAAGGAAGAAAACTTAGGTTTTCGAATGTACTTTTCAATCATATATGTTTCGTAACTGTTAAAACTTCTGCTAATGTATTTTTCAATGAAATAAGGTAAAAATAATTTTTTTCGTCAAGTTCGCCCACTTTTATTTTTCTATAAATTTGAGAGAACTTTCGTTGATGTCATAACAAACCACAGAAAAATTGGCATGATGGAGAATTCATATCTTCCAATTATTTGTTAAGGTTCATTGATGAAGAATTTTATCGAACCATGGATATTGAATATCGATCATTGTTTTAGGCACAACAGTGGATTGCGACGAATATTTAGTGTTATCTAGAACCATTTTGTCCTCCTCCTTTCAATTCAATTATGGTTTTGTTTGTCAGCCTCGAAATTTTTCATTTTTGAATATTTTTATCGTTAAACAATGAGTGAATCATAATATGGTTAGTCTACTAATACTAATACTAATATGTATATATATATATATATATATATATATATTACCGATGAGAAAACCGACGATAAAACCATATCGAATAAAAAAGTATCGAATCGTTTTGACCGAGTTCTTCCGCAAAATCAATTGTATCAGCATTGAGAGTGAGCAAACCATATCATTCAACAATCGAGAAGCAAGATTTCTTTTTGATACGAGAATAACCCTACTACTATAAGTCTACGAGAGTAGACAAGCAAAATCATAATTGAAATGAAAGGAGGAGGACAAAATGGTTCTAGATAACACTAAATATTCGTAAAATATTCTTAAATATAAAATTATTAAATATAAAATAGAAAATTCTTCATCAATTAACCTTAAAAAATAATTGGAAGATATGAATTCTCCATCGTGCCAATTTTTCTGTGGTTTCTTATGACATCAACGAAAGTTCTATCAAATTTATAGAAAAATAAAAGTGGGCGAACTTGGAGAAAAAAATTATTTTTACCTTATTACGTTGAAAAATACATTAACAGAATTTTTAACAGTTACGAAACATACATGATTGAAAAGTACATTCGAAAACCTAAATTTTCTTTTTCGACTTTTTTTTTGTACGATACATCACTTTTTGAGTATAATGAATGGAAAAAAAAATCGAGAAAAATTTCCCGGTATCCAAATTCGAGTGTATAATCCAATTTAAAAATCTTAAAAAAATTGTAGTTGCTTTTAACACTCGAACGAACTTAAAAACAAATTATGAGCCCATTAAAAAATTACATGATTTTTTAGTGTTTCGCTTGGTGTGGAATGCTTCATATATTACATAAATATAATGAATTATATAATATTATATATTTTTTATATAATATATTATTTATATAATATATAATATATATATATATATATATATATATATATATATATATATAATATAATATTACATTATATATTTTTTATATAATATATATATACATTAAAACCGAAGACAATTGCAATTTTTTACTGAAAAAATGAAATATTTTTGTTTATAGATTTCGTTGTTCTCCAATGTGATAATTTCGACAAAATTACCCACATATTTCCACACATACCCGTGTCTGTTAGTCCGTATGTATGTATGAACGTGTATTTGCGATTGAAAGTATAGATATACGATGTAAACGGCGGAGCGGGTAAAGGGGGTAACTACGAGGGTTACCTACTATAAAGTGGATCCTCCGTGAACGTTCCACGCCAGTCGGATACCGCGACTCGTTCTAGAACACCTCGCACGCGCGTTCGCGATCCACCTAACCTGTAAGGATCGACGCAAACCCGGAAAAATCCCAGTTTTTCCACGATTTCCCGTTGGTCTCTCCTCGAATAAGTCGTTATTGAGCAACGTTGAAAAAAAATCTCAAAATCAATATTAGATCGTTAGCGAAGATATTCGAAAAATGTTGGTCCATCGATTTTGAAAAATTGAGCTTTACCATCAACATCTAAGCTTGGAGAACCGAAAAATGCGTTTCAGTGATACCAAAAACTTTTTTATTCGGAGGCTCATCGACGACGTGATATTTTGGAAAAATCGTAGTTAAAAATAGAGACGAGACTGAAAAATCGTTGTATTAAGGGAGACTTTGTCCTTGGAGTGCCATATTTCAGGTGTTTACATATTATTTTTTTTTTAAAGGAAACTAGTAAAGCTTTTTGAGTGCGTTTTTTTTCTTGCTTTTATTCATGATATACAGAACGTTAAAAAAAATTTTTTTCGAAAAAAAAACCAAAATGGCCGCCGTTGCAGCTCCGCGAAAACAGGTCCTCAAATCGCGGGAGGTAAACGGCTGACATCACTGCCCCCTCTTTGTTGATCTGAAACACAAATTCAAAGCATATTATCAATCCGTGACCCTTTGGTCATGGAATGACGGATGGGTTTTTCGTTTAGTACAAATTTCGGGAAATGGCGTCAATTTAAAAAAAAATCGAATTTTCGCGTTTTTTTTCGCATAAAAAGATAAATAATAAATGCAAAAATTTATCTATCGAAAAAACGATCCGTCATTCCGTGAAGACATATTTTCCGAGTATGCTCTCCAAATTTCAGGTCGATATGTTAATTACAGCGGTCAGGAGAGTGTCAGCCATTTTTAAAAACGTGTTTTCGAGAAAAACGCGTTTAAAGTTTTGTAATGTGTTTACACAAATGTGTGTTGTAATTACCGCTAATCGGCAATGCCTGGTCCATAGAGGCATCCCTCCTCTTCTTCTAGCTGCTCATGTTGAGCCGCTTGAATTTTTTGAAAATTTCAAGGACAAAGTCTCCCTTAATGGAAAAGTGCGCGTGCCCGTGACGTGCGTTGAGGTCTAATATATTTATTGCACCGGTTTATCATTCATTGAGAGTTTCTCGAGCCAGATGGCTCATTGGTACAAAGCCAAGCTTAATAAGATCGAAGGTTATCCCATCTTTGAAACGCGCGATGCTGGAAGGATCGTTTATAGACGCGAATTTTTTCGCCCCCAACATTCCACCTAGCGTCTAGTCGAATATAGTTTATTACACCCTGTGCAAGCTATAACGATCGTGATCCTTGGATCTATCGCACGAAGAGGCGAAGCAGACGTTCCATTTTTAGTTCGATAGTTTTTCGATTATACCCGTGTTTTAGTCACGAGGAAATCATAAATACCGAATTACCGTGCCGAACGAATATTCAGCGCCGGAAACTTCGTTTTTTTTTCCTGCCAAATTTATCATTTCGCCATTCCAAATAATCGACGTGGAAAAAAAGAAAGTTCGAACCGATGATTCAACAATTATGTAAATATAATTAATCAATTGACCGATTATGGAATATCGTTCTGAAAAAAAAATTCCTCAAAACTTAAGTCCTATTAATTCTCTTTGAATGTCAATTGTTTCATTTTATGAAATAGTTTATTTTAATAAAAAAAAATACAGTAAAAAAGAATTATCACGTTCTAGTAATAATAATAATTGTCAAAATGTTCGTGTTGGAATTATTGCTCAGAGCCCGCACGAAGAATTATTATTCAAATATTTCGATTTTAAATTATATCTTGTTTATATTTGTGCACGAGACATTCAGTTTCGCTGATAATTTTTCTTTCGTAAACTTCCCGAGGTCCAGTCTCGTCTTTCTTACTGTCAAATTTGAATTGACATTTACCAAATTTGATATTGCATCTTGTTTATATCTGCGCATTGCACATTCTGTTCAATTGATCATTTTGCTTTCACACACTCCACTACCCAGTGCCCCAGTCTCGTATCTCTTACTCTTATGTACACGCAAATCTAGATTGAAATCATACACGCTCGATTACAAACGTAAAATGCTCGAGATAAACCCTCGCACTCTATGATATACGCGACACGAAACTGCAAACGAGGACATTCGGTGATTTTTGCAAAGAGGCGAACCATTTCAAGTGGGATTAAGATGAATTAATTTTAAAATAATGGAAAATTTCCACTCGAGGGCGTGTTCAGTTGACTGATTTTCATGATTTTTTTTTTTTACCTTTTTTTAGACCTAAGGTATGTTTTATTACTACTTTTGGCTATTACGTGGTATTTTTTAAATTAATCTTTAAACGCAGCGTCGCCGGGATTAAGCCGAGAAAAGCCAACAAAGATTTTTCTTTCACTAACACTCATACGCAGAATATAAACCAAGATAAAGTAATAAATGTTGAAAATCGATTAAATAGTACACGGTGAAAAAAAAAAGATTGAATGTTTAAAAAATAGCTACATTTTTTAATAAAAAATAGTTTTTTTTTTATTTTCAAAAACATTTAGGATCATTTTTTAGACAATAAGGTTAGAAAGATCTTTACCAAATTTCATCAGAATCGTTCGATTCGTTTTTTAGATATACGTCACGACAGTTTTGAAAATGCAGTTTAGAATACCGTGCCACACCTCCGCCATTTTCGCAGATTAATAAGAAGAACAAACCATGTAACAACCAAAAGTAGTAATGAAACATATCCTAAGTCTCAAAAACGGCGAAGAAATCTATCCTTGGAAAAAAAAATTTACAGAAATTACACAAAGTGCAACTATTTCATGGCCATTGACAATGTAATCAGACTTTTCGGGTAATAAAAAACAGGTACATGTAAATAATATGAGTTGGTTTTTATTATTTTTCAAACATATTGATACATTGATATATATAAATGGGTTTGTATAATAATTGTGATATAATTCGGTTTTATTGTGTAAAAACCAAGCTGTATAGGTTGGTATTTATTATTTTTCAAAAAATATGGATACATTGAGGTATAAAAATGGGTTTCCTCGAGTCTGTTTGGGTTTGTCCAATAATTGTTATATAATTTAGTTTTTATTATTAAAAAAATGTTTGGGTTTGTATAATAATTATTATATCATTTTTGTAATATATTTGCAATATAAGATCTAATATAATTTTTAAATTAAAAACAAGATCAGAATTGGGTGGGGAGAGGGAATTTTTCAACCAATCACAGGCATTCAGCATGTTAAATAACGCTACCCCCACTCCACTTGCAGTAGAGTGGGGGTAGCGTTACTTTCGCGTGACATCCAGCTAACTCGGACCCCTACACGCAGCCTACCTCAACAAACATAGTTTTAAAAGCATTTTCAATACTGAAATCATGAAAATCAGCAATTTTGTTTCCTCGTCTAAAGGTATCTCCCCCCTTAAGACGCGGAGTGATCAATGCGTATGGTCATTCCGCGTTTGGAAGACAAAAAATAGCGGAGATGCGATCAATTGGCGTATAGGTAAATTATGTATTTGCATCGTCCATTTCTTCCGATCGAGCGCGCGCCTCTTCCGCTTTTTCTCCTCTCGCTGCTATTATAGAAGACAGGGGAGTGAGTAGATACGCGAGGGATCCGAGCACTCTAGTAGATACGGCCGTAACGAACGGACGCGTCGCGCGGTCTCTCACCAATTCTTCCCCGTGTTCTTTTCATTCGTATCATTGCTATTGTAATCACTTGAGCGAAAAATTTATTTTTATGTCGCCGTGTCTCATCCTCAAAACTCGTGTATTCCGGCGTAATAATGTATCGCGTGGAAAGAGAAATCGAGAAAAATATTTTAAAAGGTACCTCGATTGATTCTAAGCTCCCACCGACGAGGGCTCGGACTCGATCTTCTCGAAACAATATTATGTTTTAATAAATAAGTACTGAAATTCGCGAGTGTGAAAAACTGGATTAAAATAAAAGTTTGTCTGTTGAAAAATAATACGCGTGTTCGGTAAACGATTTTTTCACGAATAAATCAAATTTGCCCAGATTTTTTTGTCGAATTAAGGGGGCAATCATAAAAATTGCTGATTTTTATGATATTTCTTCTCAGGCAAGATTTCTTTAACATTTTTGAGACTTAGCGTATGTTTTATTACTACTTTACGCTGTCACATGGTATATCAAAAAAAAAATTCATCTTTAAGAATTGCGGAGGTATGGCGCGGTCTTTTGAACGGACTGCAGCGGATGTTGACAGACGGTGTGACACGTAGCATCGGCGGGAATCAGGTGAAAAAAATCCACCGAAGATTTTTCTTTCATTAACACTCATACGCAGAATATGAACCAAGAAAAAGTGAGAAATTTTGAAAATCCATTAAATGGTACGCTTCGAAACACAAAGATTGCATTTTCCGAAAACGAATGGTTACATTTTGCAGTGAATAAATATTTTTTTTACAAAAACATTTAGAGTAATGTTTTAGATAATAAGGTAAGGAAGAATTATACTGAATTTCATCAGTATAATTGTTCAGATTAGTTTTTTAGCTATACCTCCACCATTTTTGGACCAATCAAAAAAAATACCATGTAACAGCCAAAAGTAGTAAGAAAAGTAGTAATAATAAGTCTCAAAAATGGTGAACAAATATTTTTAAAAAATCATGAAAATCGGCACATTTTTTCCTCGCCTTTAACAGTACGATAAACGCTAGAAATAATTGAAACAGTAAGCGAACAGGGTACACGTAAAGAGTGGAAAATTTTTGCTCAAAATACAAGAATCAATCGTGAAATGATTATGAGAATTTTGCTTATGAAGATGCAAGCCGAAAAAAAAGGACTCGTCAAAGTGAAACTTTTGCAGGTGGACGCCGTAACGTTGTCTCTCTCGCTCACGTGTTCTCGTAATCCCAAACGCCTCGTTTTATAATTTAGCACGAAAGACGCACACGTCGCGACTCAATATCACGCATGAATGATCGAAATACACAAGTGTTCCGAAAAATACGTTAAAAAAAACGACGTAACAATATCGCCCGACGACAGGTTTGCCGAGTTATCGTTCGTCCAGTGAAAGTGTTTTTCTTTTTCGTCTTCGAATGCCGGGACGAAAATATCGTCGTCTACGTCAGAATGGAACAACCAGCCATTTTCGTAACTTTATTTTTCATTTGTACGGTAAGATAGAAAGACCCGTTTACCATTATGTTTATTAAATTATTGTTCACTTTCGTACGATACGCTGAATGTATTTCAATGTATTTCTATTTATTTATAGACATTATATTATTACCCCCATGGAAATTTATGGATGTAAAATATATGCAGAAAATATATGCCATATATATATATATATATATATATATATATATATATATATATATATATATATATTATATATATTTATATATATATTTGTGTGTGTGTGTGTGTGTGTGTGTATATATATCGGTCGCATATATAGTGACGACAAATAGAATAATACATATATATTCAGTATATATGCACCAAATATATGACGCATATATGACCCAAATATTTTCGATATATTTTCAATTTATTTTTTTTGTCAGAAAAATATATAAAAAATGTATGCCTCATATATGACTCATATATGTATCATTTATGCGTCATATATGACGTATACATTTTTTATGTATATTCCTGACAGGAAATATATGCTGTGTATAAACACTATTACAGTTAAACTTAATAAAACTTAAAACTTAAACTTAAAAAAACTTAACTTACAGTTAAAGTACACTATTACGTATAAACACTATATATACTACGCATATCTGTATATATATGGCATATATGTACCATTTATGCAGTATATATGTGGTATGTATGCAGTGTGTATGCAACATGTATGCTAAATATATGCGGTATATATGCAGGGTAAATGCTACATATATCATTGATATATGATACATTGATATACAGTTATACCACGCATATACATCTCATATATAAGAACGTAACGAAAATTGGAATTTGGCACATATATGCAACATATATTTTCAATATATGGCATACGTTCCACATATATCACAATTATTAATCAAATAAATTTGCAGTATATTTTTGCGTATATAAATTTCCATTGGGGATAACGACCATTTTCCACGTGTAAACTTTTTAATGAGTGTTCACATTTAAGGGCATGTACAAAGTCAACATAACCTCACAAATTATCCTACCCAATTTTCTCACAGATGGTTAATTTGTTTAGAAAAAATAAAGCATTAGGCTCCGGAGAATTTCCTGACGCAGAGCTTGATGATTTCCTTTTGCCCTAAGTATTATTCATCTCTGAGGGATCTGTTCGAAAATTTCTGCTATCTCTCTTGCACTCATATGTCACGTGGTACATCTCCTACTTTGCCTTAATTGGAAAAATGCAAAACATAGTTATTCCAACGATTCGCGTAGTATTTCTAGATTTAAAATTTGGCAACATTGGTTCTATCTCCGTCTCTTTTTGGATTTGTTTGGGTTATCATATATGCTAAATATATGTGGTATATATGCAGGGTAAATGCTACATATATCATTGATATATGATACATTGATGTACAGTAAATACCACGCATATACATCTCATATATAAAAACGTTACAAAAATGTGAATTTGGCACAAATATGCAACATATATTTTCAATATACGGCATACATTCCACATATATTATAATAATTAATAAAATAAATTTGCAGTATATTTTTGCGTATGTAAATTTCCATGGGGGTATATACGATTTTTTGCAGTTCTTTGCTCCCATGGAAATTTATATACACAAGAATATACTGCAAATTTATTTTATTAATAATTGTAATATATGTGAAATATATGCCATATATTGAAAATATATGTTGCATATATGTGCCAAATTCTAATTTTCGTAACGTTTTCATATATGAGATGTATATACGTGTTATTACTGTATATCAATGTATCATACATCAATGATATATATGTAGCATTTACCCTGCATATATACCACATATATTTAGCATATATGTTGCATACACACTGCATACATACCACATATATACTGCATAAATGGTACATATATGCCACATATATACAGATATGCGTATCATATCTGTATATAGTGTTTATATGTAATAGTGTACTTTAACTGTGAGTTAAGTTTTTTTAAGTCTAAGTTTTAAGTTTTATTAAGTTTAACTATAATAGTGTTTATACACAGCATATATTTCTTGTCAGGAATATGTATAAAAAATGTATGCGTCATATATGACGCATAAATGACACATATATGAGTCATATATGACGCATACATTTTTGATATATTTTTCTGCCAAAAAAGAGATTGAAAGAGAGACTTTTGTTAAGTCTAAGTTTTAAGTTTTATTAAGTTTAACTGTAATAGTGTTTATACACAGCATATATTTCTTGTCAGGAATATGTATCAAAAATTTATGCGTCATATATGACGCATACATTTTTGATATATTTTTCTGACAAAAAAATCGATTGAAAATATATCGAAAATATATGCGTCGTATATGCCTTATATATGCATCATATATAGTGTTTATACGTAGCATATATTTTTTTGGTCAGAAAAATATATCGAAAATATACGGGTCACATATGCGTCATATATTTGGTGCATACATACTGAATATATAAGTATTATTCTATTTTTCGTCACTATATATGCGTCATATATATCGACGTCATGTATATATATAGCATATATTTTTTTGGTCATAAAAATATATCGAAAATATATGGGTCATATATGCGTCATATATTTGGTGCATATATATTGAATATATGCGTATTATTCTATTTTTCGTCACTATATATGCATCATGTATATCGATCGTCATATATATATATATATATATATATATATATATATATATATATATATATATATATATATATATAGCATATATTTTCTGCATATATTTTACATACATAAATTTTCAAGGGGGTAGTTAAGTGACTTTGCCGAAAAATGAGCCTAACATTTCTTATTTGCTACTTTCTCATTTAATGGGTTATAAATTATGATATTCAGTCGGGGAAAGTTTAAATTCACCCCCCCCCCCCCCCCCTCCTAAGAAATTATGGAGTTTTGAAGTTAGTGGAAACACGTGATAAAATAGGGCATGTTTGAACATTTCGACATTTATATTGGGGATGGAGGGATTTATAAAAGAAGCCTTCCTGAATACAAACAAACCCAAACAAATTCAACCCACTCGGCGTGAGGCGGTTAAGTTTGTTTGGGTTTGAGTTTTTATAGATTTATAGATCCCTCACATTTGAATTTTAAAACAGGAGTTTTCGAAAAATTCGAATTTTTTTCTAACTTTATTATCTTGTAAAAAATTTGTCAATGAAACATTTCAGCTTGCTCCGACTGAATATCCTCATTTGTAACCCAATAAATGCGAAAATATTTTTAAAAAATGTTAGGCTCATTTTTCGGAAAAGTCACTTATCTAAAGAATTACCGGATTTTTTTCTGGTAGAATAGTTGTCTCATTGTGGAAGCGAAAATTTGTCATTACGTTCACTGTTTTTTGCATCCTTGTGACTCAAATTTTGTGGAGAAATAACAATTATAACTTTTTAACGTTCCACGACGAAGTAGGAATTCGCTTAGGAGTTACAGAGTTAAACACATAAACTCTGGTGGCTCGAAATGCTATATACAATCTGTCAAAACAGTGTCTTGGTCGTGGTGGGCTTTTATGAATAATTTCTCGTGCATTTCAAGTCACGACTTTTTTCAATTCTCTTGTATTTGTATTCTCCAATCGTGGCCATACGAACGAAGTATATAGATCCTAGATTTTTTTAAATATTCATAACTATTTTAAAAATAACATGTCAAACTGAAATGTCGGCGAAGATCAAATTTGACTCAATTTGACGCTTTGTAATATTTTCAAAACAGTTAATTATTTTTCTTTAGAAACAGATTTTTCAAAGTTACCTTACACTACTAACCCGAGAATTATAATCAATGTTCTCATAAAATAATTCTTTAAAGATCTTGTCCCTAAACGAAATTACAGATCCCCCTTTTAATCGGGTCATAAGTGTGAAGAAAATTTAAAAAAAAACCGTTTCTAAAGAAAAAAAACCACTGATTGTTTTGAAAATGTTACAGTGTTAAATTTAGGAGTGAGAAGGGAAAAAAATCCCCGACAATTGGAAATTTTGGAGCTCTTGAGCGACCAATAAATATTCATTGGCCGGCTAGAGCTTTCGCGAGATTAATTTTAAAATTATAAAGCGTAAAATTCATGGGTGAGAAGTGAACAAAAAAAAATCGATTTTTCAATGAGCTTGAATTTTTGGGAGACTTGAGCGACCTCTAAATATTTTTTGACCGCTCGCAGATTTCACGATTTTTTTTTACTTTTACGAAGATAATTGGATGGTGAGAAAAAGGAAAGAAATAGAGCTCACATTTGGGCCACCTTAATATATATATATGTATATATACATATATATATATATATATATATATATATGTATATATACATATATATGTGTGTGTGTGTGTGTATATATATATATATATATATATATATATATATATATATATTATACAGTATATATATTTATATATATATATATTATTTATTTTTAATTTAATAAAGTAAAAAAACGTTTTTACAGACGAAACCGAATCGCAGATGTATTAAGATTATATATAATATTTAGTTATTAGACGATATCAAATAGATTTCGATTTGAATAAATAAATAAATTAAAAATAAATAATTCCAATAATGAAATGCAATAGGAAAAATTTGTTTTCACGAAAAATCTGAAAATTTCGAAGTTAATTGATTTTTTTTTAAATTATATGGACCCGGTTGGTCAATATCAACAGAATTTTTCTGTCAGTGTGAAATTGCCGGTACGGTCAATGGTAATGCATATTAACATTTCTCTCAGTAATCTCGTTTATAATTTATCAACAAAAAAATCGTCGAAACAAATAGGCTAAAAACAGAATAACTATGTGTTAATAGAAAAGAGAAATTGTAAACGTTTTTTTTTTTAATAGTTTTTATCTCTCTCTTCGGGGAATTGAGTTATCGCAGTTAAGGTTAATTTTAGTTGCTCAAAAATCCGTTGACCTTAATAAAGCGCAGTAAAAATAAATGTCGATAAATTGTGAGCGTAGCTGTCATTGATCTTCGGATATACGTACGTATACGAGTCACCCTCGTTTAAAATTGCTTTTTTTTTCACCGGTATAGTATATCGAGATTCTGTTAGAATTCGCGACTGTCGGATTATCGTGTGTATACGCGAATCTCAAGATTAAATCTTTCGGCTCTCATATATTTTCCATGAATTTCCGCCATAATCATTTTTTTTTCAATCTCGAGATTTACCGCGATCTCGGAACGAGCCGCGTTTGTTTTCATTTCTCCGAGGCTCCTTAACTTTCTGCCCCGGAGTAAAATCTCTCGCTACATTGCTTTTATTTCTCTCGTTTTTTTTTTTTTTTTTTTTTCGGCGCAGTCGTGGAATAAATTATATTGTCTCTAGGGGGCGTTCGATTATTCTCTCGAGAATGCGATAAAGCAATCGGCTCGTGGACACATTCGAATCCGTGTATTTTAGAAACTCTATAAATATTTCCGAGTTTATCTCCGTATCTGCCTTTCACCATTCATGGCAAAATTATCATCCGAAAGATCGTCATAAATCAACAAATGCAGAAAACCATAACGTTCGACTGAGATTTAGTCGAAAAACATTTATCTCCAAAGACTCTCGATTTCGTTACTTTTGCAAAACGCAGTTTTTCCTTATTGCAATTGCGCAATGTCTTGTAAAGCAACGAGCAATAATGAGACGTGCAGCGGACGTTTCATGGTTGTTTTTTTTCTTCCATCGTGGCTTTCGTTCATTTTCAGACGACTATTAACGCCGAGGCTCATCTGATAGACGGAATATTCACTGAGCCAACACTCGAGCCTGGTTATCATCTAGTCGCGACCATACCAGCCGGTGCTTCCAATTTAAATGTCTCTCAGCTCCGACACACCAACAACTATTTAGGTAAATTAAGACACAAATCACTCGGGAATTAATAGCAAGTACATTAATTCGGCTCTTGACTGCGTGTCTCGTATATCTCGTCTAGAATTATTCTTTCACGCCCCCGCATTTTCTCCAGCGAAATTTCCAGTATATTCTGAGGTATAAAAAAAACAAATTTTCTAAAAATTTCATCCCCGTCAACGCAATGGTTTTAGAAAAATGAATTAAAAAAAATAAAACAAGAAAAAATTCCGGAAACGCTTCAGTGGATCGAATCAATTTTTTTTTGGTACTTGTTACGATCATACGTGTTACGAAATAAAATTATAGAATATCTTGCGAAATATTAAGGTTTTAAAAAAAAATAATGTTCCTTGTTTTATTTTTTTTTACTGCAATCCACTTGGAGTACAATAACGAATTTTTTTTCATATAAGCTATGGGCACCTTATTAGATTATATAATTTTTTCAAAATGATCGGTTTGGTACGCCACAGTGAAAAAAAGAAACAGACTTTATTGATGTATTTTAGTTATATATCTATATAACTCAAATATATCAATAATGTGTGTTTCTTTTTTTTTCACTGTGGCCTACCAAGCCGATCATTTATTCACATATCAGACTTTATTGATATATTTTAGTTATATATATATATATATATATATATATATATATATATATATATATATATATATATATATATATATATATATATATATATATAACTAAAATATATAAATAAAGTGCGTTTCTTTTTTTTCACTGTGGCGTACCAAAGGAAAACATTTCCGCTATTGTACCCCAAGTGGATTATAGTAAAAAATAATAAAACAAGGAACGTTATTTTTTTTCAAACCTTAATCTTTCGCCAGATGTTCTATAATTTTATTTCATAACACGTTTGATCGGAACAAGTACCAAAAAAAATCAAATCGATCCACTGTACCGTTTCCGGAATTTTTCTTTTTTTTTTCGATATTTAAAAAAAATTCATTTTTCTAAAACCATTGCGTTGACGGGGATGAAATTTTCAGAAAATTTGTTTTTTTTTACACCTCAGAATATACCCCAAATTTCTCCATGTGCAATACCCGGTATGGGGCCATCAAGATTGGTAAAAAAATCGTTTATTGATAATTAAAACATAATTAATCAATTGAAAAAAATCACTACTTCGCTGAATCGATAAAATCAATAACTTGCAACGCAAATAAAATGCCATTAAAAATGTGGAGTAAAAATTAGTCAATTTTCCAACACGCTCAATAATTTTTTTTTTCGCATCGGTATAGAATCAATTGAGTATTTTGCTCTAAGAAAAATACTAAGAATGTATAAATAAGGTATTTTTGCTATAAGCAATTGAATAATGGTGGTTTTAATTTATGAAAACACAAAATAAATCTTATAATTCATTTTTTTTTAATACTTTTTCTATCTGTTCATAATGAATTCCGACGTGACGTCAATGACATAGTAAACAAAGAAAGCCGTAGACGTATTACCCTCTAATCTGTGAAAGAAAGCGTCAACACCTATGTATTTTCGTTTGTCAGAGTTAATTGTAAATTTTTAAAGAGTTATCTGTACTTTAGAAAATAACAATTGAGTTTTTTTCGGACTATGACTTTGGATATCTTCCCGGAAGTTTTAAGGGGTCACGTGGGTTTCAAAGAAAAAAAACGCATATTTTTTCTATTTTTTTCACAATATAATATATAAATTATTATGTTCAAAATGTTAAACACATAAAAGAGCAGCATTTCAAAAATATTTTTTAAAAAATCATCCAAAAATTTGGGAAATTCAACCGATGGGACCTGGTTTCCAGAGACCCCTGAAAAAAAAGTCTCCTCGTGGTGGTCAGGATAACTCATGATAGCTTTATCTGAAATTAAAAAACCAATTTTTTCTGTTAGTCTATAAGTATAGCTCGTGATTGAACGAAGGATTAAAAAAAATGAAATTTGAATTTTTAGCAGACTTGTATGCAAAATAGTTGAATTTTCGGTACAATTTACACTACGTATAAAATACGCTACGCCTTGTAAAATTAGTTCTAATCGAAAACAAAAAACCTTCGTTCAATCACTAGTCAGTGCTTTTTTGAAAAAGTGTGCAAAATTTCGATCAATTAGTTTTTGAGAAATCTTAGAAAAATTAGTTTTTGAGAATTTTTTGAGTTTTTGAGAAAATCTTTTAAAAATTAGTTTTTGAGAAATCGATCAATTAGTTTTTGAGAAATCTTGTCCACCGACTTCAAAAATAGTGTTTTGAGAAAAATGCGATATACCTGCGTCGCTCCCGGTCGGTCTTTCCCATCGGGGGAAATTCTCAATCGCTCTCTCCTAGACTTTTAGTCCGATTAACTTGAAACTTTAGGAGAATATTCTCGACATATTGTACTATCAGATAATTAAATAAAATAAAAAATGAATTTTTTGAAATTTTCAAACCCACGGAACCGCTTGCCCAAGTCTTCCTCATATTTATATCAATTGGCATTAAAATCCACAACTTTCCCGGTGTATTTACACTAGTATTCTTACATTTAGGAACAACACACCAATGATAAGGACTGTAATTCACTTGTAACCAAAAAAAATGTACGCATTCACAATTGGCGCAGCGTCGATGTTTACTATGCAAGTGACGTCGCGAACCAAAGCAGCATGACGGCTAGCGTTTGGGCGCGATACTTTGAAATGTAAAATTTAGATTTTATAAAATCGATTTTATGAAATCGAATTTATGAAATCGATTTTATGAAATCGATTTTATGATATCGATTTTATGAAATCGATTTTATGAAATCGAATTTATGAAATCAATTTTATGAAATCGAATTTATGAAATCGATTTTATGAAATCGAATTTATGAAACCGAATTTATGAAATCGATTTTATGAAATCGATTTTATGAAATCGATTTTATGAAATCGAATTTATGAAATCGATTTTATGAAATCGAAATTTTACATTTCAAATCGATTTCATAAAATCGATTTCATAAAACAGAAATAAAAATTCTAGTAGTTTATTACCACCAAAGGATCAAATCGGGACACCTTTAAAAAAAGAGTGTGACACTATTGAGTGCGTGTTGGAATTAAAAGGATAAAAAATCATTTAGACTCGTCGGCACCCCGTGACTTTTTTTTTTCTTCTGACCAACCAATGCCTTATCGATAATGATTTAATTTACGATTTACCCTCACGTTCTTACAGCATTTTTATCGGTGGTATTTTTTTTTCCTCGCTTTACCAGGCGTACGACTGCAAGATGGTAAATTCTTGCTGAATGGAAATTACAGTATAAATTGGTCAGGAGTTTACAAAGCGGCCGGTACGAATTTCGTCTACCATCGTCAAACGTTGCAACTGCTGGAGAGTTTTACGGCGATCGGGCCGTTGCTGGAACCGATCGACGTTATGGCTAGTAGTAAAACCAAAACTTTTTCTTCTCCCCCAATGTCGTTTTACCGTTGTTTCATTCTACCGTGAACAAATAATTGCCGAATTTGTACGGAGCATCGACAGACGATGTATCTCCTTCCATAATACGTTAAATATTAAGCATCTTCGCAACGTCGAAAATAATAATAATGTCCAATAGCTTCTGTATCAAGAGCCGAATTCCGGGATCGTGTACCGATACATCTCACCGGGAAGCTCGAAGGATCGTATGGGACGGGGTCAAGGAAACCATTTTTCACGAATGATCGGCGACGAAGCTCCAGCTCCGCCTTTTAAACGTTACAGAAAACGAAAGTTCGCTTGGAGATCTAATGGATTTACGACATGCAGCAAGACATGCGGTGGAGGCGAGTTCCATTCTTATGTACTTCTTCGCTTCATTTTTCGCTCTTGTGCGTTTCGACGCCTCTACGAAAATTCTTCAAATAATCGTACATTTTTTGCGATAATTTACGTTTAGCCTCCCATCAAAATGTCGAAAAAGGGCCTGCTTTATTTTTAATAATTTTTTCTCTAAATCTACGCCAGGCATGGAAGAAACCTTTTGGGCCCACTCCACGCACATTTAGAGGACGGAAAATGATTTTGATTATATTTTATTAAGAGGGGAGATACGTTTAGGCGAGGAAAAAAAGGACTGTTTTTCGTGGATTTTTTTAAAGAGCAAACATTTCTTTACTATTTTTGGGACTTATGGTATGTTTTATTACTACTTTTGGCTGTTAGGGGTAAATAAAGTAACGCCAAATTCCTCAATTTTTCCCCCCGCCCCCACGTACCAAGACCGTAACGCCTGGCCGGACCCCCCACTCCTATTCCGTTACGTAACGGACGCTTTGGAGTCAATAATTGCGATTTTTTCATAGACACAACTGATAATGAAAGGATCGGGTTTATACTGATTTTACGAAGTATATATTCATCTAGCTTTATGTCAATTTTTATGAAAAAAATCTTTAAAAATCACTGAGATAAATGCCTTGATTCGACGACGAAAAAAAAATTCTCTTCATTGTCCCATCGATATCTTTATGAAAGATTATCGGCAAATAAAACGTCAACAATTTATCGATGTATGTACAAATAGCCGTAGCTATAGTTATGCGTAGCCGTTTTAGATTTTGTTTTTTTTTTGTACAAAATGCCGACGGTTTGGACTGTTTTTCTTTTTGCAAGGCCCTATTTTTGTATTGAAGGAGTCTTTAAGAATAGTAATGATCCAAAGGCCATAACCGGGTAAGTAGGGAAAAATTGCCCCCGCATTTTTTCCAGCGAAATTTGGAGTATATTCTGAGGTATAAAAGAAAAAACAAATTTTCTGAAAATTTCATGCCCGTCAACGCAATGGTTTTAGAAAAATGATTTTTTTTTAATGTCAAAAAAAAAAAAAAATCCGGAAACGGTACAGTGGATCGATTTGATTTTTTTTTGGTACTTGTTCCGATCAAACGTGTTACGAAATAAAATTATAGAACATCTTGCGAAAGATTAAGCTTTGAAAAAAAATAATGTTCCTTGTTTTATTATTTTTTAGTATAATCCACTTGGGGTACAATAACGAAAATTTTTTCATATAATCTTTGGGCACCTTATTAGATTATATAATTTTTTCAAAATGATCGGTTTGGTACGCCACAGTGAAAAAAAAAAGAAACACACTTTATTGATATATTTTAAAGTCTGTTTCTTTTTTTTCACTGTGGCGTACCAAACCGATCATTTTGAAAAAATTATATAATCTAAGAAGGTGCCCAAACATTATATGAAAAATTTTTCGCTATTATACCCCAAGTGGATTATACTAAAAAATAATAAAACAAGGAACAATTTTTTAGTTTTAAGGCTTTCACGGCTCTTTATGTAATGAGAAGAGTTTGTGGCTTCCGGATGGAGGCCGTGTTGAGGATCAGCGTTGTGCCGACGTTTCGCAAACGTTACAGTCTGCATCATCAGGGCTGAGAGCTCCGATACTGAAGCTCTCGTGTCTCAGGTATTCCTTATATAGCTGCAGTCATCGTTCTGGATCGCTGCACCAGCCAATCAGATGTTTTAATTGATCAGCTGGTCAATTAAAAAACCGGGAGGACGGTGTGCCAAATAGGATTGACGTGATATCCTCCATCTCTGTTTAGATTGTCCGGATGTTTTCGGATTTCCAAGCCTTCTCGGTGTTTCCTGGAAAAATAGCTGTTTGATGGGGCCAGGCTTTGGGCTTTGTCGAACTGGATGGCATGACCAGTCTCCATCCAATGTTCGGCCAGCGCTGATTGTGTAATATGGCCATATTTGATACACCGTTGATGTTCTTTGATCCGTGTACTGATCTTCCTCCCGGTTTCTCCTATGTACACTTTACCGCATGAGCAGGGTATCTTGTATACTCCTGGTGCACTTAATGGTGGTCTTTGGTCTTTTGCACTCGGAATCACTTGTGCTAGTTTCTTCTGAGGTTTGAAGATGACTCGCACGTTATGTTTTCCAAGGACCCTCCCTATGCGATCGGTTATGCCCTGAAGGTATGGAAGGGAAGTTGTTACGGTTATTTGTCCTTCATTCTCCCTATCAGGTGCTGTAACCGTTTTCGGATCAGCTATTTTTCTTTTTAGATTTTTGATCGTTCTTTCGATGTTGCCTGGCTTGTAGCCATTGTCTCCTAAAGCTTTTCGTAGGTGTTCTAGTTCAACCTCCAAGGAGTCTGGTTCGGAGATCGCTAGAGCTCTGTAGACCAGAGAGCTTATGACCGACTGTTTTTGGGAAGGGTGGTGGTGGGACGTAGCATGGAGGTATCTATCCGTATGCGTTGGCTTCCGGTAAACTTTATGGCCCAAAGTGCCATCGCTTTTCCGTTGAACCAGTACATCCAGAAAAGGAATTTGATTTTCCTGTTCTATCTCCATGGTGAATTGAATATTGGGGTGCTGGGAGTTGAGGAAGGTTAAGAAATGATTGAGGTTTTCTTTGCCGTGACTCCAAATGACGAAGGTGTCATCGACATATCGGAACCAGGTGGAGGGTTTGAGGGAAGCTTCTTGCAGAATTCTGTTCACGTCAATCCTATTTGGCACACCGTCCTCCCGGTTTTTTAATTGACCAGCTGATCAATTAAAACATCTGATTGGCTGGTGCAGCGATCCAGAACGATGACTGCAGCTATATAAGGAATACCTGAGACACGAGAGCTTCAGTATCGGAGCTCTCAGCCCTGATGATGCAGACTGTAACGTTTGCGAAACGTCGGCACAACGCTGATCCTCAACACGGCCTCCATCCGGAAGCCACAAACTCTTCTCAAGGAACAATTTTTTTTTTCAAACCTTAATCTTTCGCGAGATGTTCTATAATTTTATTTCGTAACACGTTTGATCGTAACAAGTACCAAAAAAAATCAAATCGATCCACTGTACCGTTTCCGGAAAAAAAATTTCTTTTGATATTAAAAAAAAAATCATTTTTCTAAAACCATTGCGTTGACGGGCATGAAATTTTCAGAAAATTTGTTTTTTTTTATACCTCAGAATATACTCCAAATTTCGCTGGAAAAAATGCGGGGGCAATTTTTCCCTACTTACCCGGCTATGGCCTTCAAACAATCAGCTACGTACAAACTTAGTCACTGAAATTACAAAAATGTCAACAAAACAAAATTTGAAAATCGGTTGATAAGTTTTTGAGCATTCGCTGGAACAAGGTCGAAAAAAGTAGTTACGAGAAAATCGTGTTCGAAGTTTTCGTTCCGTTTTTCTCGACATAAAGTTATGTTTTTTTTTCGCAGAACATTTATACTTACATTAAAGTATCTAGTCGCGGGCGATATGGCGATTTTTCATTTTCATTATATTTCACAAAATAATAAAAGTCTGCACTACATCTATTGTGAACGATGCCACACCTGTAGGGACTGAGGGCACTAACCGCTCGCGCTACCTATTCTCATTAAAGTGACTGTAACTCCGTCAATTTCCGGACTTGTCCATAAAAATGTTGCCAACGTATTTTCGAATATATGTACTTTTAAGAATTTTTCTCTCATTAACACTCATACACAGAATATGAACCAAGAAAAAGTGAGAATTGTCGAAAATCAATAAAGTGGTACGCTTCGAAACAAAAAATCAAATTTTCCGAAAAACCTAAATGTTGCAATGAAAAAATACTGTTTTTTTTTTCAAAAACGTTCAGTGTAATGTTTTCGACAATAAGGTTAGATCGATTTATACCAAATTTCATCGGAATCGGTAGTTTCGTTTTTTAGCTTTATGTCACGCCAGTTTTTAAAATGAAATTTAGAAGACCGTGCCATACCGCCACAATTTTTAAAGATTAATAATAAAAATTACCATGTGAAAGCCAAAAGTAGTAATAAAACATACCCTGAGTCTCAAGAACGGCGAAGAAATATTTCCTTTGGAAAAAAAATCATGAAAATCGACAAATTTGTTGCTCGCCTAAAAGGATCTCGCTCCTTAAGATTTGTCATCAGAAAGAGTCGCATTTACGGTGCCCATGAAACGTACACTCGAAAGTCAAAGATTATCAAAATATATGGGTCTGGCTATCGCGTGTAATATTATCATGCTGAAAAAAAATATTCAGTGAATTTAGCGGCTAATTTGAACAGAAATTGAAAAAAATGCTTTTTTCGTCGTCTATACATGTTGATAAAAAAAGAAAAACAACGAAGGATCCTAAATTTATGGTCTAATGCACGTAATAGCTACGAAAATTAGAAAGTCAATGGAGAAATAATTTTTCAAATCGTGTCAATGATTTCGGAAAAAGTTTTTTCGAAAAGAATCCGATTATAAGATTTTTTTCGTGATTTCGCGTTTATAACATGCAGTTAACATTCTGGAGGTATTGTGAAAATATGAAAAAGATTGATTTTTTTAAACTGCCAATCGGAATTACCCTTAATTGGACAATATCGATAGAGTCGTCATTAAAATCAATTTACGAAGTACGAAGGAGGAACAAAGAAACTAATAATTCATTTTCGATTCGAAAGGTGTTCAAACGAGACTTTATAATTGCATACGTGAGCACAGTCAAACACACGTACCATCGAAGCGATGTCACGGATTGGAAAAACCACCGGACGTACAATCGCGCTGCAACGTCGGTCCATGCCCACCAAAGTAATATTTCTCATTAATAAATTAAGTCAATTTGCTCATCTTGAGCTTCCTCGTTCATACAATTGCTTGCTTGCTTGGCGGGAGCCTGAATTGGAAGGTCCAAAAGATTTTTTACAAGGGAAACAAGTGAGCCCCGTAAACATTGAGGTATCTTTTCATGTATATTTGAAATGTATTTTAAAAAATGTTCAAAACGAAACAATAAATTACTTGATTTGAAAATTATTGAAAAATTATTTGAAAATTATTGAAAAATACTTTTTCAATGAATTTTTGAATTCACTTGCCTTAAGGGACAACACCACTGTGACCCCCTGTTTTTTTGCCATTTTTCAAGAATTTTTTTTTGCAGGAAAAAAAAGAGATATTTGAAAAACTTTTTTTGTTTCGTTCGTTGTTTATTGAAGATACATAAAAAAAAAATTTCAAATTTTTCACGCCCCATGGTGACGCTGGGGAAGTATTTTCGTTAATAATATGATATTTTGAAGAGAAGTACATAGGGATTTGAAAAAATATTGATTTTTTAAAAATAGGCACGCTTTTGAAATTAAAGGACGATTTTCGAGCAAAATTTCTCGTCGAAAATAGGCTATAACTTTTTTTATTATTGAGATATCGAAAAAATCCTATGTACTTCTTTAGATAATCTAGTTTTATTGATGCAGTCCAAATTTCAAGTCAATCGGATAAAAATTGCTCGAGTTCTGCTGCGTGCCGCACTCAAAAAAGTGGTTTTGAGAAAAACGCGTTCAAAGTTTTAGGTTTGTTAATTTATGCGATAAATTGGAAAAAAAATTTGTTACCTTTAATCAGCGATGCCGGCACCATATAGCTGGCCTTCAAGAAGCAAATCATTGTCCCTAGCATCTTTTCTCGAACTTGTAGAGGCTCCTCTTGCCTCTTTTGCAGCGTCTGTGAGCGAGCGCTCCGCCAGCTCGATCCGCGCTGCGTCGGTTTCAACGCAAAAATTGAAACAATTTGGGCCGATAGTTATCCCCAACGTCTCCAAAACTTTCATGAGACTTCTCAGGCCATCATTGAATAATAATACCGCGATATCAGCTGCAATATCGACGACTGACGATTGACGACTTGAAAATTTTTCAATTATCGCCACCTATGGCTTTTTTTCGAAACTATATTTATGACAATAGCCGATTTTTGTGAAGGGAGACAAAAGAATACCTGGGAAAGACCCGCAGGACCTGGGAAAGGCCCGGTATACCTGCCGACCCTGAGGCGCGCAGCTGCGCGGGACCCCGAGCGTCACGGAGCGCTGCACCGCTCCACAAAATATTTAATATCTCCGAAAATAATTATTTTTTCAACCTGGGTCCAACGGCATCTTAATCTTAAATGTATTTTAGATTTTTCTAGATGGTTTTCAAAAAATCGATTTTTTGAAGCCGTCACAGTGGTGTTGTCCCTTAAATATATTCTTGGATAGTTTATTTATCGATTTTAGCAATCAAAAAAACGATTTTTGGACGTTCGAATTCAGACTCCGGCCTTAATACTCCTTACCATGTCGAAGAATTCTTGTGATCGGGAATAATTATTTTTGACAAGATGGCGCATTGGAACGTGGTCGAAATGCTCCGTGACCTGTGGATCCGGCGTTCGTGTCCGTGACTACGAATGCGTTCAAGAAGTAAATCACTTGTTGACTGTCAGAGTGTCAGATGGAGCTTGCATGGAATCCAAATTTCCGCCGGAAAACGAAAGTTGCGCGATGCCGGCTTGCGAGCACGATACAAAATTTATTCTCGACTCATCGTCCGCAACTCCGAACCGTACTTCAAGCTGGAACGTCGGAGAATGGTCCTCGGTAATTCCATACTACTCTCACGCCAAACTTTTCGTATCCTGTTATCGTGCAATTTTTTAATCTTGATGTGTTTGTATTCATTTAGATTTCTCCTCAATTTTTCTTTGCTTATCCACGGTTAATATACTTTTCAATATACCAAAATGATTTAGGCAACAAAACCTGCAGGTGTGTGCCTCACTGCGATTGTCCTTAACGATCGCACGCAATGAGGATATTTTTATACAATTTCCCAATAAAATGCATGAAAAAGTGAAAAATTCATTATTTCGAGAATTCAAAAGTTTTTGTTTGTTTCGGATGATCCATTTCCGAGATTTCATTAACAGCGCAGACCTACAATTTTTTTAATTGCCATTTTCGTCTATAAATAGTGACTTAATTAAATAAATACATTTTTTTAAATGTATTTCGACTGTGTATAATTAAGCGTGACAACTTTTATATCAATATCTATAATATAAAACTATCAAAAAAATCATCCCCTCTACCCTCACGTCCCTTTGATGTGTATGTTGCGATAAAGACAGATCATTGGTTCAATCAAATAGAAAAATGGTTGACTCTATGAAAATTCTATTTGAGACTTTGTCCTTGGAGTGCCACATTTCAGGTGTTTACATTTTTTTTTTTTTTAAGAAAACGAGTAAAGCTTTTTGAGTGCATTTTTTTTCTTGCTTGTATTCATGATATACAGAACGTTAAAAAATTTTTTTTTTGAAAAAAAAGCCCAAAATGGCGGCCGTTGCAGCTCCGCGAAAACAGGTCCTCAAATCGCGGGAGGTAAACGGTTGACATCACTGCCCGCTCTTTGTTGATCTGAAACACAAATTCAAAGCATATTATCAATCTGTGACCCTTTGGTCGTGGAATGACGGATGGGTTTTTCGTTTGGTACAAATTTCGGAAAATGGCGGCAATTTAAAAAAATCGAACTTTCGCGTTTTTTTTCGCATAAAAAGATAAATAATAAATGCAAAAATGTATCTATCGAAAAAACGATCCGTCATTCCATGAAGACGTATTTTCTGAGTATGCTCTCAAAATTTCAGGTCGATACGTTAATTACAGCGGTCAGGAGAATGTCAGCCATTTTTAAAAACGTGTTTTCGAGAAAAACGCGTTTAAAGTTTTGTAATGTGTTTACACAAATGTGTGTTATAATTACCGCTAATCGGCAATGCCTGGTCCATAGAGGCATCCCTCCTCTTCTTCTAGCTGCACATGTTGAGTCGCTAACATCTTCCACTAAATTTCAATGACAAAGTCTCCGTTAATATAAATTAAAAAAAATCGAATAGATCCATTTATTGGATTCAACCAAGTTGATTTTCGAACAGATGAAACCGCATCACAGATTTACTGGGATTAAATAAAATATTCAGTTACTGGACGATATTAAATAAATTTTGATTTGAATAAATAAATATATTCAAAATAAATTATTCCAATAACGGAACGCAATAGGCAAAATTTGATTCCACGAAAAATCTAGTTAATTCAAATTTTGAAAAATTAACCAATAAACGCGGTTAATCAATATGAATTCTTGAATTGTCATTTTCAAAGAAACGTAGTAGACGATCTATATCAAATGTAGAGTGTCCATTGAGAAACAAAACCCGACAAAGTATCATTCCAGTGTTCGACATCCTGCGGGATTGGAACGCGAATGCGTAAAGTAACGTGTGGGAAGGACGATCGTCATTGCTCGTCCGTGAATAAGCCATCGGAGCGAGAGATCTGCGATTCGGATCCATGTTCGACGGAAGTTGGACAATCGAACACGATATTCGAAGGTGGAAAGCTTCGTTGGCTGCACACCCAATGGTCCCAGGTAAAAAAAAACCAAAAAAAAAAAAAGAAAAAGAAAAACGTTGCAAAATTTAATTTCACTTGTCAAGTGAAATTCTGGACTTCCGCCGTTGGCACGACCAGACGCAGCGCGACTCAATGTGAATCTCGATTGCTTTCAAAGTGTGCAGCGGAATGCGGCACGGGTTTTCAAACGCGCAAAGTTATCTGTGTCAGCCAAGAGAGCAACGACTATGGCGCAAATGCGAAAACCAACAAGATAATCGACGAAAAAAAATGCGAGAAAGACTCGCGTCCCGAAGCGGCGAGAGCGTGCTCGAGTAACAAGACTTGCAGTGGCCAATGGTTCACCGGACCCTGGACTCAGGTATTCTCATGCAACATTAAAATAAGTGAAAAATTCTCTCTTTTTGCCGATGGTACTTATTTTAGTTTCCTCATGAAGGAAGCTTTGTTCCGCACATGAGGAGGAGCCGGCGTTTCACTGCTAAACATCGAAAGATATATTGACTCCTTTTTACACGTAGATACATCCAATAACAGTTCACCTTCGAAATTTCGTTACGTTGCGTTACATCACTATTGAGAAAAAAGAAAATATATTAAAATTCATGCAATTAGGCACAGTTTTCTTATGAAAAAAACGAGAATTCAGTCGCGATTAAGGTATTCCTTTTACGAACCCGAATATTTAAGGTTATGGGGTTTAGCCGTCGGGAGTGACCCGGGACAAAAAGTTCATATCTGAATACATCTGAACCATATCTGTAGAATCAGATCTGATCAGACAAGAAAATTGGCAATATCTGTTCATGTAGTATCATGACAGATCATGTATGCTTATATCTGAGCATGTATGATCATATCAGAGCCATTTTGATAATTTCGAGAGCAGACCCGTCCATATCGCAGCAGGTCTGACCAGATCCAATCCCCAGGCAAGATCTGATCTTGTTGGACCAGATCTGATTTTATTGGGCCAGATCTGATCATGTCAGGTAGATCTGATTTTATTGGGCCAGATCTGATCATGTCAGGCAAATCTAATCTTATTGGACCAGATCTGTCTGTCCGTATCAGAATAAAATACCGTGGATCCCATTAGACCTGGACATCTATGAACAATAGACCTGCCCATATGATAAAATCATAGTTTATCTGAACCATCAGACCAGGCATGACTCCGACTATATCAGAGCAAATCTTACCCTGTTGAGACAGATCAAATCTTGTTAGTGCAGTCATGAAGATATTAAAATGTTTACGTATATAGAGCGGAGTTATTAACACGTCATCACTTGACGTGTTTATAATTAATAATATTATAGTAACTTACATGATCGCGTATAATACAGTCAGGTGAGGTGCCATATCTGATCGGATATCGTCTCATATCCTCATATATCGTTTCATATACCCGGGAAAAAAGTTAATATCTGAATATATCTGAATACATCTGTAGAATCAGATATGATCAGACAAGAAAATTGGCAATATCTGTTCATGTAGTGTCATGACAGATCATGTATGCTTATATCTGAGCACGTATGATCATATCAGAGCCATTTTGATAATTTTGAGAGCAGACCCGTCCATATCGCAGCAGGTCTGACCAGATCCAATCCCCAGGCAAGATCTGATCTTATTGGACCAGATCTGATTTTATTGGGCCAGATCTGATCATGTCAGGTAGATCTGATTTTATTGGGCCAGATCTGATCATGTCAGGCAAATCTAATCTTATTGGACCAGATCTGTCTGTCCGTATAAGAATAAAATACCGTGGATCCCAGTAGACCTGGACATCTATGAACAATAGACCTGCCCCTATGATAAAATCATAGTTTATCTGAACCATCAGACCAGGCATGACTCCGACTATATCAGAGCAAATCTTACCCTGTTGAGATAGATCAAATCTTGTTAGTGCAGTCATGAAGATATTAAAATGTTTACATATATAGAGCGGGGTTATTAACACGTCATCACTTGACGTGTTTATAATTAATAATATTATAGTAACTTACATGATCACGTATAATACAGTCAGGTGAGGTGCCATATCTGATCGGATATCGTCTCATATCCTCATATATCGTTTCATATACCCGGGAAAAAAGTTAATATCTGAATATATCTGAATACATCTGTAGAATCAGATATGATCAGACAAGAAAATTGGCAATATCTGTTCATGTAGTGTCATGACAGATCATGTATGCTTATATCTGAGCATGTATGATCATATCAGAGCCATTTTGATAATTTCGAGAGCAGACCCGTCCATATCGCAGCAGGTCTGGCCAGATCCAATCCCCAGGCAAGATCTGATCTTATTGGACCAGATCTGATTTTATTGGGCCAGATCTGATCATGTCAGGCAAATCTAATCTTATTGGACCAGATCTGTCTGTCCGTATCAGAATAAAATACCGTGGATCCCATTAGACCTGGACATCTATGAACAATAGACCTGCCCATATGATAAAATCATAGTTTATCTGAACCATCAGACCAGGCATGACTCCGACTATATCAGAGCAAATCTTACCCTGTTGAGATAGATCAAATCTTGTTAGTGCAGTCATGAAGATATTAAAATGTTTACGTATATAGAGCGGGGTTATTAACACGTCATCACTTGACGTGTTTATAATTAATAATATTATAGTAACTTACATGATCACGTATAATACAGTCAGGTGAGGTGCCATATCTGATCGGATATCGTCTCATATCCTCATATATCGTTTCATATACCCGGGAAAAAAGTTAATATCTGAATATATCTGAATACATCTGTAGAATCAGATATGATCAGACAAGACAATTGGCAATATCTGTTCATGTAGTGTCATGACAGATCATGTATGCTTATATCTGAGCATGTATGATCATATCAGAGCCATTTTGATAATTTCGAGAGCAGACCCGTCCATATCGCAGCAGGTCTGGCCAGATCCAATCCCCAGGCAAGATCTGATCTTATTGGACCAGATCTGATTTTATTGGGCCAGATCTGATCATGTCAGGTAGATCTGATTTTATTGGGCCAGATCTGATCATGTCAGGCAAATCTAATCTTATTGGACCAGATCTGTCTGTCCGTATAAGAATAAAATACCGTGGATCCCATTAGACCTGGACATCTATGAAGACCTGCCCATATGATAAAATCATAGTTTATCTGAACCATCAGACCAGGCATGACTCCGACTATATCAGAGCAAATCTTACCCTGTTGAGACAGATCAAATCTTGTTAGTGCAGTCATGAAGATATTAAAATGTTTACACATATAGAGCGGGGTTATTAGCACGTCATCACTTGACGTGTTAATAATTAATAATATTATAGTAACTCGCATGATCACATATAATACAGTCAGGTGAGGTGCCATGTCTGATCGGATATCGTCTCGTATCCTCATATATCGTTTCATATATTCAGATGTTTTCATGTCCCGGGAAAAAAAGTTCATATCTGAATATATCTGAATCATATCTGTAGAATCAGATATGATCAGACAAGAAAATTGGCAATATCTGTTCATGTAGTGTCACGACAGATCATGTATGCTTATATCTGAGCATGTATGATCATATCAGAGCCATTTTGATAATTTTGAGAGCAGACCCGTCCATATCGCAGCAGGTCTGACCAGATCCAATCCCCAGGCAATGTCAGGTAGATCATGTCAGGTAGATCTGATTTTATTGGGCCAGATCTGATCATGTCAGGCAAATCTAATCTTATTGGGCCAGATCGGTCTGTCCGTATAAGAATAAAATACCGTGGATCCCAGTAGACCTGGACATCTATGAACAATAAACCTGCCCATATGATAGAATCATAGTTTATCTGAACTATCAGACCAGGTATGACTCCGACTATATCAGAGCAAATCTTACCCTGTTGAGACAGATCAAATCTTGTTAGTGCATTCATGAAGATATTCAAATTCAAAGATATTGAGATACGTTCAGATATATGGTCAGGCCAGATACTGTATTTGATCAGATTCAACCTTCTATATGCATATGTGATGTGGAATATGATCAGACCTAATCATATATGATACTGTCAAATGTCAGATATAAATATATCTGATACATGTATGACAATATCTGAAACATATATGAACATATCCACTCAGGCATGAACTTTTTTTCCCGGGTATTCAGATGTTTTCATGTGTGATAAACTGAACTGCATATATGACAAGGTACGAGTGTATAAGACTCCGTGTATTTTCCAGGTTTGGTATCGTATCTGATGGGATAAAATTTTATATGAACTTGCCTGCTCGTATATCACATCGTATATGTTCAGATGTGGTTTCACGCTGCCAACTCGTCTTGGTACCTGACCAGATAAAAAAATATATGAGATCTGTATAGCAGAGTCTGGTACCGTACTTGATCGGATATGATCTTATACGAACAGATACGTTCACATATCACATCATGTATGTTCAGATACGAATTTACGGTACCAACTCGCCTTGGTACTAAGCCAGATATAAACAGATATGAGTTCATATATGGTCAGGCCAGATACTGTATTTGATCAGATATGATCTTCTATATGCATATGTGATGTGGAATATGATCAGACCTAATCATATATGATACTGTAAAATGTCAGATATAAATATATCTGATACATATATGACAATGTCTGAAACTTATATGAACATATCCACTCAGACATGAACTTTTTTCCCGGGAAAGTACGAGGGGAGCGCCGTATGCTTATGCATGAAGCCGATCGACTGTTACCAACTATTAGCTTTCAAATAATCGTCATAATAACCCTTAGTAGTCACACTCAGCTAGAATCACGTTATGGTCATACTGGGTCCATGGGACCCAGGCGCTTTTAAATTGTTATAAATAATAATTGTTAATAATAATAATAATTGTTATAAATTTAAATTGTTATAAATAATGAAATAATGCATTGAGTGATATGAAAAAAATAGTGGGGTATAATTTGAACCTTGTTTAATACAAGTATATCGGGTAGAAATAAAAAATTATATTTTAAATATGCAAAAAAAATTATGCAAAAAGTTTTTTTTGCATAATTTTTGCATAAACGTGCATTTTTTGCATAATTTTTGCATAAACGTGAAAAATGACTTTTTTTACAAAAATTACTGTAACTCTTGTAATTATCGACAAAAAAACGGTTTTATAATCTGAAAACAATGTACTTTGAAATAGACATAGCAATTTCTGTGGACTTTTGAAAAAGCATATTCATTTCATCCAACGCAGGTGCGATTTAGAATGAAAGAATGAAACGCTTACGCATATAAAAAAATGTATGTTTTATTGGGAAAAAAAGGTTGTAGGGCATCAAAATAATTTGTTTGGGTCCCGTGGACCAAGTGTGACTATGAAGGGTTAAACGTGCGTTTTCGAACTGTGTTTCTACATCTATTTGTAAAAATATGCATTTTTGAACATTCGGTGATTACATTACGTGTTTTCATTACTTTGCATAATTATTTTCTATAACTTCGTCTCGCTCAATTAACGTGAAACGAATTGGCAACTTCGCAAATCGTGGTATATCATAATGCCCAGTTTGGCAGAAGAGTCGCGAAGTTAGAGACGTGTGCGCCCCGTTCGTAACCTCAATATCGGCCCAAGGAACTGTTCGAATATCGGTCGGAGTAAAAAAACATTCCGCTGGAAACAAAAAGTGTGTACTAAAGCTGTCTATAATCTCAAAGAAATCAGAAACTTTAAAATTGTTCCAATATTCTAAAAAAGTAAAATTCGCGTTATATTGTCTTTGCCTAGAAATGTCTAGATATGTATAATTTCTGCATACAGTTATCAAATTAATGTTAAGTAATTATTACCAATTAAGAGAATAAGTACCAATAATATTCGTTGTTAATTATCATGACCGAGTGGTTTGAGGTTCCCGGGCATAATCACCGAATACCGATAAGATAGATAGCGACGTTGCCATGATTGCACAGTCTAATATTTTGTATGCTTGATTTTCGCGAAAATTCGCCATCAAAAAAATAAATAATTTTATAACGATACTGCGAATCCTCATTTTCACGGTACCAATGGTCAGTCCGATAATTAGTCGAACCGTACCTATTTTTTCAGCTCCGTGGTATCATTGCCATAGCAGATATTAATAATATACTAAAAAATGATCGGCAGTTTCCCATAAGCGTAATGTAATTGGCCCACGGATACGTCGAGTTGCCGTTTTTTTTTTTTTTTCTAAAAAACGGCACTATGGATCGTACTCAAACTGCACAGGATGATCAGCAAAGAGGTTATAAAGGTACAGAAAAAAATTCAGCTCGGTGCTAGCCAAGGCGTTTTTCTATAGATTTTATTTTTACTTTGAGGACACATTCAAGACACTATTAATTGATTACCTGCAAAACCTCAGTAGGATTCACCGTTCTTCATTCGAGATATTGGCAATCAAAGATTGTACGGTTTCACACGTGTTCTTATGGACGGTGGAAAATTTCAAATTTCATGCAATAACGTCAACATTTTTCGACAGATTTTTCTTTAAATATTCTCAAATACAGAGAAACATATGACGAAGTGGGTAAAAACATCACGAATTTTAACCGTGTAGGTTCAGAGATATAGAGATTTAAATTGAGTAATGTCTAGCGACGCTAACACCGTGAAGCGACTGGCGCAGACTAGAGCCGGCGATTTGGCAGCGCTGCAAGCGTTCGGCGCGTTCATCGGTCGAAAATGTATCTAGAGACGCGGCAGATTTTTTATATTACTATTACACACACACATACGCGCGCGCACACACACACACGCACGCACGCACGCACGCACACACACACACACACACACACACACACACACACACACACACACACACACTCTCACACACATATACGAGGGTGGGGTGAAAAGTTTCCGGCCTGACCAAGAAAAACGATGTTAACATTTTTTTTTTGCTTTATTTTTCAACATAATCTCCATCGACACTGATACATTTCTCATAACGGTGTTCTAATTTAGTTATACCAGTTTTAAACGTAGATTCGTCAAGCTCCTCAAAATACTGATTTACAGCTTCGATAACTTCTTCGTTGCTGTTAAATCTTTTTCCGCCAAGCCATTTTTTGAGGTTAAGAAACAGGTAATAGTCGCTGGGGGCTAAGTCTGGAGAGTAGGGAGGATGCGGCATCAATTCAAACTTCAATTCGTGAATTTTGGACATGGCAACAATCGACGAATGCGCTGGTGCGTTACTCGTATCGTGATGAAACAAAACTTTTTTCATCGCCAAATGAGGTCGTTTAATTTGCACGTCGTGCTTCAAACGTTGCAATAACTCTGCGTAGTATTGACCAGTGATAGTCTTACCCTTTTCAAGGTAATCAATGTATATAATTCCTCTCGCATCCCAAAAAACAGTAGCCATAACCTTGTTTGCCGATAAAATTGTTTTTGCCTTCTTTGGGGTTGGTTCCCCTTTTCCAACCCACTGTTTTGACTGTTCTTTATTTTCAGGAGTGTAGTGGTGGATCCATGTCTCATCGACAGTTATGAATCGACGCAAAAATTCGTTTGGATTACGCCTATACAGCGCCAAATTGTCGGTAGAAATGGTTTTTCGAAGCAGTTTTTGGTCGAGCGTTAGCAAACGCGGCACCCACCTTGCACACAGCTTTTCCATGTTCAAATGGTTGTGCAAAATATTTCGCACACGTTCAGCTGACATCCTACAGGTCTCAGCTATCTCATGCACTTTCAACCTGCGGTCTTCCAACACTATTTTATGGATTTTTTCAATCATCTCTGAAGTTGTGACTTCAACGGGCCGTCCTGAGCGAGGCTCGTCAGAGGTGCTCACACGACCCATTTTAAATTCAGAAACCCACTGCTTAATAGTTGAATATGATGGGGAGGAGTCTCCTAGTGCTGAATCCATCTCTTCTTTTATTTGTTTTGGTGTAAAACCTTTCAAATGGAAGTATTTGATGACAGCACGTTTTTCCAATTTTTCCATTTTTACGAAAACAACGGAAGCGTCTCGCGCAATGTGCTCTCAAACGCAAACTAATGTAGCGATTGGGCTGAAACTGTACATACAAGCTCGGTAGGGATGGCACTGTAGAACGCCGCTCCAAAACTAGACCTAGTGGCACCATCTCTTGGTCAGGCCGGAAACTTTTCACCCCACCCTCGTATATATATATATATATACACTAGGCAAAAGAATTTAAGGATATTCAAAAAGTCCGCCAATTTTAAGGTCATATTCGAATAGCTGTAACTCCTCGAAAAATGGTCGTACAGCAAAATAAAAAAAAAGCAAATTGAAAGTGTGAATCTCTAGTTTTGAGATCTTGAGCTCAAACATTTTTCGCATCAGCCAATTTTTAGTAGCCATCGAAAAACAAAAGTAAGAAAAAATTTCAAAATGTTTTCTCATCTTTCACAGTGTGCGCGGACTTTAATACATTTTTTTGAATGATCGGATTAAAAGGATCGTCTAGCTGGATTCTTCCCCTTTAATTTGAGCGGTGGGAGAGCTCTGTGCGATTTTTTCTCGCTGAGTTATCGATTTTCAGAGCGAAAATGACACTTTTGACTTTGACGACTGATTACTCGGAGACTAATGGTCGCGCAGAGAAAAAACCAGAGGGTTTTTGGAAACTTTGAAGTATTCTCTATAAGATGCTTTTATTATTTTTTTATCAAGATTTTTTTTATGCGGGAAAATGGATTTAAAAAACGTGAAAAATGGCATATTTACGGATACTCTTTTAACTAAGGATTATTTTGCCAATATCGAATAGATAAAAAAAAAATCGGTTTTTTATGACCTCAAAGTATCCTAAAAAAGCCCTCAAAAATTTAAACCCCTGCAATTTTATTTTCATCGTGTTCCGAATGATCGAAACTGTGGTTTTTGCCAAAAATCGATTAAAGGTTAAATCTACCACCTTTTATTCGTCTTTTGAGAATCACAATTTTTTTGGCACTGATCCGAATTTCCGGCGTTAAAAAATGTTGATTGTTGAACAACGGGAACAAGTTTTTGTTTCATGAAAACAAAATGTACATAATTTATTATCTACATATATATTATATATATTATAAATTTTTCTAGAACAAAATTAGTAAATGAATTAAAAAAAAAAAAATTCGTTGATCAATAAAATACTTTTATTATCAATCCATCGAAGTGAAATATATCAATTCAACGATTCACCACACGATGTCCCACATTTCCGTTGTTCATAACCTGTACATGGTTCTTCTTTTCGTTTTCTCTTTTTGCACGCGTCATAACTTCGACGACTTTTCTATTTGTGGCGATCGTTTTTCGTTTGGCAAATTTGCTTTTATGTTGCACTTGTTCCATTATCCACGGCTCAAATATCACGAAAAAAAAATTCGCTGGGCTTGCGACCTTGCCACGATCTCCGCGCTCGCTAGACTACAGTAGTGTGCGCATATTGGTATACCGCAGAGTGTCTAGGCATTAGTAGGCGGAATGGATAGTGTGATGGAGAAGCGAGGGTTAGGTGATGGAGGGAACGTTGTTATTTTTGGAACTCGAAACATTATACGAGGTGTTTTCTTCATTACTTTGTAAGATTTACAACCTACGTTACAAAGATATTTCGCAATATTTCGAAGCTTTCGTCGATCGAGTGGAAAATAAACGTCTCAATGTGACTTTGGCGAGACTACATTAACAGTTAACTGATTTCCATCTATAATCAGGTTAAAATACATCTCGGTATAGGGGTAAAATTTCAAGCCAAGTTACCGAACTTTTAACAAAAAATTACAACTTTAAATATCATTTCATTTATACGGCGCTTTATGGACAGGTCACACTGGCCATATTTCTATCTAATATTTCATACACCAAATAACTCTAGATGCCTGATATGAACTGCTTAAGCGTGTAAAATAAATCTAAAGTTTCCGCGACGACAATAAAAATAGGGGGGTCACCGAGTGTTTCAAGAAAATATCAATGATAAAACTTGGCAAAATGTGACTAGCGGAAGATTTTTCGTTGTCGTGACGTTTTAGAGAAAATGTACAAATGTCAAAATCTGCTAAATTTTATTTTTAAATTTTATTTTAGCGCAAGAAATTTTATTCCATTTTATCGCTGGATATAATAATTGATTGTAATTTATTATTTCATAAAGCGCCACTGTAATTTACCGATGATTTAGAAGGGCCCTGCTTATGCCCCCAAAAAATACGGCCCTTCGCGAAAGGAATACCTCAATATCTCTCCCTGACATATATACTGTGGCCGTTGATAAAAAAAATTCCAGCTCAATTGGCGCTCTGCAAAACAAACTACGTTGAATTGTGTAGAATTTAATATATTTTAAACTCCAAAACGATGCAGTGGAACTTACGGAAACTTTGAAATTGAACTTTCATTGAATGTATCTGAGGTTCGATACTTTTAACATTCATCGGTGAAACGCTTTACGCTCTTGAAGTTTATCTTCCATATATGAGGCATTCCACGTCACTTCAGCCAGTAAAAAAAATCCACAAATAATTTTGAAAAATCGAGTTACTTTATTGAAAAATATTCACCGAATGTCGACATTTAAAAAAAAATTCCGACGTTTTTTCTCGTTGATTACCATTTTAACATTTTTCCATTCAAATGGCTGTATCTTTGGCAGGATTTGACGTATTTACATTCGTAAAAAACGAAAATGTGCGTCTTTTTCTAGCCTTCCAGAAAAAAATTAATTTAGATTTTATTGAGCAAGTCGAACGTCCGTTTCAGGGCAAAATATGCAAAAATATTTTTTTTATCAAGGAAAAACACCCGTTATTTTATTTTTAAGAATTTCCCCGAATTGTGAATACGAAAAACGGATTTTTGGTATTTTTTATATTATGGGATTCCTAAACACCGTGAAGTAACAGCTATTTTTATTTAAAAATTTTTTTTTTATTAATATTTCATTGAAGAGTGTGGAGCACTCGCTGTATATTTACCAGGATATTGAAATACATATGACATATATGTCCTATGTATCGGAGCCTTGGAGTGCCCCACACTCTTCAATCGAATTTTAATAAAAAATAAAAATAGCTTTTACTTCACGGTGTTTAGGAATCCCATAATATAAAAAATACCAAAAATCCGTTTTTCGTATTCACAATTCGGGGAAATTTTAAAAAATAAAATAACGAGTGTTTTTCCTTGAGAAAAAAATACTTTTGCATATTTTGCCCTGAAACGGACGTTCGACTTGCTCAATAAAATCTGAATGGATTTTTTTCTGGAAGGCTAGAAAAAGACGCACATTTTCTTTTTTTACGAATGTAAATACGTTAATTCCTGCCAAAGATACAGCCATTTGAATGGAAAAATGTTAAAAAATGGTAATCAACGAGAAAAAACGTCAGAATTTTTTTTTTTTTAATTCGACACTCAGTGAATATTATTTAATAAAGTAACTCGATTTTGCAAAATTATTTGTGGATTTTTTTTTACTGGCTGAAGTGACGTGGAATGCCTGGTATATCAATTGCGATATGTTCGGAACGTTCCAAAGCGATTGACTGTCACATTTTTAGAAACTGTACCGATATACGTACAGATTATTCTGATCGCACTCTTTAACAACTTCTCAGAAATTAAAATGAAATTTTTTATCAAAAAATAACTGATTTTTCTGAGAATGCAAAAAGCGCCACAGCTCACTCAAATTTTAACCTAAAAGGGTGCGATATTTTTCATATCAAGACGCAACTGAATCTGGCGAGAATGGGTAAAATAGTGAAAAACTTATAAAAATATAAATCTCCGTCTACAAAACTCACTCTAATGAGAAGCTTTGTAAGTAATTTGTATACAAAGTCTGAAGTAATCAGGACAGCTCTTTTCCGAACTGATATAATTCAAAAAAAAAAAAAAAAAAAAAACAAAACAAAATGCAAGCATGGAGCCAGAAAAGTGCAAATTCGTGAATAGCACATTTTTTATTACCGATTTAATTGAAAAAAAAAACCATTTGTGCGCCCCACATGGAAATAAAATATATAAAAAATATATCGAAAGATGCATAAAACATATATTAAATACATTTTGTACGAAAAGTTGGATACGTCAAGTATAATTTTGGATATGATTGAAAGCCTATACGATATATAAATATAAATCTATTTAAGTAACATCTTAAATATATCAACCATACAAACTGAATGTATGTTTTATATATTTTAAATATGGTTGGTTAAGCAACTTGAGTAACAGATGGCGTTGCAAATGAAAAACATCTTCAAGTCTGTATCTCGCGAAGACCTAGCCGCACTAGCCGGAATAAATGATCGAACAAAAAAATTGAAGGTTATGTAATCTCGTAATTCTATTCGATTATCGCTCTCTATGCGAACGCAATTAAGTAATTGATCCGATAATGTTGGTTACTCTTGTAAATCCACACATTTCTCAATAAACCAACTCTGTGTATTGTACGATATGCAGACGATACGAAAGTTACTTTAACGAGTAGAACTAGCTCAGTGGGGAACGTCCCAGCTCATCACTCAGAGGGTTCGAAACCACCTTACGGCGTGTAAGCGTCTGATATAATTTAAATTTGAACCATTAATATATTTCAACCGCAAACACCATAATCGTAATTAAGGACAAAAAAAAAATATCGTAAAAGGGTGCAATGATGCAAATAACGTCATAACAAAATTTTTAAGAATATTTCAAGTATAGTTTAAATATATTTCAAGTATATCTTAAATACACGTTGAATATATTTCAATAATATTTGAAATGTAGTATGAACATACTTCAAGTATATTTTAAACGGAGTATGAACATATATCGCGTATATTTTAGATGTAGTTTAAGGGACAACACCACTGTAGCCCCCTGTTTTTTGCCATTTTTCAAGAATTTTTTTTGTGGGAAAAAAAAAGATATTCGAAAAATTTTTTTTTTGTTTTGTTCGTTGTTTATTGAAGATGCATAAAAAAAAATTTCAAATTTTTTACGTCCCATGGTGACGCTGGGGAAGCTCCCGCGTCAGGTACTGTTGCCTCTGCAGTGGTTCGCGGCACGCAGCAGAACTCTCTTCAAGGTCGATCTGAAAAAAGAAATACCGAGTGTTTTCGTTAATAATATGATATTTTGAAGAGAAGTACATAGGGATTTGAAAAAATATTGATTTTTAAAAAATAGGCACGCTTTTGAAATTAAAGGACGATTTTCGAGCAAAATTTCTCGTCGAAAATAGGCTATAACTTTTTTTATTATTGAGATATCGAAAAAATCCTATGTACTTCTTTAGATAATCTAGTTTTATTGATGCAGTCCAAATTTCAAGTCGATCGGATAAAAATTGCTCGAGTTCTGCTGCGTGCCGGACTCAAAAAAGTGGTTTTGAGAAAAACGCGTTCAAAGTTTTAGGTTTGTTCATTTATGCGATAAATTGGGAAAAAAATGTTTTCCCTTTAATCAGCGATGCCGGCACCATATAGCTGGCCTTCAAGAAGCAAATCATTGTCCCTAGCATCTTTTCTCGAACTTGTAGAGGCTCTTCTTGCCTCTTTTGCAGCGTCTGTGAGCGAGCGCTCCGCCAGCTCGATCCGCGCTGCGTCGGTTTCAACGCAAAAATTGAAACAATTTGGGCCGATAGTTATCCCCAACGTCTCCAAAACTTCCATGATGCTTCTCAGGCCATCATTGAATAATAATACCGCGATATCAGCTGCAATATCGACGATTGACGATTGACGACTTGAAAATTTTTCAATTATCGCCACCTATGGCTTTTTTCGAAACTATATTTATAACAATAGCCAATAGATCTTAATCTTAAATGTATTTTAGATTTTTCTAGATGGTTTTCAAAAAATCGATTTTTTGAAGCCGTCACAGTGGTGTTGTCCCTTAAATACATTTAAAGTATATTTCAATTATAAGTCGAATACAGTTAAAATACACGTGTAGTATATTTTGAGGGCAATTTGAGTACATTGTAAGTATATTTTCAATATAGCTCGAATATACGTAACCGCCTATCCAACATATATATTTTTATATACATTCTGAAGATCTATTTTCGGCGAAAACTTTGATATCGCGAATATATTTTTAATGCATTTCCCGTATACATTGCATATATCCAATCTATATCTAAGATGGATAAAATATATCTGAAATATATTTTACATCCTTTTTTAATATATCGAAAAATATATTTTTTACATATATTTTATTTCCGTGCGGGGCAAAGTTACCGTGCAACTTATCGGCAGTTCGAATAAAAAGAAACTTCTCGTTAGTGCTCGGCGAGTTGCGATCTCGGTGAACAAACGAGGGAAGCGATTTGCGTCACGACTCTACAAGGCTCGTTGAGAATGGTCCTGGACATGAATTGCCCGCCGGGCAAACCCGATACGAGAAAATCCTGCAAAGGGCCACCCTGCCAAGCGATCTGGTACACGTCCGACTGGACCGAGGTATAATGAAAATTTTCATAATTCTGACATTTAAAAAAGCACATATTACACGATTATTTATCAACCTGTTTTTCCATTTGCCAAGTGCACACATTCGTGCGGAACTGGCACGCAGAGTCGTGAAGTTAAATGTCTAAATCCGAATACTCGCGAGGCCGATAATTATCGTAAAAAATGCAACGAAACCGAACGTCCCGTGGGGAGAAAAATTTGCAACGATTATCCGTGTCGAGGCACGCTGGAACAACGAGACGGCGAGATACCGACGAGGTCCAGATACATACAAGATGATCCGGAAGTAACAAATGGTAAGGAGAAAATCTACCGTTTAACGGCGGGGTAAAGTTAATTCGGCGAAAAAAAGGCATGTTTTTAAGATTTTTTTTTGGCGTAACGAATAATGTTCGTTTATTGAAAAATTTACATATAATAAAGTAACATTTGAACAACATTCTCCTAAATTTGCATTGCAAAATATTCAAAATTGAGCGAGTGAAAATTAAAGCCCGGAGGCGCCTCGAAAAAAAGTTGGTTTGCGGTGTGCACCGTAACTCGCAACAGAATCATTTGAAACAAAAAAATCAAAATGCATTTGTTAAAGGAGATGTTTCTCGAGGTAATGACGGGAGGATCTTTTTTTTCGATTTTTCGATTTTTCGTAGCACTTGGGAGCCAAAAACTCGATTTTCGCTAAAAAAATCGGCTAATTTGTTGTTGAAAAATTAATAATTATTTAAAAAAAAACAAAAACGCTCTCGACAATACCTGGTGAATTATGTGAAGAAGTACCGTGCAAAATTTCAAAGCGATTGGTCCAGTAGATTTTGAGTTATCGTGCACACGGACTTCAAATATGACAAGTCTCAGAAAAACGGTTTGAAAAACGCAGAAGAGAACGTCATGGAGCAATAAACGCTCAAATACTCATAACTTCGTCAATTTTACTCCGATCGACTTGAAATTTTAACACAACATTCTTGATATATTATGCATTCATTTAAAAAATTAAAAAAAAATGAAAAAAAAATTTAATACTTTACCCCGCCCTTAAAACGAAAAATCCCGATTTGAACGGAATTATGTTTAAGGCAGGATTCTACTTTGAAACCATGAAAAAAACGCTATTTTCGTGAATTTTTTCTGAGAATACTATTAAAGATATCGATATGAGGTTTAAACTGTTCAATAAATACACTCTTTAAGTACATAAAAAAAAAATTTAAATGTATTTTATTCATTTTTTATACACGTAAAATATGTTTAAAGCCAACGCCTCGAAAAGCAGGTACCGTTGCCGTGGTCGTGAAATCTTCCCGACGGATGGTCTGAAACAAAAAAATCAAATAGTTTCATGTTCAGTATGTCTTCAGGAACCGACCTAACTAGAATATTTTATATACGTGCAAAATTAACAAAATGGCGGCTAAAATACGAAAAAAATGCTTTTTTTGGGTCTTTTTTTGCAATAAAAAAATAGTTATAATCAAAATTTTAAGTTGATTGTAGTTAGGTCGGTTGGTACACACATATAGAATATGTGTTCCAAATTTCATAAGGATCGGTTCAGTACTTTTTGAGTTATCACGACCACGGTACTTGAAAATGTCGTTTCGAGAAAAACGCGTTTAAAGTTTTGGTGAGTGATAAATCGTAGAAAAAATTATCTTAACCTCGATCAGCGATGCCTGGGCCATATAATATGCCTTCGACGTGTTCCAGGTGGGTGCTCTCATCCAATTTCAAAGTTTCAGAGTTTCAAAGTCGAATCCTGCCTTAACCCTACGTTGACACACTGGGTCATTTGGACTCGAACAAATTTGAAATAAAATGCTCAATTTCCCAAAATTGGAATTTTTCAATAATTTTTTGCAACAATTTTAATCTTTACTTACCGAATTTAAATTATGCAGACATATTAAAAAATGTCCAAAGCGTATTGCTGATTTTTGTCAATAAAAGGCCAAAAGTTTGGGTACACTAGTCGAAATTTCTTACCGCACTGAAAGTTCGATAGCGGACTCGAAAATAAAGATAATTGCGTTTCCCAGGCGGCGTTTAAAAAAGGCCACATTTACCTTTATTTTGATTTTTTAGAAAATTCTGTACGATTTTTTTTCGCCCTGATACGCCCTTTTGAACGGGGCCATTTTTCGGCTATTCTTTAGCCGTCGAAAATTACCTGCGAAGTTTAAAGAAAAAAATTGCTAGGTTTTTTTCATGGTAAACTTAAAAAGCATATCAAAACCGACATTTTTGTTTTTAGACGATTTTTTTCGCCCCTGTTTTGCATTTTTGGAGAAAAAAAAATTAATATTTTATTTAGTTATGTTAAATTTATGTTTTTGGACATTTCTTTTCCACCATTTTTGGTCGGAACTTTGATGAGCGGAGAGGCTCCAGTTGGGAATTATGGGGTATAGGGCAATTTATTAAGGAAGGAAATTTTGTTTGTATTTTTATGTTTAATTACCTACACATTTAAATGAAAATTAATTTCGTCGAAACTCGGAGAATCTTTTTTCGATGAAAAACTCATACAGAGGAGGTAGAAGACATGATTGATTTTTTTGCGGTGAAAAGCAAGTCTAAAAGTTAAAAATTGTGTGTTGCTGGATTTGTGTTAAAGGATAAAAAAAAGCACCTCGTCATTCGGATAAAATCACGGTAAACGAAGTGTTGAAAAAGAAATCTGGAAAAATGTCAGCGAATCTAAAATGAAAAATGATAACCTTTCTTCTTAATATTTTATCTTAAATCCGATAATTCTCGAGGCACAACAACAAACTGACAACGATTTTCCGGAGTCCACCAAATTTTTTTAATCCAAAAATTGTAGTTAATTAAAAATAAAAATGTAAACAAATTTGCTTTCTTAATATATTGTCTAAGTCCCCGTAATTCTCAAGTGGAGACTCTTCGAACCAAAAATAGTAAAACAATGTCCAATAAAAATTCTGAAAAATTCTAACCACTCCAGTGCGAACCCACGTAACTTTTTACCCTCTTGCCATTTCCTCTGAAACCCTATAGTTCTCCGATGACCCCTTTTTATCCAAAACATGTCTTTTTTAGCTAAAAGTGCAATAATGAAACGAAAAATAAATCGTACGAGAATTTATAAAAAAACAAAAATCTCGGTTTTGATATCCATTTTACTTTTAGCATGGAAAAAATCGAGGAATTTTTTTCCACATTTTTTGCAGTTCATTTTCGTCGGCAAAAAAATTGCCGAAAAATCGCCACGTTCAAAAGTGCCTAATGGGGCAAAAAAAAGAACGTCGAGAACTTTTTTAAAAAGCAAAATAAAGGTAATTTTGTCCTCTTTAAAACGACGCTCGGAAAATTCAATTATCTTCCTTTTTGAGTCCGCTGCCTAACTTTTAGTGCGGTAAGAAATTTCGACTAGTGTACCGAAACTCTTGGCCGGCGGTGTAAGTGTGTCATCGAATGGTTGATTTGTGCGGAAGTTTTTTTTATCGATTTTTTTCGTTTCTGTGCAGGTATATCCGGCAATAATGATTGTAACGACAACATGTCAAATTGTGCCCTCGTAACGCAAGCCCGACTCTGCATTTATCCGTTTTATGAAAAAATGTGTTGCGCCTCGTGCTCTAAATCCAGACGAGACGAGATCGAGTGAAAGAGCAACTGCTGGTAAAACGAATTCTCTAAAGTAAGCCCCCAATTGTTAAGGGAGACTTTGTCCTTGGAGTACCATATTTCAGGTGTTTACATTTTATTTTTTTTAAGGGACAACACCACTGTGACCCCCTGTTTTTTGCCATTTTTCAAGAATTTTTTTTTGTGGGAAAAAAAGAGATATTCGAAATTTTTTTTGTTTTGTTCGTTGTTTATTGAAGATACATAAAAAAAAATTTCAAATTTTTCACGCCCCATGGTGACGCTGGGGAAGCTCCCGCGTCAGGTACTGTTGCCTCTGCAGTGGTTCGCGGCACGCAGCAGAACTCTCTTCAAAGTCGATCTGAAAAAAAATACCGAGTGTTTTCGTTGATAATATAATATTTTGAAGAGAAGTACATAGGGATTTGAAAAAATATTGATTTTTAAAAAATAGGCACGCTTTTGAAATTAAAGGACGATTTTCGAGCAAAATTTCTCGTCGAAAATAGGCTATAACTTTTTTTTATTATTGAGATATCGAAAAAATCCTATGTACTTCTTTAGATAATCTAGTTTCATTGATGCAGTCCAAATTTCAAGTCGATCGGATAAAAATTGCTCGAGTTCTGCTGCGTGCCGCACTCAAAAAAGTGGTTTTGAGAAAAACGCGTTCAAAGTTTTAGGTTTGTTAATTTATGCGATAAATTGGAAAAAAAATTTGTTTACCTTTAATCAGCGATGCCGGCACCATATAGCTGGCCTTCAAGAAGCAAATCATTGTCCCTAGCATCTTTTCTCGAACTTATAGAGGCTCTTCTTGCCTCTTTTGCAGCGTCTGTGAGCGAGCGCTCCGCCAGCTCGATCCGCGCTGCGTCGGTTTCAACCCAAAAATTGAAACAATTTGGGCCGATAGTTATTCCCAACGTCTCCAAAACTTTCATGAGGCTTCTCAGGCCATCGTTGAATAATAATACCGCGATATCAGCTGCAATATCGACGATTGACGATTGACGACTTGAAAATTTTTCAATTATCGCCACCTATGGCTTTTTTTCGAAACTATTAGGTGTACAAATAAGTTTTAGGACAGTTTTCAAAAAATTCAAGATTTATTAAAAAAAGAAGTAAAACAGTTATTCATCGAAGTAATCTCCATCGCACTGAATGACCTTCAGCCATCTCTCAGGTAACTCGCGGATGCCTTTCGCAAAGAAACTTTCGTCTTGCGAGGTGAGAAATTTAGCGACCCATTTTTCCACTTCTTCAAATGTTTTGAATCGCACGTCAGACAAATCGTTCTGCATTTTCCGGAATAAATGATAATCGGATGGGGCTAAGTCTGGTGAATACGCCGGGTGTGGTACAGCTTCCCATCCAAGCGCTAGTAACGTATCCTTGACCGGTTTACCCACATGAGGCCGCGCGTTGTCATGGAGCAGTTTTACTGGACGTTTTCCTTTACCAGAAAATGGACGTTTCTTCTCAATTTCTTGATTCACTTGCATCAATTGATGACAATAGCGATCGGTAGTAACTGTTTGACCAGGTTTGAGAAGTTCATAATACAGTACGCTTTTCATATCCCACCATATGCACAGCATGACTTTGTTACAATGAACATTGCGCTTTGGCGTGGATGTTGTCGGCTCGCCGGGGTCAACCCAATGATATTTGCGTTTCGGATTATCAAAATAAATCCACTTTTCATCGCCGGTTACAATTTTCCACAAGAAAGACTTTCTATGTTGCTTGTTGTAAAGACTCACACAAATGTTAAGACGGCTGTTTTTATTTTCTTGAGTCAGAAAGTGTGGTACCCACTTTGTTCCTTTTCGAATCTTACCCATTGCTTTTAAACGATAAGAAACAGTTTGTTGAGTTACTCCAAGCTGTTCCGAAAGTTGTTTCTCCGTTTGACAAGAGTTTTCATCCAGCAACGCTTGCAGTTCCTGATCGTCCACCTTTACAGGAGGCCCCGTGCGTTCACGGTCACTAACGTCGAAATCACCTTCTTTGAATCGCTTATACCAATACTCACATGTACTTTTAGATACAATGTTGTCTCCAAGAACAGAACATATCGATTCACACGCTTTCCTAACACTTTTTCCTTGATGGAATTCATAGCGAATGCAGTGTCTAATAAATAGCTTATCGGTCTGCATGTTTAATTTACAGAATTTATAGGTTATGTTTATGACTCCTTTACATTTCGATACTACATATCAAGCGCCATCTATGATAAGTGAGCGGGACCTTTGAATTAATTTAGAATAGCTGTTATGATACAAAATCGAAGTGTCCCAAAACTTATTTGTACACCTAATATATTTATAACAATAGCCGGTTTTTGTGAAGGGAGACAAAAGAATACCTGGATAAGACACAAAATATTCAAAATCTCCGAAAATAATAATTTTTTTCGACCTGGGTCCAACGGCATCTTAATCTTAAATGTATTTTAGATTTTTCTAGATGGTTTTCAAAAAATCGATTTTTTGAAGCCGTCACAGTGGTGTTGTCCCTTAAAGGAAACGAGTAAAGCGTTTTGAGTGCGGTTTTTTCTTGCTTTTATTCATGATATACAGAACGGTAAAAAAAATTTTTTGAAAAAAAAAATCAAAATGGCGGCCGTTGCAGCTCCGCGAAAACAGGTCTTCAAATCGCGGGAGGTAAACGGCTGACATCACTGCCCCCTCTTTGTTGATCTAAAACACAAATTCAAAGCATATTATCCATCTGTGACCCTTTGGTCGTGGAATGACGGATGGGTTTTTCGTTTAGTACAAATTTCGGAAAATGGCGGCAATTAAAAAAAAAAATCGAATTTTCGCGTTTTTTTTTCGCATAAAAAGATAAATAATAAATGCAAAAATGTATCTATCGAAAAAACGATCCGTCATTCCGTGAAGACGTATTTTCTGAGTACGCTCTCCAAATTTCAGGTCGATATGTTAATTACAGCGGTCAGGAGAATGTCAGCGATTTTTAAAAACGTGTTTTCGAGAAAAACGCGTTTAAAGTTTTGTAATGTGTTTACACAAATGTGTGTTATAATTACCGCTAATCGGCAATGCCTGGTCCATAGAGGCATCCCTCCTCTTCTTCTAGCTTCCTAGCTTCTTCTAAAATTGATTTTTTCAAAATATCAAGGACAAAGTCTCCCTTAACGTTGGAATGTTCCGTCTTGGAAAATCTCATTTCCAAACCGTTCGTAATTATTATCGTTTTGCAAACGGATAGCTCTGTCAAAAACGTTCAATTTCTATTTTTCTCGTATCGAATTTTGGACAATAGATGATAACTAGGTGAGTGTGTAAATATGTAGAAAAAAGCTTATTTAATTCCTACGAATTATACACGTATATAAATCATACGTATAGTTAAAGTTATCTGCGAATAATAATCCGTGTAATTTTAATGTCAAGAGTACGTGTTCACTTTTCTATCGGATTACGTGAGAAAAGAGCAATAAACATTGTGAAGAGAATGTGAAATCGGAGTTTTCATTCGTAATTGTAATAATTGTAATTCGTAATTGTAAATGGTAACAGATTACCATTCTTCGTGACTTCGAACGCGCAGCCCTGAAAAATATTTTTCCACACAATTTTATCCCGAGTCCATCGATTGTTTTCTTATTAAAAAAAAAAACATTGCACGAAAATATTGAAAAAAATATATTCAGAATCCCACGAAAAACGATTTACCGTATACTTTTTATTTTTTTTTCCATACCGTTATCCTCCACACAATTATATTTACACTTTAACGATTAAAAAAAAATAAAATAAATTATCGTTAATTCTATGTACAATCTTAAAACTTAAGAGGCAAGGGGCCTGAGCTTGTGCTTGGTGAGAATTTACGAAGGAAAAGAATATTCCTTTCAGACTTGTCACTAGAGCTAAAAAAATGCTAGAATCTGAAAAAGTGGACGCAGTATAAAAAATCTCCTTTTATACAAAATGATAATACTCAACAGCTCTGGAGGATTTTTGCTCTTCGAGACTTGGCACTTCTCGATCCTGCCAATGCCTATGTGAACTTTGAAAAAGAAACGAGAAGTTATATTGCTTTGCAAAAAGTATCCCGTTGCGCTGGATTTGATTTTCGAACATCAAGTCCGCTCAAAATGAAAATTATCTGCATATCATGCTGACAATTAATCGCGAAAGATCGATAAGTCCATCACTGAGCTCAATTGCAATGAAACATTTGCCGGGGTTGTCCGATCTCGAGAAAATATGAGAAAAAACGTCTCAAGTTTCCATCACGTCCGTGTGGTTGCCACTGTCGTGATTTTTGTACGCCGAAAAGAAAGCCAAAGCTTTCATCAGCTGGTAACTCTTGCTTATCGGTATGTTGCTGTCGTAAAGATTTTTCGACGATTTGCAATCCACGTAGAACCACCAGTTGCACTTTAGAATCGTCTGGTCGAACAAAGTTGATTCGGGACAGAGAAAACTCTTCATTATCAGGCCTTCGTCCGTTAGAGCACATACGTGGAAGACCTAATCGACCCCAACAAAATAAAAGAAACAGAAATAGTAAGAAGATAGTCGTCAACTCATAATTCGAGGATGATCTGTTAGGACGTTGAATAAGTTCTCGCTATTTTTTTCGTGAATATTAATGCTTTATTTTGTAAAATCATTCCTAGTAGTACATCCGTGCTTTATATTGGAATCGGAAAAAATAGAAGGCTAGTTTTTTGAGCCTAAAAATCGGGGTACAGGCTTTTTTTAGGGGATGAAGCCAATTAATGCCAAAGTACAACCCTCTACGAGGTCGACGCCGGGAGACAAAATGCTCAGAAAAATCCGAACTTCATTTTTGTTGAATTTCATTTTGGGGGTGAAATGTTGAAAATATTGAAAAATTAGTTTTTATTCGATAACTCTTAAGGAAATATTCATACAATTTTTGTTCAAGTGGAAACGTTGTAGCTCTTGAAAAGACGCGTCGATCGATTATTTGATCATCCCTCTACGATAATATCTTCACCCCCAAAAATATTGTTGAAATATTAAAAAAATTGTTCATTGAATAAGTCAAGAACAATCGATTTTTCGGGGATGGTTTGAATCTACGAAATGTAGAGAATAATTTTCTCTACATTTTCGTTTCTATGGACCACCCTCGAGTTTTGCTTTTTCCAACCTCTCTCGGGGGTTGAAAATTCAAAATAACATTCTGGAAAAACTATTGAACTATTGAGACCGAAAATGAAGAGATACGAGTTTGGCGCTATGGACAAAAATATAGCTGAGGGTTCGAGCTACAAATTGTCTTATGGCGGCGAGTTCGTGCGATCAACAGTTTTCCCAGAATTTCATTTTTTATTTTCAACCCCCGAGAGGGGTTGGAAAAACCAAAATTCAAGGGTGGTCCATAGAAACGAGAATATAGAGAAAATTATTCTCTACATTTCGTACATTGAAACCATACCCGAAAAATCGATTGCGTTGAGTTATTCAATAACCATTTCCTTTTTGGCATTTAAACTTTTTTTTGGGGTGAAGATATTAGGGGAGAGTGATGAGCAAATATTCGGTCGACGCGTCTTTTCAAGGGCTACGACGTTCCCGTTTGAGCAAAAAGTGTACGAATTTATCCTAAAGAGTTATTGAATTAAAACTGATTTTTCTAAATTTCACCGCACTCTTTCACCCCCAAAATGAACTACCACGACGTCGGCGAAGATATTATTGGAGAGTGATGATCAAATACTCGATCGACGCGTCTTTTCAAGGGCTACAACGTTCCCGTTTGAGCAAAAAGTGTACGAATTTATCCTAAAGAGTTATTGAATTAAAACTGATTTATCTAAATTTCACCGCACTCTTTCACCCCCAGAATGAACTACCACGACGTCGGCGAAGATATTATTGGAGAGTGATGATCAAATACACGATCAATGCGTCTTTTCAAGGGCTACAACGTTCCCGCTTGAGCAAAAAGTGTACGAATTTATCCTAAAGAGTTATTGAATTAAAACTGATTTTTCTAAATTTCACCGCAATCTTTCACCCCCAAAATGAACTACCACGACATCGGCGAAGATATTATTGGAGAGTGACGATCAAATACTCGATCGACGCGTCTTTTCGAGGGCTATAACGTTCCCGTTTGAGCAAAAAGTGTACGAATTTATCCTAAAGAGTTATTGAATTAAAACTGATTTTTCTAAATTTCACCGCACTCTTTCACCCCCAAAATGAACTACCACGACGTCGGCGAAGATATTATTGGAGAGTGATGATCAAATACTCGATCGACGCGTCTTTTCAAGGGCTACAACGTTCCCGTTTGAGCAAAAAGTGTACGAATTTATCCTAAAGAGTTATTGAATTAAAACTGATTTTTCTAAATTTCACCGCACTCTTTCACCCCCAAAATGAACTACCACGACGTCGGCGAAGATATTATTGGAGAGTGATGATCAAATACTCGATCAATGCGTCTATTCAAGGGCTACAACGTTCCCGTTTGAGCAAAAAGTGTACGAATTTATCCTAAAGAGTTATTGAATTAAAACTGATTTTTCTAAATTTCACCGCACTTTTTCACCCCCAAAATGAACTACCACGACGTCGGCGAAGATATTATTGGAGAGTGATGATCAAATACTCGATCGACGCGTCTTTTCAAGGGCTACAACGTTCCCATTTGAGCAAAAAGTGTACGAATTTCTCCTAAAGAGTTATTGAATTAAAACTGATTTTTCTAAATTTCACCGCACTCTTTCACCCCCAAAATGAACTACCACGACGTCGGCGAAGATATTATTGGAGAGTAATGATCAAATACTCGATCGACGCGTCTTTTCAAGGGCTACAACGTTCCCATTTGAGCAAAAAGTGTACGACTTTATCCTAAAGAGTTATTGAATTAAAACTGATTTTTCTAAATTTCACCGCACTCTTTCACCCCCAAAATGAACTACCACGACGTCGGCGAAGATATTATTGGAGAGTGATGATCAAATACTCGATCGACGCGTCTTTTCAAGGGCTACAACGTTCCCATTTGAGCAAAAAGTGTACGAATTTATCCTAAAGAGTTATTGAATAAAAACTGATTTTTCTAAATTTCACCGCACTCTTTCACCCACAAAATGAACTACCACGACGTCGGCGAAGATATTATTGGAGAGTGATGATCAAATACTCGATCGACGCGTCTTTTCAAGGGCTACAACGTTCCCGTTTGAGCAAAAAGTGTACGAATTTATCCTAAAGAGTTATTGAATTAAAACTGATTTTTCTAAATTTCACCGCACTCTTTCACCCCCAAAATGAACTACCACGACGTCGGCGAAGATATTGTTGGAGAGTGATGATCAAATACTCGATCGACGCGTCTTTTCAAGGGCTACAACGTTCCCGTTTGAGCAAAAAGTGTACGAATTTATCCTAAAGAGTTATTGAATTAAAACTGATTTATCTAAATATCACCGCACTCTTTCACCCCCAAAATGAACTACCACGACGTCGGCGAAGATATTATTGGAGAGTGATGATCAAATACTCGATCAATGCGTCTATTCAAGGGCTACAACGTTCCCGTTTGAGCAAAAAGTGTACGAATTTATCCTAAAGAGTTATTGAATTAAAACTGATTTTTCTACATTTCACCGCACTTTTTCACCCCCAAAATGAACTACCACGACGTCGGCGAAGATATTATTGGAGAGTGATGATCAAATACTCGATCGACGCGTCTTTTCAAGGGCTACAACGTTCCCATTTGAGCAAAAAGTGTACGAATTTATCCTAAAGAGTTATTGAATTAAAACTGATTTATCTAAATTTCACCGCACTCTTTCACCCCCAGAATGAACTACCACGACGTCGGCGAAGATATTATTGGAGAGTGATGATCAAATACTCGACCGACGCGTCTTTTCAAGGGCTACAACGTTCCCGTTTGAGCAAAAAGTGTACGCATTTATCCTAAAGAGTTATTGAATTAAAACTGATTTATTTAAATTTCACCGCACTCTTTCACCCCCAAAATGAACTACCACGACGTCGGCGAAGATATTATTGGAGAGTGATGATCAAATACTCGATCGACGCGTCTTTTCAAGGGCTACAACGTTCCCGTTTGAGCAAAAAGTGTACGAATTTATCCTAAAGAGTTATTGAATTAAAACTGATTTTTCTAAATTTCACCGCACTCTTTCACCCCCAAAATGAACTACCACGACGTCGGCGAAGATATTATTGGAGAGTGATGATCAAATACACGATCAATGCGTCTTTTCAAGGGCTACAAAGTTCCCGCTTGAGCAAAAAGTGTACGAATTTATCCTAAAGAGTTATTGAATTAAAACTGATTTTTCTAAATTTCACCGCACTCTTTCACCCCCAAAATGAACTACCACGACGTCGGCGAAGATATTATTGGAGAGTGATGATCAAATACTCGATCAATGTGTCTATTCAAGGGCTACAACGTTCCCGTTTGAGCAAAAAGTGTACGAATTTATCCTAAAGAGTTATTGAATTAAAACTGATTTTTCTAAATTTCACCGCACTCTTTCACCCCCAAAATGAACTACCGCGACGTCGGCGCTGTGGACATAACTAAAGCCCGGATTTTTCTGAACATTTTGTATCTCGACACCGACCTCGTAGGGGTTGTAGTTTGGCATCAATCCACCCCCATCCCTTTCCATCCCCTAAAAAAAACCGTGCACCCCGATTTTTCGGCAAACTTGGACTTAGCACACGCGGCATCTACAGAATCACCTGTCAAAAAACTGGCCATCTATTTTTTTCCGATTACGGAGTTTTTCAGCGACGGCACGACTGTACTACAATGCTTCCAAACGTCACCAAACTGTTGTATGATCAACTCCTAATGATTCTGCAAGTTCAGCTAGCTCCTGACATGAGTCTCCACGAAGTAATGCCTCCAATTCAACACATCAAAATTATTATTTTTGAAGCGTCTAAACCAATCTCTGCATGTTGTTTTCGACAGAGCATGGTCGCCGTAATTCTCAACAAGAATTCTATGTGCTTCAGCTGCAGTTTTTTAAAAATATAGTACCACAGTAGAATTCCCCGCAAATAATATTTTGTCACGAAATTTCACAAAACACTATGAAGAGAACAACTTGTTTACACTTCGGTGGAACGACATACACTGAATTTCAAGCTTGCTTATAGTACTTCTTTATGGATGCGTTACCATCTTAAACTACCCGCACGCAGTGCTGGTAACTCCATCTGTTGGAAAACGGCGAGAACTTGTTCAACGTCCTAATATTATTAATTTATTGTTGGAAGTATGTAACGTATAAATGTGTTTACCATGCAGCCGAGATCCTCGTCAGCGTACAGACCAGGAAAATGCTTCTGATCGCCGCAATAAAAACTCGTGTCTGGCAGATCGACTCGACTGGAAAAATTATCATCGAAGTTCTTGTCGTATCCGTTGGGATAGTATTCCCGTGGAGCATTCATAACTTTTGTTATTCCAGCGGTGTTGTACCTGAAAGATTAAGACGTTTCTCGAAATTTAATACACTCCTTGCGAAAATCAAACTGCACTGAGAAAACAATATATTTCTATGTACCGGGATTTATTAACTATCAACAAATGGTAAAGTTGGATATGGCGAGATGAATATCTTGTTACAGTTAAGGGAGCTTTCCAGTGTGAAATTTTCAAAAAATCGATTTTTTTTTTTTGCTTTATCGAATAGTATACACTCTTCCGAATATTGTTTCCGGCATCGCTGATTGACCGTAAGTAAACGATTTACCTAAAATGTCCTCACTTGAAACTTTGAACGCGTTTTTCTCGAAACAGCATTTTTCAAAACGGTGTCCAACTTGGAGGGCAGAGTTTTAAAGCTATCGAGTTGAATTTTTTACACAATATTCTTAACGTCATTGTTTATCGTGCTATGGAAGCTTTTTTTTTTTGACATCTTCCTATTTTTTTGTAAAAAAAACTGCCAAAAAAAATGCTAAAATCGATACTTTTTGTTCAAACCGGCGCCAATTTTGCAAAAAAAAAAAAAGCCTCCATAGCACGAAAGCCAATTATATACCGATCAATAATCTTTTTGTGTTTTTTGTTTCAGATCAAAATTGTGACCCCCAACGTGGACACCACATCCAAGTGCATTTTCTGCAACAATTGTTTCATCATTTTTATGGATATTAATTAATAAATAAATCGATCTTTAAAAAATTGTTTTGTATTCTTCAATACCCAATTAATATACAAAAAAAAACCAGACCGATTAGATTATTTTTTCTTTAAAAAAAAAAATCGCGAAAAACAGCGATTTTTCGGGCTGTCACACTGGAAAGCTCCCTTAATAAATCATTCGTTTGAGCCTCTGAATTGTGCCAAATAAAGGTTTGGCAATAGTTCAGGAACGGGTACTTTAACGAAACATTCCCGTTCTTAACAGCCAATAGCTATACAGTTGGTCTAACCCAAGCTTCGTATTGATACTATAAATACTTGTGTCCAATAACTGAGGCGTTTATTCAATGAGCTCAGTGGCAAAGTTGTCCCAGATGTAATGGATAGTTGAGTGAACGATGTTTGTTTGTTTGGGTTAATCAAGATTCGTGTACCTAGTTACCAAATGAATGTTTGGAGAAAGTCATTCATTGATTGTCGGCAGATGAATGTGCAGTTGAATCAATGTAGCACTATAGTGATAGTGGGTAAGTGTACAAGTAACAACTCTCATAGAAGATGAGAGTTGCTCCTTGCTACTTCAATGACAATAACAGTAATAATAATGATGATGATGATAATGATGATAACGATGATGATGATAGGTAATAAAATGTAAAAAAGGTATATTTACGTCTTCAAAGGAGTTTGCGTAGTCGTAGTCGTGGTGGTAGATCTTTCCTGGTGTTTCTCCATCAATTGCTGTTGCCTCAACAAAATGGCGGCCTCGAGGGCCTCGAGCGTTATGTTGCTCGCTTCGGCGAGTGCCTTGAGCGAGGTTTCCATTCCTTGAATGGGCGCCAATGACGGCAAATTGGCTATGGAAGGCCGTTTATCGTTGTGCTGTGTCACGGAATTGAGAAGTTCGCTGGAGGCAGCTGAATGAAACGATTTCAGGGTCATTTCATTAACGGAAGCGGCAGCTTCCTCGCCGGGAATCGCCAACTAAAAAATATTATAAAAAATATTACGAATATTATGAATAAAATAATATAAATATAAAATATTTCATTGGGTGAATTAGTTCAGAACGATTGCGGTTTTTGGCAGTTGGGTCGTTTAACCAGCGGAAGTAGTGGAAAAATGATTCTTACAGGCGCGTAGTCGTCTTTGGAAACTTCGTTGACCGAATCCTCCAGTAATGTTGGATTGTTGTTGCTTATTCTGTCGGTGAGTTGCGCCAAGGATGGTGGCATCGTCACGAACTCGGGTAAACCGCTGTTCGAAGCTGCCATTGGTTTACGTTGAGCCATCAAATTGTGATTGGATGAAATCGCGTTTGGCATTGCGTGCGAATAAACCGGCGAGTCCGCGATCGCACTCGCTGTTTGGGGAACCTGCGATGAGAAGACAGTGAATTGGATGCTGCTCGAACTCCTGTTACGTCGAACGTCCGAACATCAAGCACGACAGTGAACATTCTCGCTCTACAAGATAAGGTCATGTGACAGGTCCAAAAAATCGAAAAAAACATGTCCACAAATTGCACAAAATGTGCGCGTGTCACCCGGCATAGCAGACTAATGGTGAGCCAACATTTTCTTTGCAGAAATCGTACTTGAACTTTTAAGGGGTCTTCTCACTTTGGGCGCTAGAAAAAATGGCCACTTTCATGAATTTTTTTTATAGGTTTATATTATCGATATTGATATAAGAGTTGTTACACTTAATAAATACATTTTTTTTTAAAGTTTAATGTATTTATGTCACCAAAACAAACTTTAAACGCGTTTTTTCTCGAAACCAGGTTTTTCGACGGTTGTTGATAAAATTTTCGAAACTACTGAACCGTTCTTTATGAAATTTAAGGGGTTACCCCCACTTGCGATTTTGAAAAAATCGATTTTTTTTATTGCATTTTTTTTAAGTATAAGTATCTGAGAATATGTAATGAAAATTTCAAGTCGATCCGAACAAAATTGACTGAGATATGAGCATTGAAAGAGAAGAATCCGTTGTGTAAACGACCGGCTAATTGAAACTTTAAACGCGTTTTTCTCAAAATGGCATTTATGAAGTCGGTGACCAAGATTACTCGAACACTAATGAACCGATCTTCTTGAAATTTTGCAGGCTTATTTAATACATAAAAATGTAGTCTTTAATCGTTCGATTTTTTTTTTCGAAAAAAAATGGCCGTTTTATAACCAAAAAACGGCGGTTTTTTTTCGTTAAAATCGAACCATTAACTTTGACTGTCCGCCAGTTTGTGAAAAATGAATATTTTTCAAAATCCTTCGATCAAAAACTAGTTTATACTTATATTTGACTAAATCCATCCGCATTTTTTTTTCAGAGATCCACTTCGCCGCAATGTTGGTCACCGCAAACCGTGTATATAAAAACATTATTTCATTGACGGCCATTTGCCACTAAACAATGTAATATTTTTCAATAAAAAAATTACTGAAAGTTCTTCGAGATGTGTTCTTTATGATGGTATATTGATCGATTAAAAAAGTTTTGTAGTTTTCTTTAGAAAAAATCATGAAAAAGGCCTTTTTTGCGCTACAAGTGGGGGTAAGGCCTCAAACCATATTTCTTTACAACTATAGCTATAGCGCGTATCAAGGATTTTTTTAAATTTTGATATTTACTATTTTTTTGTTGCCAAAGACGGTGAAAAACAACGTTTTTTTCGAAAAATGTCCTCTATTTTTTTATTTTTGTATATATAAAAAACCGTTTAATTTTTTGTTTCGGATGATCCATCTCCGAAATTTCATCAACAGCGCCACCTACAATATTTTGGGACATTTTTTTAACTACCGTTTTCGTATATAAATAGTGACTTAAATAAATAAATATTTAAAAAAATGTATTTCGAAAGTGTATTTATTAAGTGTGACAACTTTTATATCAATATATATAATATAAAACTATCGAAAAAAATCAAGAAAATAGCCTTTTTAGCGTCTAAAGTGAAAAGACCCTTTAAGGTAGAACGAGCGCGGGCTCTCGATTTCTATAGATTTTGTTCAAATTTTAACTAGATATTGTTCATATCATTATGCATGTTTGAGTGAAATTTCAGAACAGTCGACTGTATTGTGCAGCAAATTGCAACTTTTAACACTGCAAGGCCTGCATTTACCGAAAGTCAGGTCACATAATTCGTCGTACCATTGGACAGTGTTTGAAATTTTGAAAAAAAAAAAATATGTTTAGGCTGAAAACAAGTTGGGGAAAGAGTGAAAAAAGTTTGGATTGCCTTTAATATTCAGTTTCACTAAAAACGTTCAGTAAAGACAGAATAATTCTCCGTAAAAAATATTTGTCCCCTATAATAATAAGACATATGGCGACACCGCAGAACAGTATTGTCCAATACTTCGAGAAAAATATAATAATTATCGTGTTCCTAAAGTTAAAAACTGTTATCATAAAAAAAGATTTGCTTTATAAATATTAATATTTTATATCGTTTATGTTCTCTACATTGACAAATAAAAGTGTTGGATTATTAATAAATAATAAAAAAAACTTTGTTCGATTAAAAATGACTTATTAAGTATTATTTTAAATATGCGGCGCAAACTTACGTCATTGGATACGTAGGACGATGCAATGTTGCCATATGTCTTCTTATTATAGGGGACAAATCTTTTTTAGGGAAAATTATTCTGTCCAAATTTCAATGGAGACCCTGCAGTATTAAAAGTTGCAATTTTAAAACCCATTATCTCCCAATTAGCACAGTCGTGCTGTCGCTGAAAAAATCCGGAATCGGAGAAAATTAGAAGAAGGCTAGTTTTTTGACAGGTGATTTTGTAGGTGCCGCGGGTGCTAAATCCAAGTTTGGCTAAAAATCGGGGTGTAGGGTTCTTTTTTAGGGGATGAAAGGAGATGGGGGTGGATTAATGCCAAACTACAACCCCTACGAGGTCGGCGCCGTGAGACAAAATGTTCAGAAAAGTCCGGGCTTTAGTTTTGTCTACAGCGCCGAAGTCGTGGAAGTTCATTTTGAGGGTGAAAAAGTGGGATGAAATTTTGAAAAATCCGTTTTAATTCAATAACTCTTTAGAAAAAAAATCGTACGTTTTTTGTTCAAACGGGAACGTTGTAGCCCGTGAAAAGACGCATCGATCGAGTATTCGATCATCACTCTCCGATAATATCTTCACCCCCAAAAAATGGTTAAAAAACCAAAAAAAAAAATACTTTATTGAATAATTCAAAAACAATCGGTTTTTCGAGTATGGTTCAAATGTGCGAAATGTAGAGAATAATTTTCTCCATATTTTCGTTGCTACGGACCACCCTTGAATTTTTATTTTCCAACCCCTCTCGGGGGTTGAACATTCAAAATGAAATTCTGGGAAAACTATTGACAGCACGAACACGCCGCCGTGGAAGAATTTGTAGCTTGAACCCTCAGCTACATTTTTGTCCACAGCGCCAAATTCGTATCTCTTTCGTTTCGGTCAATAGTTTTCCCAGAATTTCATTTTGAATTTTCAACCCCTGAGAGGGGTTCGAAAAAGCAAAATTCAAAAGTTGTGCATAGGAACGAAAATATAGAGAAAATTATTCTCTACATTTCGTACATTTGATCCATCCCCGAAAAATCGATTGTTTTTGAGTTATTCAATAAACAATTTTTCTGTCAATTCTTCAACAATTCTTTTGGGGGTGAAGATATTATTGGAGAGGGTTGATCGAATACTTGATCGACGCGTCTTTTCAAGGGCCACAACGTTTCCGTTTGAACAAAAATTGTATGAATTTGTCCTAAAGAGTTATCGAATAAAAACTGATTTTTCAAAATTTCACCCCACTTTTTCACCCCCAAAATGAACTTCCACGACTTCGGCGCTATGAACAAAAATAAAATCCGAATTTTTCTGAACTTTTTGTCTCCCGGCGCCGACCTCGTGGGGGTTGTAGTTTGGCATTAATCGACCCCCATCCCCTAAAAAAACCCTACCCCCCGATTTTTAGGCAAACTTGGTTTTAGCACCGGTGGCACCTACAAAATCACCTGTCAAAAAACTAGCCTTCTAATTTTTTCCGATTCCAATATACAGCACGACTGTACCAAATCTAAAGGATCATCTGTTCTGAAATTTCACTCCAACATGCACAATGATATGAACAATGTCTGGTTAAACTTTGAACAAAATCTATAGAAATCAAGAGCGCGCTTGTTCTACCCTGAACGCGTTTTTCTCAAAACTGTATTTTCCAAATTGGATTCCATGATATCTCCTGTATTTTCCAAATTGGATTCTATGATAAACTATTGAACGGATTTTGCCCAAATTTTATGGTCTAGTCAGCACATCTATAGTTCTCACCTGAACTAGAACATTTCCGATATCTAACATACTTTTTTAAAGCTGAAAATGACGAAACTTGGAACTTTTAAAACCGAGCCAAACATTCAATTTTCGTTATTTTTACTTTACTCTAGTTCCAGAGCAAAGCCTCCGGAATCATCTCAGCCGTCAACCAACTTTTTTACGCACGAGTACCTTTCGAACGGTGTACAGTCGATTCAACTCGTTATTCTTGTTTCACAAAATTCCGAGGGACTGTAGAAATGTTAATAAATGTGTAGTAACAATTCAAAGATAGCGTGTTCCAACGGTGCATCAAAAAGAAAAAATCCCAAACAAGCGAAAAAAAATAGCTGTCCCATGGGATGACCATCATAACTTGCAGTGCTCGAGTTGCCGTCCGTGTTTCTTCCCGAAAATCCTGAAATCGGAATGCAAGTATAACCAACCTGAACCCTCTTCGTTTGGAGAGCAATGATCTGCTGCTGAGCCTTCTGCGGCTGGCCCAACTGCTTCATCTGCTGTTGCCTCGTCGCTTCCTGCTGCTGAAGACGTTGTTCCTTCAGGACTTGAATGGCGAAAGCCTCCTGTTGCATTCTCTGTGCCTGCCTCATTCGAGCCTCCTGCTGCTCTCTCGTCTGTTGAGCCACGTTTTGTCCTTGCACCTGCATGATCTGAGCCTGGGGTTGAGTTTGCTGCTGTTGAGTCTGTAGCCGGAGCTTCGGCGATTGGGATTGAGTTTGCTGCTGTTGTTGTTTGCGCATCGATGCCTCGTGTTGTTGCAACGATTCGAAGGACGGTGCTGGCACGGTCCTCAGGGCCGTCGAGTTTTGCTGCACGACCATGAGCCTTTGACGTTCCGGCTGTTGTCCCATCGGCCGTGGAGCACCAGGTGGCAGAGGCTTGAACGGTGGCACCGCTCCCGCTTGTCGCGTGACTTGACCAATTCCACGATTTCTGTCCTCCCGTTTTAACGTTGCCTTGGATTTGTCCACGGACGTGAAGATTGCCATGACAAAAAACACATTTTTTGTAAATGATTAATCGTGATGTGAAAGTTTCGAGGCGCGTTTCAAAATGCACGATTCCGAAAGATTCTCTCGTTATGATTGAAACTGTTGTTCGCGTGTTGCAATCGTTGCGAAACGTATTGGCTGCAAGTGGGACAATTCGTTTGGCATTGACCAAGAAAAACGATGTTTAAAATTTTTTTTTGCTTTATTTTTCAACATAATCTCCATCAACATTGATACATTTCTCATAACGGTGTTCTAATTTAGTTATACCACTTTTAAACGTAGATTCGTCAAGCTCCTCAAAATACTGATTTACAGCTTCGATAACTTCTTCGTTGCTCTTAAATCTTTTTCCGCCAAGCCATTTTTTGAGGTTAGGAAACAGGTAATAGTCGCTGGGGGCCAAGTCTGGAGAGTAGGGAGGATGCGGCATCAATTCAAACTTCAATTCGTGGATTTTGGACATGGCAACAATCGACGAATGCGCTGGTGCGTTATCGTGATGAAACAAAACTTTTTTCTTCGCCAAATGAGGTCGTTTAATTTGCACCTCATGCTTCAAACGTTGCAATAACTCTGCGTAGTATTGACCAGTGATAGTCTTACCCTTTTCAAGGTAATCAATGTATATAATTCCTCTCGCATCCCAAAAAACAGTAGCCATAACCTTGTTTGCCGATAAAATTGTTTTTGCCTTCTTTGGGGTTGGTTCCCCTTTTCCAACCCACTGTTTTGACTGTTCTTTATTTTCAGGAGTGTAGTGGTGGACCCATGTCTCATCAACAGTTATGAATCGACGCAAAAATTCGTTTGGATTACGCCTATACAGCGCCAAATTGTCGGTAGAAATGGTTTTTCGAAGCAGTTTTTGGTCGAGCGTTAGCAAACGCGACACCCACCTTGCACACAGCTTTTCCATGTGCAAATGGTTGTGCAAAATATTTCGCACACGTTCAGCTGACATCCTACAGGTCTCAGCTATCTCATGCACTTTCAACCTGCGGTCTTCCAACACTATTTTATGGATTTTTTCAATCATCTCTGAAGTTGTGACTTCAACGGGCCGTCCTGAGCGAGGCTCGTCAGAGGTGCTCACACGACCCATTTTAAATTCAGAAACCCACTGCTTAATAGTTGAATATGATGGGCAGGAGTCTCTTAGTGCTGAATCCACATCTTCTATTATTTGTTTTGGTGTAAAACCTTTCAAATGGAAGTATTTGATGACAGCACGTTTTTCCAATTTTTCCATTTTTACGAAAACAACGGAAGCGTCTCGCGCAATGTGCTCTCAAACGCAAACTAACGTAGCGATTGGGCTGAAACTGTACATACAAGATCGGTAGGAATGGTACTGTAGGACGCCGCTCCAAAACTAGTCCTAGGGGCACCATCTCTTGGTCGGGCCGAAAACTTTTCACCCCACCCTCGTAGCTTTTTGTCACCAGCTGTTGGATTATACGTACTCATTGAGTACGTATCCGTATCGTTGAGTACAGTAACCGTGCTCTTTGAAAGAGAACGACTTGGACATCAAAAACTGCCGTGCCCAGTTTTACGATAACGCTTCTTCAATGAACGGAAAGTACAATGGTCTTCAACCGTCAGTACTGGAAGAAAATAATTTAGCAGCTTGGTTACCTTGCGCTGGATATTCACTCAATCTTGTTGTGCAAGCTGCAGCTGGTTGCTGTCCGAGTGCTGTGAGCTTGTTCGAATTTTCGAAAGAACTTTTCGGACATTGTACCGCCTCAACTACCAGGTATAAGATTCTAACTGATTGCTTGGAAGAAGCAGAAACTGACCAACGCATTCTCGTGTCAAAACGGACAACGACAACACGGTGGTCGTGCCGAGAAGATGCTAGAAAGTCCCTCTTGCGAGGCTACAAACAGATAAAAGATGGACTTGTAAACATTTCAGAGGACGAAGAAGATTCAGGTAAATCACGAGTCACTGCTCTGAGTTCCCGGGAAAAAAAATTCATATCTGAATACATCTGAATCATATCTGTAGAATCAGATATGATCAGACAAGAAAATTGGCAATATCTGTTCATGTAGTGTCATGACAGATCATGTATGCTTATATCTGAGCATGTATGATCATATCAGAGCTATTTTGATAATTTTGAGAGCAGACCCCTCCATATCGCAGCAGGTCTGACCAGATCCAATCCCCAGGCAAGATCTGATCTTGTTGGACCAGATCTGATTTTATTGGGCCAGATCTGATCATGTCAGGTAGATCTGATTTTATTGGGCCAGATCTGATCATGTCAGGCAAATCTAATCTTATTGGACCAGATCTGTCTGCCCGTATAAGAATAAAATACCATGGATCCCAGTAGACCTGGACATCTATGAACAATGGACCTGCCCATATGATAAAATCATAGTTTATCTGAACCATCAGATCAGGTATGACTCCGACTATATCAGAGCAAATCTTACCCTGTTGAGACTGATCAAATCTTGTTAGTGCAGTCATGAAGATATTAAAATGTTTACATATATAGAGCGGGGTTATTAACACGTCATCACTTGACGTGTTAATAATTAATAATATTATAGTAACTCACATGATCACGTATAATACAATCAGATGAGGTGCCATATCTGATCGGATATCGTCTCGTATCCTCATATATCGTTTCATATATTCAGATGTTTTCATGTGTGAACAACCGAACTGCATATACGACAAGGTATGAGTGAATACGACTCCGTATATTTTCCAGGTTTGGTATCGTATCTGATGGGATAAAATTTTATATGAACGTGCCTGCTCATATATCACATCATATATGTTCAGATATGGTTTCACGCTGCCAACTCGCCTTGGTACCTGACCAGATAAAAACATACATGAGATCTGTATAGCGGAGTCTGGTACCGTATTTGATCGGATATGATCTTATACGAACAGATACGTTCACATGTCACATCATGTATGTTCAGATACGAATTTACGGTACCAACTCGCCTTGGCACTTAGCCAGATATAAACAGATATGAGTTCATATATGGTGAGGCCAGATACTGTATTTGATCAGATATGATCTTCCATATGCATATGTGATGTGGAATATGATCAGACCTAATCATATATGATACTGTAAAATGTCAGATATGAATAGATCTGATACATATATGACAATATCTGAAACATATATGAACATATCCACTCAGGCATGAACTTTTTTTCCCGGGTTTGCGCAACAAAATGCTAAAAACGGAAACAGGCCTGTATACAGTATTTTGGGATGACGTTTTGGGTCAAGTGAAGAAAACTAGCGAAACACTACAAAACCCAAGAATGAATGTAAACACAGCTGTCTGTTACTCAATACTGGCACCGCTAAAAAGCTTCGTAGAAAGTAAACATGACAGCTTTAAAGAGTATGAGGAGAAAGCTACTAAGTTAACTCATTGTACAGAATACGAGCGTGAAGTTGATTTGACATCGTCGGATAAATTTCGAACCCAGAGTTTCATTCCAGGTACAGATGACCTTTAAAGTGCGTTGCGGACGAGACATGAGGCATACGAACTCATTCACACACTCTTTGGGTTTCTCAACAAACTGGACACACTTCCTATTGAAGAAATATCAGCAGCAGCTCAAAATTTGGTAGGCACGTATAACAATGACCTAGACGACCAATTGGGAAACGAACTATTACAGTTCAAGACTTTTTCTAGTCAGTTTCAATCAGACTATGAAAAAAGTGATAAACAATCGTAAAGAGAGGTGGATGTACGAATTAATGTTAGAAAAGAATTAACAAGATTGCTTTTCCAATGTAGAGGCTACACTAAGAATGCACCTGTCTTTAATGGTCACTCATTGTTCTACAGAAAAGTCATTCTCAAAATTGAAACTCTTAAAAACAGACTTCGAACCTCTATGTTAGAAGACAGACTCAACTTTTAAATAAATAAATCATGAAGATATCATGGGCACCTTCATAAATGTGATGCTTAGGTGGAAACCAATCAGTGGTAACTAAAAAATTTGCAGTAAAACTACTTGTTATCATAATTTTACACATAGAGTTTGTTTGGCTCCAAAATTGAAACTCTTTAAAAAAACAGACTCCGAACCTCCATGTTATAAGACAGACTCAACTTTTGTGCTTTGCTCGGCATTGAGTGACATTTTGAGACAAACAAATCATGAAGATATCATAGGCACCTTCATAAATGTGAAGCTTAGGTGGAAACCAAACAGTGGTAAGTAAAAAATTTGCAGTAAAACTACTTATCATAATTTTACACATAGAGGTCTTTCAAATTACAATTTTTTAATCTTTGAAATTCGAATAGCTAATGTTTGCATATTTTAATAGTAAAACATGTACTGGTACTTAATTTGGTGTGCTTTTCTAAATATCTTTTTAAATCGATGTTAATAAATTGTTTTGAACACTATAAAGATGTTTAATTTCATTATTTATTACTCAATACTTATACCGTGAAATACAATTTTAATGTTCTAAAAAATCGGGAACTTTTATAAGTTTTTCTCAAGGAATTTAACCAAAAAAGTGCTTTGAAACGCGATTTTCAAGGTTTTTTTTTATTTCCCCATGAAAAACGCCCCGTACCCCCATGAAGATCCTAAATCCAACCCTAGCGATCGGAATATTTTTCCGCTAAATTCACTTGAAGTAAATTCGAAGCTTGAAGTAAATTCGAAGACTCTTTCGATATCGACGATAACGTTTTTAACGAGCGAGTTCAGAGGTGAAACATGATGACACCGTTCAACGTCGAATTGAATGGTTCTCTCATGAGAGACGTGGTGGGTATGGATATATGGTAATTTCTGTGTACTTTCATCCTGACGGCGAGCTATTTTGACGCGAGTGGTCACGCGACCGTACAATCTAAACGTCCTCTTTCCCTCGCTCCGATGAGTTTCGATCGAAGGTAACGTGTAACGTGACTATACCGAATTACGCGTGTTGCCTTCGAGGATACTCCATTGAATTATGATCCTCTCGAATGACACGCGGTTATTGCACCAGCAGTGAATGCGTGGGCCTTGATTAGCATTTGTCTTTAGCTACTTTACCAAGTGCAGTCTCAATGATACTGTTTCTTCATTAAGGGAGACTTTGTCCTTGAAATTTTCAAAAAATTCAAGCGGCTCAACATGAGCAGCAAGAAGAAGAGGAGGGATGCCTCTGTGGACCAGGCATTGCCGATTAGCGGTAATTATAAACACATTTGTGTAGACGCATTACAAAACTTTAAGGGACAACACCACTGTGACGGCTTCAAAAAATCGATTTTTTGAAAACCATCTAGAAAAATCTAAAATACATTTAAGATTAAGATGCCATTGGACCCAGGTCGAAAAAATAATTATTTTCGGAGATATTGAATATTTTGTGGAGCGGTGCAGCGCTCCGTGACGCTCGGGGTCCCGCGCAGCTGCGCGCCTCAGGGTCGGCAGGTATACCGGGCCTTTCCCAGGTCCTGCGGGTCTTTCCCAGGTATTCTTTTGTCTCCCTTCACAAAAACCGGCTATTGTTATAAATATAGTTTCGAAAAAAAGCCATAGGTGGCGATAATTGAAAAATTTTCAAGTCGTCAATCGTCAATCGTCGATATTGCAGCTGATATCGCGGTATTATTATTCAATGATGGCCTGAGAAGCCTCATGAAAGTTTTGGAGACGTTGGGGATAACTATCGGCCCAAATTGTTTCAATTTTTGCGTTGAAACCGACGCAGCGCGGATCGAGCTGGCGGAGCGCTCGCTCACAGACGCTGCAAAAGAGGCAAGAAGAGCCTCTACAAGTTCGAGAAAAGATGCTAGGGACAATGATTTGCTTCTTGAAGGCCAGCTATATGGTGCCGGCATCGCTGATTAAAGGTAACAAATTTTTTTTCCAATTTATCGCATAAATTAACAAACCTAAAACTTTGAACGCGTTTTTCTCACAACCACTTTTTTGACTGCGGCACGCAGCAGAACTCGAGCAATTTTTTTCCGATCGACTTCAAATTTGGACTGCATCAATAAAACTAGATTATCTAAAGAAGTACATAGGATTTTTTCGATATCTCAATAATGAAAAAAGTTATAGCCTATTTTCGACGAGAAATTTTGCTCGAAAATCGTCCTTTAATTTCAAAAGCGTGCCTATTTTTAAAAAATCAATATTTTTTCAAATCCCTATGTACTTCTCTTCAAAATATCATATTATTAACGAAAACACTGGGTATTTTTTTTAGATCGACTTTGAAGAGAGTTCTGCTGCGTGCCGCGAACCACTGCAGAGGCATCAGTACCTGACGCGGGAGCTTCCCCAGCGTCACCATGGGGCGTGAAAAATTTGAAATTTTTTTTTATGTACCTTCAATAAACAACGAACAAAACAAAAAATTTTTTTTCGAATATCTCTTTTTTATCCCACAAAAAAAATTATTGAAAAATGGCAAAAAACAGGGGGTCACAGTGGTGTTGTCCCTTAAACGCGTTTTTCTCGAAAACACGTTTTTAAAAATGGCTGACATTCTCCTGACCGCTGTAATTAACATATCGACCTGAAATTTGGAGAGCATACTCAGAAAATATGTCTTCACGGAATGACGGATCGTTTCTTCGATAGATACATTTTTGCATTTATTATTTATCTTTTTATGCGAAAAAAAACGCGAAAATTCGATTTTTTTTTAAATTGCCGCCATTTTCCGAAATTTGTACTAAACGAAAAACCCATCCGTCATTCCATGACCAAATAGTCACAGATTGATAATATGCTTTGAATTTGTATTTCAGATAAACAAAGAGGAGGCAGTGATGTCAGCCGTTTACCTCCCGCGATTTGAGGACCTGTTTTCGCGGAGCTGCGACGGCCGCCATTTTGGTTTTTTTTTTTTTTCAAAAAAAAATTCTTTAACGTTCTGTATATCATGAATAAAAGCAAGAAAAAACCGCACTCAAAAAGCTTTACTCGTTTCCTTTAAAAAAAAATAAAATGTAAACACCTGAAATATGGCACTCCAAGGACAAAGTCTCCCTTAAGGGGTCTTCGCACTTTGGACGCCAAAAAAGGCTATCTTCGTGAATTTTTTTTGATAGGTTTGCATTATAGATATTTATATAAAAGTTGTTAAACTTAATAAATACACTTTCGAAATACATTTGAAAAAAAATTTGTATACATTTATGTAACCCAAAGAAACTTTAATCTTCAAAACTACTGAACCGATCCTTATGAAATTTCAACCACGTATTCTTTACAAATATAGCTATAGCGCATATCAAGGATTTTTTAATTTTCGATATCTACTTTTTTTCGCCAAAAACGGTGAAGAAAACGCGTTTTTTTTGTTTGATTCGTTTTTGTTTCATTTATATGTTTGATTCTCGGTTATCGGACTTTTCAACAATCAAATTCGATTTCATTAATATAACGACGATTTATGTCGAAAAATTGTTACTCGTTTTCTACACAAAACGCCGTTATATCCAAGATACTCTAGCGGGATTCATCACGTTGTAGATTTCCTTGCTATGAAATGAAAGTAGCCCGATAGCCTTGCGATGTGTATATACGTAGCAGAGCAAGTCGCGAGGATTTTTGTTGCTCGCGGAACTGTTGATGGGACGAATTGAACTAGACTCCACGAGCATTGTAGGCTGTAACAAGTGGTCGGCCCGTACTGGACACTTTGTGAAAATATTGCGAATGCAGATGGAACGATAGGCAAGATTGAAAGTGTAGGATTCGTAATAGAATGCAAGTGGGCACAATTGTAGTCGAGTAAAACGCCGATTTATGGCGTTCAAGAATCATAGTCTTTTTTCGTTGGAATAATAGTGGAAAGCGAGTAACAAATGATTTTCCCCATTTCCATTTCAACACGTTGTAATTCATCGAATTAGCGTAATTACTAGACTGGTTGAGACAGACGTCATTTTTATTCTGTTTCTGGCAATTGAAACCCAAATCTTTACGTAGGAAATAAGGAATCGAATGAAATAATCTGCAGAAACATGCTTCTGTTTTCGAAGATTCGTTGCAAAAAACCAAGTTCCCAAATACTTTTTTTTTTATCTAAGGCAAATGTCCCTATTATTGAACAGCTAAGGATCTGGGGCATTGAATTCGGTGAGAAAAAAATATAAAATCAAGAAAACACCATCGCCTTCATGTTCAAATGATACTTTGATATTTTCACTTTCGAAAAATTGCCCTTTAAATTATTTTTAAATGATTTCAAATGAAAAAAAAGAATAACAATGTGAAGCATGCAAATGTCCCAATTATTGAACACTGGAAGTGCCTATGTCCCTAATATTGAACAGGCATGTCCGTTATTGAATACTCTCGAGAATTCTTTTTCCGTTCTGAAAATATTACTTTGGGTACAATATTAAGAAATAAAAGCAAAATCAAACACTTAAATAATCTTTCATTAATAATGTAAAGATACAAAAATAAATATTTAGTCTCTTTTGACAGGTTTTTGGTTCATTCGCATTTGGTTTATTTTTGCTTTTCAACTCGAACTTTATTTTATATTTCTTTTCAGCTTCCTCGTTTTTATGTTCTGTTTTTGTTTGATTTTGTCGCCGCTTGGCTCCCTGAAATATCGGAAAGCAAAAAATATTGAACATTACATTTGTATTTTTCGGTTACATTTAGATTATATTTTCTTTATATTTTTCTTTTTATGTTTATTGCACGAAAATACAAATAAAAAATATATTTGACGATCTCAGAGTTATTATTAAAAGAACAAAGGTAAGTTTATTCAGGAACTAACAGTTTTTGTTTGAATAAATCCGATTCGCACGATCTGTCACACGTTAACTGTCTCGATGTTTTGATGGGTTTAACGACGCCATCTTGGAGAATTCAAGTGTTCAATAATTGGGACACACTGCATTTTCCATGTCCCAATGATCGAACACCGTATTTTTTAAGGGGTTACCCCCACTTGCGATTTTGAAAAAATCGATTTTTTTTATTGCCTTTATTTGACGTATAAGTATCTGAGAATATGTCCTGAAAATTTCAAGTCGATCCGAACAAAATTGACTGAGATATGAGCGTTGAAAGAGAAGAATCCGTTGTGTAAACGACCGGAAATTGAAACTTTAAGGGCGGGGTAAAGTATTTAAATTTGTTTTTTTCATTTTTTTTCATTTTTTAAATGAATGCATAATATATGAAGATTACTGTGTTAAAATTTCAAGTCGATCGGAGTAAAATTGACGAAGTTATGAGTATTTGAGCGTCTATTGCTCCATGCCGTTCTCTTCTCTTCTGCGTTTTTCAAACCGTTTTTCTGAGACTTGTCATATTTGAAGTCCGTGTGCACGATAACTCAAAATCTACTGGACCAATCGCTTTGACATTTTGCACAGTACTTCTTCACATAATTCGCCAGGTATTGTCGAGAGCTTTTTTGTTTTTTTTTAATGATTACTAATTTTTCAACAACAAATTAGCCGATTTTTTTAGCGAAAATCGGGTTTTTGGCTCCCAAGTGCTACGAAAAATCGAAAAATCGAAAGAAAAAAAATCCTCCCGTCATTACCTCGAGAAACATCTCCTTTAACAAATGCATTTTGATTTTTTTGTTTCAAATGATTCTGTTGCGAGTTACGGTGCACACCGCAAACCAACATTTTTTCGAGGCGCCTCCGGGGTTTAATTTTCACTCGCTCAATTTTGAATATTTTGCAATGCAAATTTAGGAGAATGTTGTTCAAATGTTACTTTATTATATGTAAATTTTTCATTGAAGGAACACTATTCGTTACGCCAAAAAAAAATCTTAAAAACATGCCTTTTTTCGGCGAATTAACTTTACCCCGCCGTTAAACGCGTTTTTCTCAAAATGGCATTTCTGAAATCGGTGACCAAGATTACTCGAACACTAAAGAACCGATCTTCTTGAAATTTTGCAGGCTTATTTAATACATAAAAATGTAGTCTTTAATCGTTCGATTTTTTTTTCGAAAAACAATGGCCGTTTTATAGCCAAAAAACGGCCGATTTTTTTCGTTAAAATCGAACTATTAACTTTCACTGTCCGCCATTTTGTGAAAAATGAATATTTTTTAAAATCCTTCGATTAAAGACTAGTTTGTACTTCTATTTTACTAAATCCATCCGCGATTTTTTTTTCAGATGATCCACTTCGCCGCAATGTTGGTCACCGCAAATCGTGTATATAAAAACATTATTTCATTGACGGCCATTTGCCACTAAACAATGTAATATTTTTCAATATAAAAATTACTGAAAGTTCTTCAAGATGTGTTCTTTGAGATGGTATATTGATCGATTAAAAAAGTTTTGTAGTTTTCTTTAAAAAAATTCATGAAAAACGCCTTTTTTGCGCTACAAGTGGGGGTAACGCCTTAACAAATGATTAATTTAATTTTTTTTTTGAAATTGTTATTTGTAAGAAATTTTCTGAGAAACCTGAAACGCCTTTACTTTTTGAGATGCGACAGTTTTTGAATGTTTTATGCCCTTACGCACGAAGCGTAAGGACCTTAAAGAAAACGATAAGCAGTTACGACGAGACGTCAAATCGGGTCACCGTTGCTGATTAAATAATTTTTATCTCTACCAATTAAAGATTTGTTTGCACAAGTGAGGTAACATTTCGATAGCTAAAAGTTCCATATATGAAATGAAATGTTCATAAATAAGTAAATGCCTGCAGGTGAATGAGAAATAATAAAAATACACAATAGTATTCAATAATTGGGACATTCACCTTACTGTATATTTTTTTTAGTTTCCTATCTATCGATCTAAACTTACCCCATTGGAGGAAGCAACCGGTATCAAATTTCCTCTCGTCTGTACGCTTCGTCTCTTGCTGCTCTCCAAATTCGACAAGGACTCCCTGAAGCCGAGCTCGTCGCCGACGCTAAATCCTACAAGGTACATCATCGTTAATTGATGATCCTCTCGTGGGCAAAGGTAAGGAGTGAGAAAATTGTCGAGGCTACTCGCTGCCGCGCTTGAGATATGCATAAGTATTATCGACGTGTCATTCGACTGGAATGGTCCAAGGCAACGGAATAAATCATATCAGTGGCTAGCGACGTTCCTCCCCATCAGTTTTTTTCACGTTGTTCTCGTCTCAGTTTTTTTTTTGTTCATTTCGGTATACACGAGTGTTACGAAAGTAGGGCAAAGAGCATAGCGAATCGTGTGTCGCAATGATCGCGTGCGTTAAACGAGAAAATCATCGACGCTTCGTATGGAACATTCCAGGTCAAATCTACGGGATCTCTGTGATCTTTGATTCTTTTTTTCTCTAGTTTTCAAGCAGTAAATTCCAAAACCAAGACGCCGTGAGTTTTTCTTTTCTCATTCAAAAGACATTTTCACGCGAAAAAATGTCTCCGCGATTTAAAAAATTGCAGGGATACACGCGAGTAAATATGCATCGCCAATGTGCGCGTATTGATTCACGTGTGATTCGTTGCGTGAGAAAAACGTTCAGCGATCTCGACAACGCCCATTCCGACCACGCTTGCATCTCACCGCTCTTCGCTCCCGTCGCAAATCTCCTTTATTTTGTATTTTGTTTGATAAACCCCTTAAGGGGAGGGTAGAGGTTTCAGCGTGAAAAAAAGAACACTTTTTTGCGAATTATTTTCGTCTATATGGATAGAGTAAATTTATTGAAACCTTTTGTACATTGTTAAGTGTCATTTCAAGAACATTCCGTGAAGTTTGTACGCGAAAATATCCACAAACGAGCCAGTGCCGCGTTTTTCTCGAAACCACTTTTTCAAAGTCCGTCCCATGTAGAGATCGACCGTTGGGCCTGGGACGGGCCTTGACAGTTAGCCTTTCTAGAATATTGGGCCGTGAGTATTTACCAATGAGGTGCCTTTGTAGAAATGATAAGAACGGCCCGAAATCCGCCAACAAGGTCAACAATTATTGGGCCAATGATTTAATTCATTGTAGCGCCAATATTGGTGATTGCACTTGGCCCTATGAGGGCTCTCTTAAAGGGCCTATGTAGAAATTGACCACTGGCTCTATGATGGGCCTTCAAAGTTGGTCTATCTAGAAGTTAGTCTATGTAAAATATTGGGCCGTGAATTTGTTTGGGTGCATGATAAATATTCAACCTATATCGGGCCAAGATTGGCCCGAGATTGGTCCTTGTGGATACATATTTCATGGAATAACCTTGAAATAAATTGTAACATGCGTATATGTCAGGTTTCAAAATTGGCATATTTTACTTACTTATGTTGGTTATTTACAAATGCCAATAATAGGCCAAGACTTGATTACAAACACTGAACTACAAAATATAGACGATTAATATATGACGTGCCAATTATTTGCCTATTCTGGCACAATATACAGATAATGAATAACCCAAGGCTTAAATAAAATAAAAGCAGGTATGGTCTGCCCCACTTAGCCAATAAAGGGCTTACATTAATTAAATGTAATTTCCAGTATTTTAGCATTGCCCGTTTTAAAATTGGCAAATTTCGATGAACTACCACGGCTGTTTATTGGTTTTAACAGATGGGCCCGGATAGGTTTTAGTAATGGGCTGATTTTGTGCCATTTCTCAATTTATAACGGAACAATAATGGGCCAATGTAATTGGCAGTACTTCAGCATCACCTATTTAAAAATTGGCAAATATTGTTTATCTATCATGACTGTTTAATGAATTTAAAACATTGGCCATGATAGGTTTTCACTATGGGCCGATATTGTGTCGGTTTTCAATTTAGAACGAGACAATAATGAGTCAATGTAATAGCCAGTATTTTAGGATTGCCAGCTTTAGGATTGGAAAGTTTAGTTTAACTATCACTGCTGTTCATTGGTTTTGAAAGATGGGCCAGGATAATCTTTAGTAATGGGCCGATATTGTGCCGGTTCTCAATTTATAACGGGACAATAATGGGCCAATGTAATTGCTTGTATTTTAGCGTCACCAGTTTTTAAATTGGCAAATATAGTTCAACCATCACGGCTATTTATTGGTTTTAAACGATGGGCCGATATTGTGCCATTTCTCAATTTATAACGGAACAATAATGGGCCAATGTAATTGGCAGTACTTCAGCATCACCTATTTAAAAATTGGCAAATATTGTTTATCTATCATGACTGTTTAATGAATTTAAAACATTGGCCATGATAGGTTTTCACTATGGGCCGATATTGTGTCGGTTTTCAATTTAGAACGAGACAATAATGAGTCAATGTAATAGCCAGTATTTTAGGATTGCCAGCTTTAGGATTGGAAAGTTTAGTTTAACTATCACTGCTGTTCATTGGTTTTGAAAGATGGGCCAGGATAATCTTTAGTAATGGGCCGATATTGTGCCGGTTCTCAATTTATAACGGGACAATAATGGGCCAATGTAATTGCTTGTATTTTAGCGTCACCAGTTTTTAAATTGGCAAATATAGTTCAACCATCACGGCTATTTATTGGTTTTAAACGATGGGCCGATATTGTGCCGGTTTTCAATTTATAATGGAACCATATTGGGCCAATGGAATTGTCAGTATTTTAGTATCCCCAGCTTTTAAATTGACAAATTTAGTTTAACTATCACGGCTGTTTATTAGTTTTTAAAGATGGGCCAGGACAGGCTTTAGGGATGGGCCGATATTGTGCCAGTTTTCAGTTTAGAGCGGAACAGTAATGGGCCAATATTATTTCTCTTTTGTTGGCTTATACGATGGTCCCAATATTGACCTGATCGTAACATTGGGCAACTCACGGCAACCTCTACATGGGCGTGTTCACTGCCATTTGAAAACTACACGACCGATTTATTTCAAACTTGGTGCACACTTTCTACATATAAAATACCTCCCCCCAACGGTTAGTTTGAGATTTTTTTCACATTAAGTGGGTTCTCCACCCCCAAAATGGCGGAATTTTTCGTAAAAAATAGCACTTTTCACTTTACATGACCACCAAAAATTGAGAAATGAAAAAAAAAATATCAAATACCGTTGGGGGTACGATTTGACGGTACTTTGACTAAATTTCCATGGTACTTGATTTCAGATAATTTCTAGCTGAGATACAGTGAACACCCCGAATCGTGTTTTTCCAAAGGCGTTCTTGGAAAAGCTTTGTCACCGGCTTGTTTGTGGATATTTTCGCGCACAAATTTCACGGAATGTTCTTGAAATGACACTTAACAATGTACAAAAGGTTTCAATAAAATTGTTCTATCCATATACCCATGTAGAGGTTGCCATGAGTTGCCCAATGTTACGATCAGACCAATATTGGGACCATCGTATAAGCCAACAAAAGAGTTGGCTTATACAATGCCAACTCTTATTACTAATAATAATAATATAATAATAATAATAATAATAATAATATATAATTATATATTATATATTATATAATTATATAATATATATTATATAATATAATTACTAATAATAATAATAATATTATATAATTATTATTAATTAATTATATTAAATATTATTATTATTATTATATTATAATATTATAATATAATAATATAATAAAATAATATTATTATAATAATAATTACTAATAATATTGGCCCATTACTGTTCCGCTCTAAACTGAAAACTGGCACAATATCGGCCCATCCCCAAAGCCTGTCCTGGCCCATCTTTAAATACTAACAAACAGCCGTGATAGTTAAACTAAATTTGCCAATTTAAAAACTGCGGATACTAAAATACTGACAATTCCATTGGCCCAATATTGTTCCGTTATAAATTGAAAACTGGCAAAATATCGGCTCATCGTTTAAAACCGATAAATAGCCGTGATGGTTGAACCATATTTGCCAATTTAAAAACTGGTAATGCTAAAATACAAGCAATTACATTGGCCCATTATTGTCCCGTTATAAATTGAGAACCGGCACAATATCGGCCCATTACTAAAGATTATCCTGGCCCATCTTTTGAAACCAATAAATAGCAGTGATAGTTAAACTAAATTTGCCAATCCTAAAGCTGGCAAGCCTAAAATACTGGCTATTACATTGGCTCATTATTGTCTCGTTCTAAATTGAAACCCTACAGAATATCGGCCCGTAGTTAAAACCTATCATGGCCCATCTTTCAAATTCGTTAAACAGTCATGATAGATAAACAATATTTGCCAATTTTAAACTGGTGATGCTGCAGTACTGCCAATTACATTGGCCCATTATTGGTTCGTTATAAATTGAGAACTGGCATAATATCAGCCCATTACTAAAACCTATCCGGGCCCATCTGTTAAAACCAATAAACAGCAGTGATAGTTCATCGAAATTTGCCAATTTTAAAACTGGCAATGCTAAAATACTGGTAATTACATTTAATTAATCTAAGCCCTTTATTGGCTAAGTGGGTCAGACCATACCTGCTTTTATTTTATTTAAGCCTTGGGATATCCATTATCTGTATATTGTGCCAAGAATAGGCAAATAACTGGCACGTCATATATTAATCGTCTATATTTTGTAGTTCAGTTTTTGTAATCGAGTCTTTGCCTATTATTGGCATTTGTAAATAACCAACATAAGTAAGTAAAATATGCCAATTTTGAAACCTGTCATATACGCAAATCACAATTTATTTCAAGGTTATTCCATGAAATATGTATCCATAAGGACCAATCTTGGGCCAATCTTGGCCCGATATAGGTTGAATATTTATCACGCACCCAAACAAAGCCAAACAAACTACGGCCCAATATTCTAGATAGACTAACTTCTAGATAGACCAACTGTGAAGGCCCGTCATAGAGCCAGTGGTCAATTTCTACATAGGCCCTTTAAGAGGGCCCACATAGGCCCAAGTGCAATCACCAACATTGGCGCTACAATGAATTAAATCATTGGCCCAATAATTGTTGACTCTGTTGGCCGATATCGGGCCGTTCTTGTCATTTCTACAAAGGCACCTCATTGGTAAATACTCACGGCCCAATATTCTAGAAAGGCTAACTGTGAAGGCCCGTCCCAGGCCCAACGGTCAATCTCTACATGGGTAGATGAAAAAAATTCACAAAAAAATGTTTTTTTTTCACGCTGAAACCCCTACCCTCCCCTGAAAGGAATGAATAATGTGCCCGACGGTTTGTGAACGCAAAGTACCAAAGTAACCCTTGATTATGCATGGAAAATCAATGTTGGCGCTTGTCAGCTGTTGCGGAATTAATTCGTGTAATCGAAGGCAAATTTCACTTTGTTGCTCAAAGGAATCATTCAATATTGTCAATGTCCTTTTTTTAGTTCGTGAAAGTACATGCATGAAGGATACTTGACACACGTATGCGTATATTGTTGTGTATTTTGCAAATCGTTTTTCGGTTAATCTCTTTCAGTATAATGAACCAAACTCATGCCTGCATAAAATATGGATAAAATAGGAAATTGTTCATGTGGCTGTAATATATACACCGTTGGCCAAAAGTAGCAAAGCACCCAGTAATTTTTCTGTCCGGACGAAAAATCGAATATCTCGGCGAAAAAAAAACCAATTTACCAAACGGCGTTTTGAAGAGGATAAAACCAGCTTCATTTTGCTTTTTTATTTTTGCGATTTTTTTTGTGCCAGGTACGTCATTTTGAAAATTCCGGTTTCTCGCGATTTTCGAACTTTGCAGAATCGCGTGCTGGACTTAGAAAAATAGTAATTTCAGCATTCAATGATAAGATCTTTGAAAAGGAAGCCGTCAGCTTTAGTTTCGTTTAAACAAAAAAAAAATTGCCTTTTTTCGCAGAGCAATTTATTTTTTAGTGCGTCGTAACTTGAAAATTGAGGTTTGGAATATTTAGTCTAAGGAGCAAAAAGTTGAATTTTTTTATTTCGGAGTCGCTATATTTTTAAGGGGTTACCCCCACTTGCGATTTTCAAAAAATCGATTTTTTTTATTGCATTTTTTTTAAGTATAAGTATCTGAGAATATGTCCTGAAAATTTCAAGTCGATCCGAACAAAATTCACTGAGATATGAGCGTTGAAAGAGAAGAATCCGTTGTGTAAACGACCGGAAATTGAAACTTTAAACGCGTTTTTCTCAAAATGGCATTTCTGAAGTCGGTGACCAAGATTACTCGAACACTAATGAACCGATCTTCTTGAAATTTTGCAGGCTTATTCAATACATAAAAATGTAGTCTTTAATTGTTCGATTTTTTCTTTCGAAAAAAATGGCCGTTTTATAGCCAAAAAACGGCCGTTTTTTTCGTTAAAATCGAACCATTAACTTTGACTGTCCGCGATTTTGTGAAAAATGAATATTTTTTAAAATCCTTCGATTAAAGACTAGTTTATACTTATATTTGACTAAATCCATTCGCATTTTTTTTTCAGATGATCCACTTCGCCGCAATGTTGGTCACCGCAAACCGTGTATATAAAAACATTATTTCATTGACGGCCATTTGCCACTAAACAATGTAATATTTTTCAATAAAAAAATTACTGAAAGTTCTTCAAGATGTGTTTTTTAAGACGGTATATCGATCGATTAAAAAAGTTTTGTAGTTTTCTTTAAAAAAATTCATGAAAAAGGCCTTTTTTTGCGCTACAAGTGGGGGTAACGCCTCAAACGAATGAAAACTGACAGTCATATAAAAAATAAAGTAACCACTCTTCGGCAGAATCGAATATTACTAATGAAATCGGAGAAAAAGGCTCCTCCATTCTGAGATTCCCAAATGAAGACTGGTAAAAGTTTTTGTCGAAATTTAAAAAACGCACATATTCAGCGTTTTTACGATGCACATGTTTTGCAATTCACCAAAAGAGGTGTTCTATTGTTTCATTTTATATTTCATGATGCCATCATTAACTTTAGTTCAACGCAATTGTGAAAAGCTTTATGTACTTTTTAAAATATCAATATTTCATGGGGGTGCCTAATCCTTGTGGCCAAGGGTGAATGTACCTTTTCTCCTCGTGATATTTTCATTAAAACATCTTTGTTTCAAAGTAACTGCAATAAATTAATGAGACAAATCGTCGACCATCAACCAAAAATAGCGATACAAAGAAATTTTGAAAAAAAATTCTTCAAAAAATTTTGTGACTCCAAAATAACAAAATACAACTTTTCACTCCTTAGACTAAATATTCCAAATCTCATAGTTTTCAAGTTACGCCGCACTATAACGGCTTTTCGAAAACCTGCCGTTTTGTTTTAAACTAAATTACTCTGCCAAAAAAAGGCAAATTTTTTTTAAATGAATCTAAAGCTAACGTTTTCCTTATCAAAGATCTTATCACTAAACGGTGAGATAACTATTTTTTCTAAATCCGGCACGCGATTCTGCAAAGTGCGAAAATCGTGAAAAATCGGCATTTCCAAAATGGCCTATCGGGTACAAAAAAAATTGCAAAAATGAAAATTAAAAAAAAAGGAAAAAAATCTGTTTTTATCGTCTTCGAAACGCCTTCAAAACGTCTTCAAAAGTGGTTAACGATCTTTTTTTACCGCGATTTTCGATTTTTCGTCCGAATAGAGAAATTACAGGGCGCTTTATACTTTTGGCCAAGGGTGTATATATATATATGTATGTATGTATGTATGTATGTATGTATGTATATATATACACTTACAATGATGAGTGCGAAAAGAGAGAACAAGTCACCAGAAAAATTACAAAGGGGCATATACCTACATCCATATATATATATATATATATATATATATATATATATATATCCATAAATATGTACAAATGGATCTTGAGAGTTTTTAGTCGATGCTGCATGTGAATAATTTCATGTCGATTTCGAACGAATCTCGAGGTGAAAAAAATCATGTTGAGCAAGCTCCGTTTCGTAACGTTCATATACATATCCATATACAAACGTTTTCTGCATGGTCTTGAAGAAAAAAAGAAGGTTTAGTCTGCGACGTGTAAGGTCAAACTCACTTGGCGACTGTAGAGGGAGGAGGATGGCGAAGCGGCTAAAAAGTCGAAGAGCTCAATTGGAAAATCGATTCCGACATGTGACCTTGAAAGTTTAATTTTTCAAGGTCACGCAATGCTCTGAGTCAGCGGGACCTTATGGGACTGTTTTTTTTTCTTTCTTTTATTCTTTATACACCGATCATATAGTCGAGAACTATTTCCTCGCAACGAGATTTCGATTGATATATTTTTTTTTCTTTCTTTCGTTGGACACTCACCGAGGCCAACGTAGCCTTTGACACCACCGAGATTTCGTACACGGAAGAGGCCGGATTTTTTGAAGGCACAGTTAAGCGTGAAACCAAAGTCAGATTCCAGGACACATGTGCCTATCGTCTCCCGCCACGTGAAGCCTAGAACCAAACCGGAAATACCATTTTTTCCTCTCTACAGGGCCTCCGATGTTTGCTTTGCTCGCGCTTCTTCTCGCGTTGTCACGCTCGATTTTTCTGCCGAGTTATCTCTACTCTGTGCTACGCGATATACTGTCGTAAGTCTCAGGATGGAATTGTCGCGCATTTTTCTCGAATTTTTCTGTCCCTCAACGAATTTGTAATACGATCTGTGTTAATTGTACGATGTGTGAGAAACTTGTTTTTTTTTTACTCGGATATATTATATCTGATATAATGTACTCTCTAAGAGCGTATAAAAAAATTTGGTGGGAAGGGTGTGGCTGCTTTTACGTGGATACCGCGCGTATATCCGTCCTGAACGCCTTATCATTGTACTATTCCGACAGAGGGCGACGCACGGTCTTTCTCGCGCGCAACCTATCGAGAAACTTACAAGTACGCGGCAATTGATCGAAAATGTTTAGTACCGTAAAACGGGGTTACTTTGAACAGGTTTTAGAAGTTTTTTGTAGGTAACTTTTTTTGACATCGTAAATTGCAACTTTTTTTGCTCCAATAGAACAATGTGTCCTTTGACTATCAAATGTATAAGACAGTCAAGCCCCACCAAGCCCACAATTTTATTTTATTTTTCCAAAAGTGTCAAAGTAACTTCGAGTGTGGGGTTTTTTTGACGAGATTAAGGGTTACTTTGACATCATTTTAATGCAAAAATTTGATATTTTCCGCGGTATATATGGAAGTAAATGAAAAAAAAATGATTTATTTACAATAAAGTTACCCGAGGAAAAATGATCGTATATACTTAGATACAATTATATAAAAATGATATACAATCATATATATTTACATATAGGTTTATACATAATTGCATAACCCTATACATTCGTATATATAATTCGATATAAATGTACTTCTATCAAATTTGATTCGATAAAATTATACATAGGTCTGTATATAATCATATATGGAGATACTATTTTTATAGGGAGTTTATATAATTAAATATAATATCATATACAGTTATATATAATTCAATATAGTGTTGTATATAATTATATATATACGTGAACATTTTATTTACGGTATATAAAATTGTATATGACTGTATATAAGTACTTATATTTTCTTTTGAAATACATATAATTGTATATATCTTTATATGGCTTCATATATGATTAGATATAGAAGAAGTTTTCTTTGGTTTTTTCGCGTATGGAAGCAGGTAAATGAAAAGATTGTTTATTAAAAGTTAACAAATTATTTATTGATGCAATATATTTACCAAATATGATTGAAATTATTGGGTTTCTTACAGAGATAATTTCCAATTCTGATCAGTTGATTAATATTAGTTTTTTCTTGATATTTTACTAACAAAATGTCATCGCTTTCTTCGACTGGTATAATATGTGTCACAATAGCTTTTTTTTCTACATGACAAAACATATCAACGTATTTTACATTGAAGCGTTGAATTATAAAATATAAACCCGAGTAAAAATAAATATATATAAACATATATAATTGTATATTAATTGATCATATACAATTGTATACAAAAATTGGCCCGATAGAATTTTATATATTTGTATATGAACGTATACAATTGTATACGTTTATATATAAGTATATAAATTCTATCAGGCCAATTTGTGTATACAATTGTATATGATCAATTAATATACAATTATATATGTTTATATATATTCATTTTTACTCGGGTATCTTTATTAAGGAAGGGCGCCACTGTGACAGGCCGAAAAATGATCGATTTTACCGATTATTTTTGTCTACTGGATTATTTGTTTGGCATTTGGAAAAAAGGTATGCTATTAAGCATACATTGAAATTATTTCGGTTAAATTTTTGTTTAACAAATTTACACGAAATTTTTCTTTAAATCGTTTTCTCATACCCATGTTAAAATATATGTCAATTTTATTGGTTTTTTTTTTGCTTCAGTCACAAATTACGAGCTGCATCTTTCCCGCAGATTGGGGACTGCAGTGGCAAGACGCACATGGAATAGGCTTATAAATCGGTAATCATTAATTGTTTCATGTTGAACATTTTTTGATAAATTTCGAATATACATGAAATCTCATTGTTTACTCGGCTCACGTGTTTTTTTCCCTTCTAAAAAATCCCGAAAAACGTTTTTTTGGACCTTCTAATTCAGGCTCCCGCCAAGGAAACAATTGACATAAAAATATCAAGTACCTAGGGTATTATTATAGGCACTTAATCAATCTTATAATTATCATTGAGATGAAAATGTACTTGAGCAACATTATAATAAAATTGAACACATATAAGCCGTATTTTGGCGCTCTGTTAAAGAGGCCCCAAAAATTGTCAAAGTACGCGCGTTTTACGGTATCTCCGTGCATATTCGATCGAGGCGACAAGCGCTCGTACAGTCAACTCATTCGCGGTTTTCCCGTTAATCATACATTATGCTATGCCTGCCCGATCGTACAGTACTAGAAACAGTGAGAAAGAGAAATTTAGATAGTAGCCTCATGAAAAATGAACGGACGGTATAGGCGGTCGTTAGAATATATTTTCATCGTCGTTCAATTCATTTCAATCTTTTTATGGCATATAAATTCTCATCAGAAATTCTCCAACAATATGCCGTTGCTAGTATTTTTATCACTATTCTTATGGTTATTTCTTGGGATTTAAAAATACGACCGTTCATGTTTGAAAGGATTTTACGGATTTCGTAAGTAAAAAAAAATCATATGGACGCCCACAAACGAGAGAAAATCGGTCGTCCGAATTCGAAAACGAATTTCTCGATTCCACGATGCGAGATACGAAATACCTGTAAATTTCTCTATGTACTTGGGGAACCCCCCATGGAAATTTATATATGCAAAAATATACTGCAAATTTATTTTATTAAGGGGTGCGATTTTGAAAAAATCTTTTTTTTTTATTGCATTTTTTTAAAGTATAATTATCTGACAATATGTCCTGAAAGATTCAAGTCGATCCGAACAAAATTACTCGAACACTAATAAACCGATCTTCTTGAAATTTTGCAGGCTTATTTAATACATAAAAATGTAGTCTTTAATCGTTCGATTTTTTTTTTTTTTTTCGAAAAAAAAATGGCCGTTTTATAGCCAAAAAACGGCCGTTTTTTTTCGTTAAAATCGAACCATTAACTTTGACTGTCCGCCATTTTGTGAAATATGAATATTTTTTACAATCCTCCGATTAAAGACTAGTTTATACTTATATTTGACTAAATCCATACGCATTTTTTTTTCAGATGATCCACTTCGCCGCAATGTTGGTCACCGCAAACCATATATATAAAAACATTATTTCATTGACGGCCATTTGCCACTAAACAATATAATATTTTTCAATAAAAAAATTACTGAAAGTTCTTCAAGATGTGTTCTTTAAGATGGTATATTGATCGATTAAAAAAGTTTTGTAGTTTTCTTTAAAAAAATTCATGAAAAAGGCCGTTTTTTGCGCTACAAGTGGGGGTAACGCCTTAATAATTGTAATATATGTGAAATGTATGCCATATACTGAGAATATATGTTGCATATATGTGGCAAATTCTAATTTTCGTAACGTTTTTATATATGAGATGTATATGCGTGGTATTACTGTATACCCCCATGGAAATATATGCAGAAAATATATGATACATATATATATATATATATATCGGTCGCATATATAGTGACGAAAAATAGAATAATACGTATATATTCAGTATATATGCACCAAATATATGACGCATAGATGACCCGTATATTTCCGATATATTTTTCTGACCAAAAAAATATATGCTACGTATAAACACTATATACGATGCATGTATGAGGCATATACGACGCATGTTTTTTCGATATATTTTCAATTGATTTTTTTTGTCAGAAAAATATATCAAAAATGTATGCGTCATATATGACTCATATATGTGTCATTTATGCGTCATATATGACGCATATATTTTTGATACATATTCCTAACAAGAAATATATGCTGTGTATAAACACTATTACAGTTAAACTTAATAAAACTTAAAACTTAAACTTAAAAAAACTTAACTTACAGTTAAAGTACACTATTACATATAAACACTATATACAGATATGCTACGCATATCTGTATATATGTGGCATATATGTACCATTTATGCAGTATATATGTGGTATGTATGCAGTGTGTATGCAACATATATGCTAAATATATGTGGTATGTATGCAGGGTAAATACTACATATATCATTGATATATGATACATTGATATACAGTAATACCACGCATATACATGTCATATATAAAAACGTTACGAAAATTACAATTTGGCACATATAAGCAACATATATATTTTTTTTTTGGTTTTTTCCTTAGGTACACGCGCTTTTCGCGTTTGTTACCTATTCTTCCCCACATTATGACCGTTCTTTCCTCTACTGTTTACTCCTTTTTTCTCCATCTTTCTCTCTGTTCCCGCCTCTTGCGGCCGCAGCCGACTTCCCCCTCCGTATTATATTCATCATGACATTTTCTGTCATGGGTATAGGGAAACTGCGGAAAACCTATACGAATACAGCCGGTCATCGAATTCGCCCCCCGGTCGTGGAACTAGTCTTATTTCGCCGCGAAATGCCGAAGAAAAACATTTCACGACGAAATGTACGCGACCGGGATTCGAACCCGGGACCTCCCGGTCCGCTGGTTTAGTGGCGAGCACGCTAACCACTAGACCATCGCACCGGTATATGCAACATATATTTTTAATATATGGCATACATTTCACATATATTGCAATTATTGATAAATTAAATTTGCGGTATATTTTTGCGTATATAAACTTCCATGGGGGTATCAATGTAGCATATATCAATGGTCGTGTTCGTTGGGTCTCATCATTTTGATACGAACAACTGCGCATGCGCATAATGATGCGCAACGTGCAACTGCGCAATGAAACGAGTCATTCGTTTTGCGCATGACCCATTTCATTGCGCAGTTGCGCGTTGCGCATCGTTATGCGCATGCGCAATTGTTCGTATCAAAATGACGAGACCCAGCGAACACGACCAATGATATATGTGGCATTTACCCTGCATATATACCACATATATTTAGCATATATGTTGCATACACACTGCATACATACCACATGTATACTGCATAAATGGTACATATATGCCGCATATGTACAGGCATGCGTAGTATATCTGTATATAGTGTTTATATGTAATAGTGTACTTTAACTGTAAGTTAAGTTTCTTTTAAGTTTAAAGTTTAAGTTTTATTAAGTTTAACTGTAATAGTGTTTATACACAGCATATATTTCTTATCGGGAAAATATATCAAAAATGTATTAATATATAATATATAAATATATCAAAAATAATTTTTTGATATATTTTCAAAAATATATCAAATATAAATTTTAAATATATCAAATATAAATAAAAAATATATCAAAAATAAATTTTTGATATATTTTTCTGACAAAAAAAAGAGATTAAAAATATATCGAAAATATATGGGTCATATATGCGTCATATATTTGGTGCATATATACTGAATATATACGTATTATTCTATTTTTCGTCACTATATATGCGACCGATATATATATATGTAGCATATATTTTCTGCACATATTTTACATACATAAATTTCCATGGGGGCCTGCCGAAAAGTTTTTCGCCGGTTCTTGTTAGAATATACGGAAGAAAACGTGTGAGCTCTTACACGCGGCGGAAATACGATGACACTATAGGTCGTTGTGCCGCACTGCCTCGTACGTTTCGACGTGCCTGATCGGGCCCGATGTAGCCTAGTGACCTACTTGATTCGACCGCCGGACCATCGGTGCGTTGAACGCTCGTTCTTTCGCGGCCCATGACATACCTTCGATGGGTCATCGCCGAATTACTCGGTCATTCGAAAATTTATATACTTTCGTAGCTCGAATTTCGCTTCGTCGCTATTTCCCGGTCTACGGCGTTGGAGCTTCGCTTCGGAATGGATCTTCCGAAAGATCGTTGTTTCATCGAATTCCAGTTAGAAGTTTCCCTTTTAACGTTGCGTCGGAACCGGATTTAAAAAAAACTCGAGACAAAAAAAAGATTGCTACGATTTTTTTGGGTCACTATATCCAGAAAGCCATCAATTTAAGGAGTTTGGAGTGGTCCGGTTGAGTCAGCTGACGATTTATGTATTTCTTTTTTGTGAACCTCGAAAAAATGCATACGAGGTATAGAATTATTCTGTAGATGTTCAATTTGAATGAAATATATAATTGAAAAGCAAAATTACGCATTTTTTAATTTTTATTACGTGAATAAGAAAAACTTTTGTTACTACCAACTTCAAAAAGTATAATATTATGGATGATTATAATGAAAATAAAAATGTTTTGTACAACTCAAAATGAAATTTTAGGCATTTATATTTTTATCACGAGATTATTTATTATCACTTTAAGGGGGTTGGAGCGGTTCAGTCGCATCAAGTGATGATTTATGTTTTTTTTTTCAGTGAACTCAAAAAAAGCATATGAAGTATAGATTTATTCTGCAGATGCTCATTTTGAATAAAATATATAATTAAACAGCGAAATTATGCATTTTTTATTTCTATTACGAGAATACGAAAAAACTTCATGTTACTACCATCTTGAAAAAGTATAATATTATCGATGATTATTACGAAAAAAAAAACTGCGTCAGCGAATGTTTTATTCAACTCAAAATTTCAAAAAATTCGCATACTCGGTATATTCTAGACAATGATTTATAAATATTTTTTTTAATCCATCTTGAATTGTGGCCAACGCTTCAACCTCCTTAATGGGAAATAATTTAGTACAATTTCGAAGCTAAAATTGGTCTTTAGCGCACGGAGGATTTTGCAATACTCGTAAAAGTCGTTGAATAATTGTAAACGCAGTTCTTTTGAATTCCGTAAGAAAAAAAAAACATCTGTCGATATTGTGCAGAGCCGGTAACCCAACTTTTCGTCTTCGTGTTCTTTGGCTACGCGTTTCATTTCTATTTAAAAAGAAAATTTGCATTTAACGAAGAAAGAGGCTGTCACGGTAAACGCGTGAATTGTAGAGACACACATCAGCGAGTAGTTACTTCTGTGAGTCTTGTTTCGAAATTCCTATATTTCATCCGCATATAGTCTCAAGTGTCATCTCTTTGTACTTCTGAATCGGTTGACACATGACGTGCCTTTTTCAAATAACTTATTATCCACAAGTCTAATTTTTCAGGGTGGTCCGATTTTTGTACTTCTCATATTATAAAAACACGTTCATTTTTACTTCAATGAAGACTATACTTTTGTGTTCAAGTAGCGGCGAAAAGAAAAATCTCGCTCTTACCTCGAGCTACAAAATTCGATTCAACCGCGTCAATTAATCCAAGTGGGGATAATTGACAAACTTATAGAGGCAAAACAATCTATGATGGTAGAAAAATATTAGAAAGTCTTGAAATTTCATTAGTACGACTTGTCATGAATTTAATTTATTCAATTCAACAATTATAGTTGGATGTATTGGCATCGTAATTGTCTCTTATAATTAAAGAAAAAAGAATTTTAAAATGTCATTTTGTATGCAACCACAAAAATTCGAGAAAAAGTAGTCGAGCCAATATATTTAACTCAAATTTTTATTTGAGTCAAATATATTTATATAATATATATTATATATATATATATATATATATATATATATATATATATATATATATTATATATATTATATATATTTATATTCATTATATATATTTTGTATAAATTTATAAATATATTTAAATATATTCAACAAGATATTTAACTCAAAAGCTTTGAAGTACTAATCACAGTAATGATATTAACGACAAAAAAAAATGCATGTTTCTTCTCACGAATCCACTTGAATAGTTGAGCAAGGAAAAACGAAAGAATAAATATATAAGAGAAGGTATCAAAGTGCAATGTACGTTTTCACCCTCGACATACGAAAGCCGCAATCAGCAATTACAGATAGCGAGTGAAATTTAGATTTCCACGGTAATAATAGCATTAATATGCCATTTATAAAATATCGGGAGAATTTTTTTCCGAGACCTCTATTACCACCCCGTTAATAATTATGCCGTAATACGAATTTTCGTTTTCTTTTTCTCTCGTCAACGCCCCTAACCGTTTTTCTTTTCGTTCTACTTACGTATATATATGTATATACGGGTGTGCACATACACGCACATACAGACATCCCATAAGTATACGTGGAGGGAAAAATGTATTTCTGATCAAATGAATAAAATTATTTGTTCAAAGCGAATTCGATTTTGTGAACAGGACGGTTCATGAATTGACTTTAATGAAAATATGCTTACGTTTGTATGAAAATATTTTTGTACATTTTGGAATATACACAATGTTGAATGTGGAGAAAATTGTCTACCATTTGAGGACAGTCCTCAAAGTCGAATGTCCTCAAAATCAAATTTTCCAATCTGTTTGTCTGTGTATGCACTAGGGTGGCCCAAATTTAAGCTGTATGTTTTTCCCTTTTTCTCACTATACAATTATCTTATTTAAAGAAAAAAAAAAAATTATCTCGAAGTCTGCGAGCGACCAAAAAATATTTATAGGTCGCTCAAGCCTCCTAAAAGTTCGATTTATTTTCCTCCACTTCTAACGCATGAATTTTTAAGTTACGCTTTTATAATATATAATTTAATATAAAATTGAATTTTATAATATATAATATATATAATATAATTATATATATATATATATATATAATATATAATATATAATATATATAATAATATATATAGCTTTTATAATATATAATTTAATATAAAATTTAATATAAAATAATTTTAAAATTATTAACCCCTTTATAATTTTTAAATTAAGCTCGCGAAAGCTCTAGCCGGCCAATGAATATTTCTCATAGTCGCTCAAGAGCTTCGAAATGCCCAATTGTCGCGATTTTTTCTCTTCTCACTCATAAAGTTAACACTTTGTAAAATTTTAAAAATAATTTGTTCTTTTTTTCTTCACAAACAGATTTTTTGAGTTTACCTCACACTTCTAACCCAATAAAACGAGGGACCTATAATTTTGTTTACGGACAAGAGATTTAAAAAATTATTTTATGAGAGCAAAGATTATAATTCTTGGGTTAGTAGTGTGAGGTAACTTTGACAAATATTTTTCTAAAGAAAAACGATTAATTGTTTTGAAAATTTTACAAAGCGTCACGCTTATGAGTGAAATGAATAAAAAAAAATTGGCGAAAATTGGAAATTTCGAAGCTCTTGAGTGACCACTAAATATTCATTGACCGTTTCATTTAATTTCAAAATTATAAAGCGTAAAATTCATGGATCAGAATTAAACGAAAAAAAAATGGATTTTTAATGAAATTTTTTTTTTGGCAGGCTTGACCTTTCAATATTTTTTTGACCGTTCGCAGATTTCGCGAAAAAAAAATTTCTCTTCATAGAAGATAATTGGATGGTGAGAAAAAGGAAAAAAATAGAGCTTCAATTTGGGCCACCCTAGTATGCACGCATGTGCACATGTCATATTGTTACGCATACGGTATAACGTACATATTTTGCGAAATAGCAGTGAACGCCTTATTATTTACTTTCGATGCTAACTCGACCCATTTTCTACTCGAGCAAATGCCACATGGCCTACGAGAAGCAAGAAGTCACCAAACTCTCATTTATCGCTGGTAAATTTGTGCACTTTCTAGCATACAGTATGTCATCTTTATAAATATCCTCGTACACATTTCTTTTCATGCACTTACTCGAGCGAAGCTTTCTATCTGGTCGGCTCAAAGTAATTATATGCTACAATCCTCACTTTTCTTCTAAAATCCGAAGAAAAAAAAACAATTCATTTCCGAACCAGCCCTCGGACCCAAAAAACGAAAATCGGATGTTTCGGGGTAAATTATAAAAAGTAAATTATAAAAAATGATAAGATGCGTATTCAATGATCAATTTACATTAAGGGGGAAAATCACAGTAGCAGACAAAAAAATAGGCATATTTTCGGGAATTAATTTTGGCTGAATAAAAGTATCAATCGAAAATCTGTAAAGTAGGTTTTATACCAATACTAAAAAGTACAAAATGTAATTTTTTCAATAAAAAATATTTTAAAATGGCGGCTGCGCAGCATATGCCCCAAGGCTCCTTTTTTGAGCTCGCCGAAGACATAACTCGAGCAAATTTTTACCGATCGACTTGAAATTTTGACAGTAGCTTCGAAACATCTTTTTCCACGGAGCTACGTAGGATTTTTTATTTTATATGGCTTACTTTTTTTTTATCGACGATTTTATGGCGTTTTTTTGTTAAAAATTTAACTTTATTTTCAAATATGCACCATTTTGCGAAAAATCAATATATCGAAAAAATCCTACGTAGCTCCGTGGAGAAAGATGTTTCGAAGCTACTGTCCAAATTTCAAGTCGATCGGTAAAAATTTGCTCGAGTTATGTCTTCGACGAGCTCAAAAAAAGGCGCCTTGGGGCATATGCTGCGCAGCCGCCATTTTTAAATATTTTTCATTGAAAAAATTACATTTTGTACTTTTTTAGTATTGCTATAAAACCTACTTTACAGATTTTCGATTGATACTTTTATTCAGCCAAAATTAATTCCCGAAAATATGCCTATTTTTTGTGTGCTACTGTGATTTCCCCCCTTAAGGGGTTACCGCCACTTGCGATTTTGAAAAAATCGATTTTCTTTTTATTGCATTTTTTCGAAGTATAAGTATCTGAGAATATCTCCTGAAAATTTCAAGTCGATCCGAACAAAATTTACTTAGATATGAGCGTTGAAAGAGAAGAATCCGTTGTGTAAACGACCGGCTAATTGAAACTTTAAACGCGTTTTTCTCAAAATGGCATTTCTGAAGTCGGTGACCAAGATTACTCGAACACTAGTGAACCGATCTTCTTGAAATTTTGCAGGCTTATTTAATACATAAAAATGTAGTCTTTAATCGTTCGATTTTTTTTTTTTCGAAAAAAATAGCCGTTTTATAGCCAAAAAACGGCCGTTTTTTTTCGTTAAAATCGAACCATTAACTTTGACTGTCCGCCATTTTGTGAAAAATGAATATTTTTCAAAATCCTTCGATTAAAGACTAGTTTATACTTATATTTGACTAAATCCATCCGCATTTTTTTTTCAGATGATCCACTTCGCCGCAATGTTGGTCACCGCAAACCGTGTATATAAAAACATTATTTCATTGACGGCCATTTGCCACTGAACAATGTAATATATTTCAATAAAAAAATTACCGAAAGTTCTTCAAGATGTGTTCTTTAAGATGGTATATTGATCGATTAAAAAAGTTTCGTAGTTTTCTTCAAAAAAATTCACGAAAAAGGCCTTTTTGCGCTACAAGTGGGGGGTAACGCCTTAAGGGGTAAGGCCACTGTAAATTTTTTGAAAAATCGATTTTTTTTTATTGGCTTAAAAAATAGTTTAAACCCTCTAGTTTAAAAATAGTTTAAATCCTTTTAACTTCTTTTTTAAATTTTTTCCAATAAAAAACTATTCGCAAAACTTTAAACGCGTTTTTCTCGAAACATGGTTTTTCAAAATGGCACGCAGCATAACTCGAACAATTTTCATTTTTTTTACTTGAAATTTTAAACAGATGTGAACATTTACATTATCTTGAGAATGTCGATCGGAATTTTCAAGAACTTTATTTATTGATTTTTTATCAACAAAAAACTTGCCGTTTTTTTCGTCAAAAATCAATTTTTTTTTTCAAACGCACGCCAAATCCACAAAAATTGATGCTTTTTAAAATCCGATCGACATTCTCTAGCTATAGCCCTCTAGATTAATGGTTTTTTTTTTTTGTTGTAGATTCAAAAGTGCACCAGTGGTGCTGCGTGCCGCGGAGCCCTGGAAGCAAAACATGTCCCGGGAAGATAGCTGTGGAACCGCCATTTTGTTTTTTTTTTACTGTAAAAAAATTTTATAATAAAGTTTAATGTATGCCCGATAACACCATTAAAAGTTTTTTTTCAAATACCTTCAATTTCAGGAGCAAAAAATTAGTGAAAAAACCTTTTTTTTTGGGCCGTTACAGTGGCCTTACCCCTTAAAAAATGACTTATCCCAATTATTTTTCTCTCACGCTAACGATGGTTTTTTTTACTGTACGTCGCGTGCTCTATACATCCGGGAATCTTTGGACGTTGCGGGCAACGAACCCAGGCGCGTGTCTCGGTCCAGCAATCTCAAGCCAGATGCATTGCGTATGATTTTTTTTTTCGCTACGAATTACAGTGCAATTAAATTTTGCGCCCTGCGTACAATGTACGTGCGAGTCGGTTCATTTTACCACGCTGAGTCGATAGGGGAAGAAAATTGCTATGATTTTGCGTTCTAATCCCCGAACGAGGAGACACGGGGACGACCGCGGTAAACGTCACGTTGAACGGAAGCAGACAAAATTGCGAATAATTCGATGGTGACTTTTGCGTGTGTACATACGTACTTTTTCTTCTTCTTTGCATCGTGAAACGCGTTTCAATTTCCGAACGCACCGATGATTATTTAGGAGAGACGGATGTTACGTTTTCGACGTAACATCGCTGACGATGTTAATACTTTGAGCGATAGGAGAGAACTTTGTGAGGCGGGGAAAAAAGATACGTCAATCACCTATAAATCCATAGAGTTGCTACGATAGTCGTGTTAGTCGAGTGAGAAAATAACGTTAATTTATTAATTAATCGAAAATGGTAAACGTTCGATTGAAAAATGCTCCGGAATAGAATTTTTTTTTTAACTAACAAACTCAAAACACTTGACAAAATGTATTGATATTTGATAAAGAACTGCAAAAACTCAAAATTACTTTCAGCAATAAGCCTTAAGGCGTTACCCCCACTCGTAGCGCACAAAAAAGGCCTTTTTCATGAATTTTTTAAAAGAAAACTACAAAACTTTTTTAATCGATCAATATACCATCTTAAAGAACACATCTTGAAGAACTTTCGGTAATTTTTTTATTGAAAAATATTACATTGTTTAGTGGCAAATGGCCGTCAATGAAATAATGTTTTTATATACACGGTTTGCGGTGACCAGCATTGCGGCGAAGTGGATCATCTGAAAAAAAAATGCGGATGGATTTAGTCAAATATAAGTATAAACTAGTCTTTGATCGAAGGATTTTAAAAAATATTCATTTTTCACAAAATGGCGGACAGTCAAAGTTAATGGTTCGATTTTAACGAAAAAAAAACGGCCGTTTTTTGGCTATAAAACGGCCATTTTTTTTCGAAAAAAAAAATCGAACGATTAAAGACTACATTTTTATGTGTTAAATAAGCCTGCAAAATTTCAAGAAGATCGGTTCATTAGTGTTCGAGTAATCTTGGTCACCGACTTCAGAAATGCCATTTTGAGAAAAACGCGTTTAAAGTTTCAATTTCCGGTCGTTTACACAACGGATTCTTCTCTTTCAACGCTCATGTCTCAGTCAATTTTGTTCGGATCGACTTGAAATTTTCAGGACATATTCTCAGATACTTATACTTCAAAAAAATGCAATACAAAAAAAAATCGATTTTTTCAAAATCGCAAGTGAGAGTAACCCCTTAATTATTACGCGAACAAAATTATGATTAAAACACTATTATCATCAGAGCAGAAAAAAATGTGTGCTCGATGTCAAAATGTATGTTTTTATTGTTCCAGGCACAATTTTTGTTCCTTAAGAAAATCTGTATTTTGAAAAATGTTTAAGGGGTTACCCCCACTTGCGATTTTGAAAAAAATCGATTTTTTTTATTGCATTTTTTTGAAGTATAAGTATCGGAGAATATGTCCTGAAAATTTCAAGTCGATCCGAACAAAATTGACTGAGATACGAGCGTTGAAAGAGAAGAATCCGTTGTGTAAACGACCGGCTAATTGAAACTTTAAACGCGTTTTTCTCAAAATGGCATTTCTGATGTCGGTGACCAAGATTACTCGAACACTAATGAACCGATCTTCTTGAAATTTTGCAGGCTTATTTAATACATAAAAATGTAGTCTTTAATCGTTCGATTTTTTTTTTCGAAAAAAAAAATGGCCGTTTTATAGCCAAAAAACGGCCGTTTTTTTCGTTAAAATCGAACCATTAACTTTGACTGTCCGCCATTTTGTGAAAAATGAATATTTTTAAAAATCCTTCGATTAAAGACTAGTTTATACTTATATTTGACTAAATCCATCCGCATTTTTTTGTTTCAGATGATCCACTTCGCCGCAATGTTGGTCACCGCAAACCGTGTATATAAAAACATTATTTCATTGACGGCCACTTTGCCACTAAACAATGTAATATTTTTCAATAAAAAAATTACCGAAAGTTCTTCAAGATGTGTTCTTTAAGATGTTATATTGATCGATTAAAAAAGTTTTGTAGTTTTCTTTTAAAAAAATTCATGAAAAAGGCCTTTTTTGCGCTACAAGTGGGGGTAACCCCTTAAAGTGACTAGAGATAATGATTGTTTTGACATTTCATTCGAACGATCTCCATTCCCGTGATGAGTAGAGTTTGGTGCAGTCAATCGAGAAGTCGTTTTTACAGTCGAGATAAATAGCACAGAATAAGAGATATCTACAAACAGTACACTACAGCTATTCGTAAAATACTACTGGCATTGTACAAGGCATTAAGATTTGTTTTCTTTCATCAGAATCATCGGGTGTCGACATGTATTTTGAAAAATGTACGCGAACGTGGCAGATTTTGTGTCATTCGAATGAAACAGAATGCCGGAGCAATTGTGCAAAGTGCATAATTCCGTTGAGCTTACGGTATCCGCGTGTTGCAGCGGCCGTTCCACTTGCATCTCAATGTACGCACGTGACGTTTAAATGGATCAGTTGAGCGGGATATTGAAAAGTAGAAATCAAAAACGATATTGTTTCTCGAACGAAATTAAATGTCACTTTGGCAATTGCATCTCGAGGGGGAGATATCTTTGGGCGAGGAAAAAATTGCTGATTATCATGATTTTTTTTTAAGGTAAGATTTCTTCGTCATTTTCGAGACGTAGGGTATTGGTCCAGTAAAAGAGACGAAAACCCAGCACTTTTTAGCGTGGAATATGAATTTTTGACTGACGGTAAATGGTTGCATACTAAAAGTAACCCCAATAAAATTCGACCCCTCAACTCACCCCCATCCCTAAGAAATAGGGGTTGAAAACTTAAAAATCGCAGTATCTCGATAATTAATAGCCCGATCGAAAAATGTTTCAAACAAAAGTTGTTAGGAATAATAAAAAACGTATAAAGTTATCTGACGTCCAATCCCCTATCTTTGAAAATAGCGGCACAAAAACACGAGAGCACTACTAACGAATTTTCGAATCGTTTTTGTGCCGCTATTTTCAACGATAGGGGGTTGGACGTCGGATAACTTTATACGAATTATATTATTCCGAACAACTTTTGTTCGAAACCTTTTTCGATCGGGCTATTAATTATCGAGATACGGCGATTTTTAAGTTTTCAACCCCTATTTCTTAGGGTTGAGGCGAGTTGAGGGTCAACATTTTATTGAGGTTACTTTCAGTATGCAATCATCTACCTTCAGTCCACTTTTTACCACTTTTGGCTGTCACGTGGTATTTTTTATCAATTTTTAAAAATGACGGAAGCATGGCACGGTCTTCTAAACGGGTCGCGGCGGATGTTGTCGGACCGCGTGACACGTAGCGTCGTCGAGATTAATTAGAAAAAAAACCAACGAAGATTTCTCTTTCATTAACACTCATACGCAGAATATGAACCAAGCAAAAATGACAAATGTTAAAAATCGATAAAATGGTACGCTGTGAAACAAAAAAAAATGAATTTTCCGAAAAAAATGGCTACATTCTGCGATAAAAATTATTTGTAATAAAAAAATACGTTTTTTTATTTTCCAAAACATTAAAGGTCACGTTTCAGACAATATGGTTGAAAAATTTATTCCAAATTTCATCCCAATGGGTCGACTAGTTTTTTGTGCTTTTTTGAATTTTGAAAATGGAAGATTTTGAAAATGGAAGATTTTGAAAATGGAAGACCGTGCCATTTTTCTGACCGTCACCGTTTGTAAAGATTATTTTTTTTTTTTCTAAATACCACGCAACAGGCAAAAGTTGTAATAAAACATACCCTGAGTCTCAAAAATCGTAAGGAAATGGTTTCTCGAAAAACAAAATCATGAAAATCAGCAATTTTTTTTTTTCCTCGCCTAAAGGTATCTTCCCAATTTGCAAAATCGTCTGAATCAATAGGAGACAATGGAGTTTCGTGAATTTTTAAAACTCCAAAAATTCGAATAACCAGTGGAAATGGTTAAAAAAAATTAGAAAAATTCTATTATTGCAACCATTAATTGCTATATTGTTTTATCATATTTCTCAGAGAAAATGATGGAGAGACTAACCGACTCGAATGAGTAGAAATTACATCGCGGCAACTTTCGACAATTGCATTGTTAAGATGCAACTGTCAAAGATTTCATCAATTTCAAGAACTCCAAAAAATCAGAAACCCAGCGCAAAATCGGTACAAAGCAATTTTCATAATCCCATTGATCAGACCATTGTTTGCTATATATTTTTATCATATCTGCTAGAGAAAATGCTGGATCGATCCGTAATTACATACCGACTCCAATGAGCAGAACCAACGTCGTGGCAATCTTCATGTTTTTCTTACTCCAGAGCGTGGACAGATCAAAAAAAAAATATCTTGAAAAATCGAATAACAAGTGACGTTTCGTTCGTCGTGAGTAGTTGCGATGCACGAGAGTATACAAGTGAATGAAAGAATATCAACGAGGTATGAAAAAGTGTGTCGACTCGTCGCGAGACTACGATCCCGTATGTACGTGCGACAGGTAGCTCGTACTCGCGGTCAACTAAATATCTCGCCTCGTTGTCGGTGCCTGGGTGAAGAAAAAAAAAAAAGAAAAGAAAAAGGCAAAACACGCGGCCGAGAGTGGGAACTTTCAGAAACCAGAAGGAGTCCTTTCTGTATCCCCGCCAACGGGGTCTCGGGCTCTGGCCGCAATCAAAAGGAAGGCAGACCTGCACGAACTCTTTCTCCATTAGCTGTCAATGCGCATCACGATGAGCTTCATTACCCCCTCGCACGACGAAATTATCCTGAAAATTTACCTTACCTTTCTTGTAGTTTTCGCAATAAAAAAAAACTATCGCAACAACTGAAGTAATTGAGCACATTGACCGGACGAGTGATGACTGGTTGATTTGCTAAAATACTACGATTTTTCCGGCTTTTAAGGAGGCTGGAGCGCTAGCCGTGATCCAAGATTATAAATAAATGAAAATATATATCGTCTAGAATATACTGAGTCTTTATGAATTTTTTGACAATTTTCCACCACGAAACACCAGAGATCGAAAATAGTTTAATGTATGTAATCTCACGTGCGGTTAGATGGGCATGACGTTCACGCTACGGGTGATGTAATTTTTTTGGCTATTTAGCACGAAGATAAACCATTTATAATTCTAATTCAACGAAAAAAAATATTTTGAATACATTTTTTCGTTACTTTCAGCATAAAGGCCATAGCCGGGTAAGTAGGGAAAAATTGCCCCCCCATTTTCTCCAGCGAAATTCTGAGCTATAAAAACAAACAAATTTTCTGAAAATTTCATCCCCGTTAACGCAATGGTTTTGGAAAAATGAATTTTTTTTTAATAAAAAAAAAAAAAAATTCGCTTCAGTGGATCGATTCGATTTTTTTTGGTACTTGTTACGATCAAACGTGTTACGAAATAAAATTATAGAACATCTTGCGAAAGATTAAGGTTTAGAAAAAAGCAATGTTCCTTGATTTATTTATTTTTTTACTATAATCCACTTGGGGTACAATAACGACATTTTTTTCATATAATCTTTGGGCACCTTATTAGATTATATATTTTTTTCAAAATGATCGGTTTGGTACGCCACAGTGAAAAAAAAGAAACAGACTTTATTGATATATTTTAGTTATATATCTATATAACTAAAATATATCAATAACGTGTGTTTCTTTTTTAATAAAATAAACTTTTTATTTTATTGGGAGTACAACTTTGCAGTGACCGTTTTTTTTTTCAAAAGTTTAAGGCTTTATTATAAAAAAGTGGCTACATATTTTTTAATCAAAGTACTGCACGTCGCTAGCTACGACCCCGGCCCATCTTTCAGGTAGCATTAGAATCCCGCGTCGATAAAAGTCTTGGTACTTGGAGGCAATCCAGGAATCGACCCAATTTTTGACTTCTTCGTAAGTACCGAAGTGCTGGTCAGCCAAATCGTGTGCCATTGACCGGAATAAGTGATAGTCGGAAGGGGCAATGTCTGGAGAGTACGGCGGGTGGGATAAAACCTCCCATTTCAGCGTTTCCAAGTACTTTTTCACGACATTTGCAACATGGGGTCGGGCATTGTCATGCTGCAGTATCACCTTGTCATGTCTTTCGTTGAATTGTGGCCGTTTCTCTTTGAGTGCCTTACTCAAGCGCATCAACTGACGTCGGTAGAGTTCCCCTGTGATGGTTTCGGATGGTTTGAGCAGCTCATAGTACACAACGCCCAGCTGGTCCCACCAGATACACAGCATCAGTTTGGATCCGTGAATATTCGGTTTGGGCGTCGATGACGGAATATGACCAGGCAGTCACCATGATTTTCGGCGTTTAGGATTATCGTAGTAAACCCACTTTTCATCTCCAGTCACAATCCGGTGCAAAAATCCCTTCCTTTGTTGTCTTTGGAGCAGTTCCCGCAAATGCTGAGAATTCGGCTCGTAGGTTGCCATGTTTGAGTGCCAATAACTTTATAACGCATACACGTATCCGTTAGCTTTTTTAAATTGTTTACATTGGCAAAGCCTCTAGTTTAAAATGCCACTTTTTTATTGAGCTAGGGCCACTACTTCGGCCGCAGTGGCTCTCTAAGTAAAACGGTCACTGCAAAGTTGTACTCCTAATAAATAAAATAAAAAGAAACAGACTTTATTGATATATTTTAGTTATACATCTATATAACTAAAATATATCAACAAAGTGTGTTTCTTTTTTTTTCACTGTGGCGTACCAAACCGATCATTTTGAAAAAATTATATAATCTAATAAGGTGCCCAAAGATTATATGAACAAATTTTCGCTATTGTACCCCAAGTGGATTATAGTAAAAAATAATAAAACAAGGAACATTATTTTTTTTCAAACCTTAATCTTTCGCAAGATGTTCTATAATTTTATTTCGTAACACGTTTGATCGGAACAAGTACCAAAAAAAATCAAATCGATCCACTGTACCGTTTTCGGATTTTTTTTCGATATTTAAAAAAAATTCACTTTTCTAAAACCATTGCGTTGACGGGCATGAAATTTTCAGAAAATTTGTTTTTTTTTGTACCTCAGAATATACTCCAAATTTTGCTGGAAAAAATGCGGGGGCAAATTTTGCTGGAAAAAATGCGGGGGCAATTTTTCCCTACTTACCCGGCTATGGCCTTTAAAATAAACTGTTTCGGGCCTGCGAAGCCAAATTAGAAATCATAAAATCATTCGCATTACTGGAGATTTGAATGATGAAAATCTTCTCGAAAAAATATGAATATTTATGCGAAAAAAAATTGAAGGAAAAATGGGCCCACGATGAGACTAGTCTTAAAAATCATAGAATGGGTCACTCCATTTTAGAGAATTTTTTGAAAAAAATAAAGAAAAGCGATCATCTTTTTAAAAAATAGTTTTCACTTCAGAAGCAAAAAAACGTTGACATTGATAATTGATAATTTTTTCATATTTTTCAACGAAAGTATGCTCCAAAATGAAAAAAAGTTATATATCAACATTTGTCGATATCTCAATTAGTTTCGGCGTTATCAGCGTTTAAACGTTTCCAAAACTTCCGAAATCGACATTTGAAAAAGAATTATAACTCCTGAAAGAAAAGCGATAGAAATCTAAAAGCTGGTGTGGATACTCGTTTGATGAGGTACAATTTTACAACAACAAAAAATCAGAAATGGTCGAGGTCACGAGCTAAGTGAAATGGCGTGGAATATCCCATATATATTCAATATTGAACCACCAAGGTTTGATAAGACTACGAATGTGGGCTGGCTAATGAAGCACATTGCTGCCAACCTCAATGTCCGCGAACTTGCTTGTATTTCAAAAACACTTAATATTAATTAAAGGTAGTAACGAATAATCTCGTAATATAAATAAAAAAATAGGCATCATTATAAATGACTCAAAATTTAATTCCGAGTGACGCAGTTTTTTCCTAATGATCATCGATAATGTTATACTTTTTCAAGTTTACAGTAACCGAAAGGTTTTTCTCATTCGCGTAATATAAAAATATATAAAAATGTATAATTTTTCTCTTTAATTATATATTTTATGAAAAATTAACATCTACAGAATAAATGTCTACCTCGTATGCATTTTTTTGAGGTCCGTTGAACAGAAAATCATAAACCGACATTTGACTCAACTGGACCGCTCCAATCTCCTTAAGATATACTCAATGTTTTTGCACTAATTTTACAAACTCAAGTATTGTTCGGAGAGCTGTTGAAAATATCATAAAATGCCGTTTTTCTAAACCATAGTTCGCCCGTACCACGTCCCAGCAGCTTTCTGGAATTTCTGCTTTTGCAGTAAAGGCCATAGCCGGGTAAGTAGGGAAAAATTGCCCCCGCATTTTCTCCAGCGAAATTTGGAGTATATTCTGAGGTATGAGAAAAACAAATTTTCTGAAAATTTCATCCCCGTCAACGCAATGGTTTTAGAAAAATGAATTAAAAAAAATAAATAAAAAAAAAATTCCGGAAACGCTTCGGTGGATCGATTCGATTTTTTTTTGGCACTTGTTACGATCAAACGTGTTACGAAATAAAATTATAGAACATCTTGCGAAAGATTAAGGTTAAAAAAAATAATGTTCCTTGTTTTATTTATTTTTTTACTATAATCCACTTGGGGTACAATAACGAAATTTTTTTCATATAATCTTTGGGCACCTTATTAGATTATACAATTTTTTCAAAATGATCGGTTTGGTACGCCACAGTGAACAAAAAAGAAACAGACTTTATTGATATATTTTAGTTATATATCTATATAACTAAAATATATCAATAAAGTGTTTCTTTTTTTTCACTGTGGCGTACCAAGCCGATCGTTTAGTCACATATCCGACTTTATTGATATATTTTAGTTATATATCTATCTAACTAAAATATATCAATAAAGTGTTTCTTTTTTTTCACTGTGGCGTACCAAACCGATCATTTTGAAAAAATTATATAATATAATAGGGTGCCCAAAGATTTTATGAACAAATTTTCGCTATTGTACCCCAAGTGGATTATAGTAAAAAATAATAAAACAAGGAACATTATATTTTTTCAAACCTTAATCTTTCGCAAGATGTTTCATAATTTTTTTTCTTAACACGTTTGACCGGAACAAGTACCAAAAAAAATCAAATCGATCCACTGTACCGTTTCCGGATTATTTTTTATATTTAAAAAAAATTCATTTTTCTAAAACCGGTTGCGTTGACGGGGATGAAATTTTCAGAATTTTTTTTTTTTATCTCAATATATACTCCAAATTTCGCTGGAAAAAATGCGGGGGCAATTTTTCCCTACTTACCCGGCTATGGCCTTTAGTTACTATGTTCCCCGTGAACTTTGGCTCATTGACCCGCCTCATTATTCCGGCTACTATATTTTTACAAGTAACCAAACAAAAAATCAATCGTAAAAACTGAGGTACTTAAGCACTGCGTTCGAGGAAGAGTTTATCTGGGTACTTTGCTAAAAATGCCGGGGTTTTGGTGGTTCTTACATTTAAGAAAGTAAAGAAACGAAAAATTATAAGTAAACGAAAATCGTTACTTTTGCAGAAACGAAATGATTAATATACGCCCGATTCATATCCACAAACAGAATGATTAATACACGAGGTAAAGACAATCTTGAATTCACGTTGTCTAAAAATAATGCCCCTGTAGCCATGATATCACGGAAGTTTCTCTCAACATTTTTTCAACAGCCATTTTGACCACAATGTTCCAAATTCATTGCCACATCGCGTCACCATGTCGTTCCGAGTACAATATTTTTTTGCTAGTATCCACAATAACCGCAGTGCAAACTGAATTGATTCAGCACAATGATCGCGTGATCAACTGGGAACTCCGTTAAAACGCGTAGTTTTTTAGACATAAATGAATAAGATACAAAATGATATAAATAAAAGGAACTCGTTTCTTCTCATCTTCATGCATGACCGAAATAATCATTATGAGACACGTTGCAAAAAAAAAATAATAATGCCTTGACCCTTTTCTAAAAAGAATTCGTCCTGACCCATCTCGCCGCGACTGCCAGGAAAACAAAACTACACCCAAAATAATTTTGGACATCTCCGTCCGTAAAAAATCATGTGTGAATATATTTAATATTAAAAAGTCTAAAATATTAGGAAAATATTAAGAAGTCTTAAAAGAGCATAGTCAAGCAAGGTTACTGAAACTTCCCCTAACAGTAGTTGAATAACATTCAGCCTATAGTGTTTTTACCAAAAAAAAAAAAACGATTGAAAATTTCCGCTCACAAATCCAATTATTTTCGGAGCAATAAAAAAAATGTGATGCCGAGTTTTTATTTTTTTTCAAATTAGAAGTTTATGATGGACCCTTGTTGATTTTTTTTTCAAATTACTTATCGACAAAACACATCAATCGTATAGCTTTTCAAATATATCCGAGCTAAACTGGAATTTTCACGAAGAAAAGAATATTGAAAACGGCCTTTTCAATGTCTTTCTTTGGAGGTACAATTATGAAGCTCTCGCAAAATACTGGTTTTCTAGGTACCTCCACTCTCAATTTTTAAAAAAATTTTGGAATTGGGCAACATTGTGAAACAAAATAAAAACCTTTTTTTCACTATTTTCACTTTTTCGCATATATTTTATATTTCCTATGACATTATTGACTTTAATTTATATCATTATGTCAGAATATTCAGATTCAATAATAAAATCATTTGAAAAAAATATTTTGCCTGAACATTTTGGTATAAATGCTACGGCAAGAGAAACCATTTTATATTGGGTTGGTAAGAAAGTCTTGCGACACACAACATGAGTAAAATATAAAAACATTTTATTTTAACAGTAAACAATTATTCAGTAATGTATGCTCCCTCTGTATCTACAACTCGTGCCCAACGCTCTGGTAGACTTTGCACGCCTGCACTCCAGAATTCTTTGGGTCGTGAATTGAAAAAGTCGACCAGTGTATTTTTGAGATCTGCGACATCATCAAATTTTTTATCCTGTAAATCATTTTTTAAAGCTCGAAACAGATGGTAGTCGGTAGGTGCTAGGTCTGGTGAATACGGTGGATGCGGTAGAACTTCCCATCCCAGCTGCGAAATAGATTGTCGTGGAGAAGCCGAACTTGGAGACGTTTACGCCTTTTTTGTTTGATAATTTCAGCCAGCTTTTGCAGTTGTGCAGAGTAAGTATTTGCATTTATCGTGGTGTTGGATGGGAGCAGTTCGTAATATAGCATGCCCTCAGAATCCCACCAACAACAGAGTAAAACTCTCTTCACTTCACGGGGCAGCTTAGGGGTCGGATCTGGTTTTTCTCCTTTCGGTAGCCATTGTCGCTTACGTGTGTAGTTAACATAAAGCACCCAGCTTTCATCTCCAGTCACTATTTCTTGAAGAAAATCCTTTCTGTGTGGACGTTGCAGGAGTGAAAGACAGATGGACATGCGTGTCGCTTTGTTTGATTCGCTGAGATCGTGTGGTATCCAAGAAGAAACAACTTTTCTGTATCCGAGATTTTGTAAATGTTGGAGAATCGTGGGATGGCTACAGCCGAGTTTGTGAGCTAATTCCCGTGACGACGTATTAGGCTTTGCCTTTGTAAGTGCTCGTAGTTCTTCATCGTCAACAGTTGATTTCCTGCCAGACCTAGGTTTGTCTTCAAAAGATGTATCGCCAGAACGGAAACGCTGGTACCAACGGGATATCGTTGAATGATGAACTACGTTGGCCTTGAACATACTACACATATTAGCGGCTGCGGTTCTTGCAGAACGCCCTTGTAAAAATTCGTAATATGCAATCGATCGAAGTGCACTATGATCCATCTTCGCTCGTAATGTCTGCGCGGAACAACTGACTCGCTTATATACCCTACGGTATGGAAGGTTCTAGACTAGTCTTGAATATACTACTCTCGAATGTTGTAGAACTTCGTTAGAAGAAAACATATTTTAATCGAAAGGAAAGTGTCGCAAGACTTTCTTACCAACCCAATATATGGAACTTTTAGCTATCGAAATGTTACCTTACTTGTGCAAAAAAATTATTTAATCAGCAACGGTGACCCGATTTGACGTCTCGTGCTTATCGTTTTTGCTAAGACGCGCCGCTTCATGCGTAAAGGCATAAAAAATTCGAAAACTGTCGCATCTCAAAAAGTAAAGGCGTTTGGGATTTCTCAAAAAATTTCTTCCAAATAACAATTTTAAAAAAATGTTCAATTAATTATTTGTTAAAAAATACGGTGTTCGATTATTGGGACATAGAAAATGCAGTGTGTCCCAATTATTAAACACTCGAATTCTGCAAGATGGCGTCATTAAACCCATCAAAACATAGAGACAGTTAACGTGTGACAGATCGTGTGAATCGGATTTATTCAAACAAAAACTGTAAGTTCCTGAATAAACTTACCTTTATTCTTTTAATAATAACTCTAAGATTGTCAAATATATTTTTTATTTGTATTTTCGTGCAATAAACATAAAAAGAAAAGTAAAAAGAGAATATAACCTAAGTGTAACCTAAAAATACGAATGTAATGTTCAATATTTTTTGCTCTCCGATATTTCAGGGAGCCAAACTGCGACAAAATCAAAGAAAAACAGAACATGAAAACGAGGAAGCTGAAAATAAAAATAAAATAAAGTTCGAGTTGAAAAGAAAAAATAAACCAAATGCGAATGAACCAAAAACCTGTCAAAAGAGACTAAATATATATTTTTATATTTTCACATGATTAATAAAAGATTATTTAAGTGTTTGATTTTGCTTTTATTTCTTAATATTGTACCCAAAATAATATTTTCAGAACGGAAAAAGAATTCTCGAGAATATTCAATGACTGGGACATGGCTGTTCAATATTAGGGACATAGGCACTTCCAGTGTTCAATAATTGGGACATTTGGATGCTTCACGTTATTTTTTTTTTTTTTATTTGAAATCGCTGAAAAATAATTTAAAAGGTGATTTTTCGAAAGTAAAAATATCAAAGTATCATTTGAACATGAAAGCGATAGATTTTTTCTTGATTTTATATTTTATTCTCACCGAATTCATTCCCCCAGATCTTTAGCTGTTCAATAATTGGGACATTTACCTTACTTTTTGAGATGTAAAAGAATCAAGATACAAAAACATACAAATAAAAGAAACTCGTTTCTTTTTATCTTCATGCATGACCGACATAGTGATTATGAAACACGCTGCAAAAAAATGTCTCAACGTTTTTCTAAAAACAATTCGTCCTGACCACGGTCTTACATACAGGTCTGACAACGGCGGTAGTAGGGGTAGGCACCTTTAGATGTTTTGCTTTTTATTCCGATTTCTGCCGCTTGGTGCGTGACGGCGAGGGGCAGTAGTGGTGCGACGAAGAGAGAAATAGCTCTTGTATCCTTTTCCCTCCTGACCGCAACGCATGCGCCGTTGGCTGCGTGACGTAAACACCTTCGGCCCGTTCGCCCGTAAGAGGTAAGGGGGAAACTACTTCCCCTTGCTAGTAGCGACGCGTAGCGGCGCCTAGTGAATCGAAAATTCAAACATATAAGAGTGCCTACCCCCACCACGAAAATTTAGCTTCGTTGCAAGACCTGTATGTAAGACCGTGGTCCTGACCACCTCACCGCGATCGCGAGGAAAACAAGACTGTACATCGAAAAAATTTCAACATCTCCGTCCATAAAAAATCATGTGTGAATATATTTAATTTAAATAAAATGTTATTCTCCGCTAATCTCCCACGCAGAGGGAGAATAGCGGCGAATATATCTATCTTCTCGTAATTTATTCCTCCTCCTTTTATTCTTAATGTTTTTTCGTGATCTCTTTTTTATTCTTATAACTCTCTCTGTTTTCGTATTTATAGACTAAAAAGCTATGCCTTCGATTCGTCTACTCTTCTTTTTGTCTCTTAAATTTTCCCTCTCTCAGCTTCCCGCTCCAATAAGGACGTCCTTTCCTGAGCGGTACTTTTTTAATCCACATAAAAAAATCAGACTCTCGTGAGGCGACTTCTTTCTTCTCTCGTTTTTTTCAATGTTTTCCCTCTCTCAGCTTTCCACTCCAATAAGGTGGTACTTTGAGAAGATTGTGTGGCTTCCGGATGGAGGCCGTGTTGAGGATCAGCGTTGTGCCAACGTTTCGGAAACTTTACAGTCTGCATCATCAGGGCTGAGAGCTCCGATACTGAAGATCTCGTGTCTCAGGTATTCCTTATATATCAGGTTGATAAAAAAATTTTGTCGCAATAATTTCAATATAATTTATTTATTTATATATCTTATACAAAACATTTCTAATCAACAATATATTCGCCATCGGTTTCTATGACACTCGACCATATAGTTGGCAACTCATTTATTCCCTTTGCCCAAAACTGCGGCGGCTGGAACTCAAAGAAATTTGAAATATCCCTTCTGAGATCGTCGACGTTTTTGACAGTTTTGTTTCTCAAATATGCCTTCAAATGTCTGAACAAATGGTAGTCAGATGGCGCGATCTCGGGAGAGTATGGTGGATGAGGAACGGCATTCCAGTGAAGCTTATTGATTGTTTTGTGGGCTTTCTTTGCGACATGGGGTCTCGCGTTGTCGTGGAGAAGGTGCACAGTCGGCGCGTCTTGGCCGTTTTTTTTTTCTTATAGGTTTTGCCAATTCCTGGAGATTCTCGATGAATCGTGTAGAGGAGATCGTCTTACCTACAGGGAAAAAATTGTGAAACAGCAGTCCCTTTGCGTCCCAGAAACAGTACAACAAAACCTTTCGTGGGTGACGATCAGATTTCGGTTGGTGTGGCGGTTTTTCTCCGATAGGAAGCCGTAGGCTAAACGAGTTCTGTTATCATACAAGACCCAGCTTTCATCTCCCGTCACAAGATCTTCTAAAAACTCCTTGCGATGGTGGCCAAAGCAGGAGAGACTGGCAGATGGTCACGCGACAGTTCTTATTGTCGTCGGTGAGACGCTGTGGTATCCATTGAGCTAGAACCTTCCTGTATCCCAAGTTGTGTAAGTGATTGACTATTGACGGTTGGGTGCAGCCAAGTTCTCTTGCTAGCCCGTGCGTACTTGCTTCGGGTTTTTCTTTGATGCAGCGGAGTAATGCTTCATCATCGATGGTCGACGGTCGTCCGGAAAGTTCCTTATCTTTAAGGCTTGTTTCTCCAGATTTAAAACGATTGAACCAACGCTGGACTGTTCGATGAGAAACTACGTTCTCGCTGAATGCATCCTGTATATTTTTAGCAGTTGTGCTTGCGTTCGTGCCGCGCCGGCACTCGTAAAAAATGATCGCTCGAATCTGCTCCTGCGAGATCGAAGCCATTTCTGTCCACTAGAACGCGCGCTCGCCCTTTTATACTCTGTCACGCGGTAGAGTAGAAAACATTCTAGAATATTCTCGACATAGCTCGATGTCATATTGCATCAATACGTAAAAAGACATTTTTAAAATTTTTGCGACAAAACTTTTTTATCAACCTGATAGTTGCAGTCATCGTTCCAGATCGCTGCACCAGCCAATCAGATGTTTTAATTGATCAGCTGGTCAATTAAAAAACCGGGAGGACGGTGTGCCAAATACGATTGACGTGATATCCTCCATCTCTGTTTAGATTGTCGGGATGTTTTCGGATTTCCAAGCCCGCTCGGTGTTTCCTGGAAAAATAGCTGTTTGATGGGGCCAGACTTTGGGCTTTGTCGAACTGGATGGCATGACCAGTCTCCATCCAATGTTCGGCCAGCGCTGATTGTGTAATATGGCCATATTTGATACACCGTTGGTGTTCTTTGATCCGTGTACTGATCTTCCTCCCGGTTTCTCCTATGTACACTTTACCGCGTGAGCAGGGTATCTTGCATACTCTTGGTGCACTTAATGGTGGTCTTTGGTCTTTTGCACTCGAAATCACTTGAGCTAGTTTCTTCTGAGGTTTGAAGATGACTCGCACGTTATGTTTTCCAAGGACACTGCCTATGCAATCGGTTATGCCCTGAAGGTATGGAAGGGATGTTGTTGCGGTTATTTGTCCTTCATTCTCCCCACCAGGTGCTGCAACCGTTTTCGGATCAGCTATTTTTCTTTTTAGATTTTTGATCGTTCTTTCGATGTTGCCTGGTTTTTAGCCATTGTCTCCTAAAGCTTTTCGTAGGTGTTCTAGTTCAACATCCTGGGAGTCTGGTTCGGAGATCGCTAGAGCTCTGTAGACCAGAGAGCTTATGACCGACTGTTTTTGGGGAGGGTGGTGATGGGACGTAGCGTGGAGGTATCCGTATGCGTTGGCTTCCGGTAAACTTTATGGCCCAAAGTGCCATCGCTTTTCCGTTGAACCAGTACATCCAGAAAAGAGATTTGATTTTCCTGCTCTATCTCCATGGTGAATTGAATATTGGGGTGCTGGGAATTGAGGAAGGTTAAGAAATGATTGAGGTTTTCTTTGGCGTGACTCCAAATGAAGAAGGTGTCATCGACATATCGAAACCAGGTGAAGGGCTTAAGGGAAGCTTCTTGCAGAATTCTGTTCTCGAAGTTCTCCATAAAGATGTTGGCGATGATAGGGGAAATACAAGATACCCTGCTCACGCGGTAAAGTGTACATAGGAGAAACCGGGAGGAAGATCAGTACACGGATCAAAGAACACCAACGGTGTATCAAATATGGCCATATTACACAATCAGCGCTGGCCGAACATTGGATGGAGACTGGTCATGCCATCCAGTTCGACAAAGCCCAAAGTCTGACCCCATCAAACAGCTATTTTTCCAGGAAACACCGAGAAGGCTCGGAAATCCGAAAACATCCGTACAATCTAAACAGAGATGGAGGATATCACGTGAATCCTATTTGGCACACCGTTCTCCCGGTTTTTTAATTGACCAGCTGATCAATTAAAACATCTGATTGGCTGGTGCAGCGATCCGGAACAATGATTGCAACTAGGAATACCTGAGACACGAGAGCTTCAGTATCGGAGCTCTCAGCCCTGATGATGCAGACTGTAACGTTTGCGAAACGTCGGCACAACGCTGATCCTCAACAGGGCCTCCATCCGGAAGCCATCTCTCTTCTCATTACATAAAGAGCCATGAAAGTCTTAAAACTAAGGTGGTACTTTCCTGAGCGGTACTTGTTGATCCACAAGGGATTAAAGACGTGACGTTCCTCCAAATTTCCTCCTCTTTTATACCCATGTTTTAGTGTTTATTGTTCCCCTTCCCTTACTAATTACCCATCATCCCCTTTATTGTTAACCTTTTGGCATACTTTAAATAAATGTTACTTTTCCTCTGTTTTTTTTTATTGCTTTCTATTAGGAGTACAACTTTGCAGTGACCTTTTTACTTAGAGAGCCACTGCGGCCGAAGTAGTGGCCCTAGTTCAATAAAAAAAGTGGCATTGTAAACTAGAGGCTCTGCCAATGTAAACAATTTAAAAAAGCTAACGGATACGTGTATGCATTATAAAGTTATTGGCACTCAAACATGGCAACCTCTACGGGCCGAATTCTCAGCATTTGCGGGAACTGCTCCAAAGACAACAAAGGAAGGGATTTTTGCACCGGATTGTGACTGGAGATGAAAAGTGGGTTTACTACGATAATCCTAAACGCCGAAAATCATGGGGACTGCCTGGTCATATTCCGTCATCGACGCCCAAACCGAATATTCACGGATCCAAAGTGATGCTGTGTATCTGGTGGGACCAGCTGGGCGTTGTGTACTATGAGCTGCTCAAACCATCCGAAACCATCACAGGGGAACTCTACCGACGTCAGTTGATGCGCTTGAGTAAGGCACTCAAAGAGAAACGGCCACAATTCAACGAAAGACATGACAAGGTGATACTGCAGCATGACAATGCCCGACCCCATGTTGCAAATGTCGTGAAAAAGTACTTGGAAACGCTGAAATGGGAGGTTTTATCCCACCCGCCGTACTCTCCAGACATTGCCGCTTCCGTCTATCACTTGTTCCGGTCAATGGCACACGATTTGGCTGACCAGCACTTCGGTACTTACGAAGAAGTCAAAAATTGGGTCGATTCCTGGATTGCCTCCAAGGACCAAGACTCCTATCGATGCGGGATTCGAATGCTACCTGAAAGATGGGCCGAGGTCGTAGCTAGCGACGGGCAGTACTTTGATTAAAAAATACGTAGCCACTTTTTTATAATAAAGCCTTAAACTTTTGAAACAAACGGTCACTGCAAAGTTGTACTCCCAATATATTTTCTTTCCAACGTTTTTTCCCCTTACCTTGTTTATTACCTATCGTGCCTTTTGTCACTGTTTTTGTTTATTTTCGTTAATCTCTTCTTATTACGGTTCCGAGCGAAAAAGCACAAATTCCTAAAAAAAAGAAACGGGAGGAAAAGATCGATTAACTAAAAATCCACAATGACAATTCGTAGATGAAAATTTATTGCAAAGCATTTTCGCGTATTGTTAAGTTAACCGTCTATATCATAGTTCCATTAAACGTATGTGTGTGTGTGGGTGTGCGTGCGATCGCACTACTAAACTAACAATAGATTAGGAGAGACTGGTGTGAACGTCTCTCGTGACTGCATGCATTATTTCGCCCCACGCTCTCAAGTCAGTCAAACGCTCTTGGGTTCGCCTAAATATTATTTGCCCGTTACTTGTTTCGTAAAAATGTTCAAAGCAGCCACCGTCGACGGGGAAATTTCCGACTCGCCTCGCTAAGCTTCGACAGCGCTTTCCCGTGTTTCCACCAGAGGGCTGTTGCTCGAAGGATCCATCGCGTTATCCGTCGTAACTTCGCTCGGGGGAACCAGCTCCTCGTCGACATTCGGAATATCTTCGATTTCCAGGACCGACGTGGAGCCGACGCTTGGCTGCTCCACGTTTGTTTTTTCCTCTGCCCCGTCGACGTTTACAGCTTCGACCTGAACGATCGAAGGTTCGTTCATCACCGAGCAAGTCTCGACTGGCTGAGAGTCCGCGGGAACGGTATTCCTCGACTCTTCAACGGACTCAACCGTGTCGGAACTCGGGATTCGAATCTCGGCGTTGATTCCCGTGAGTTCCGGCTCGCACGACGTGGGCTCAATCACGGGCGAGACGAGAACTCGCGACTTGTTTTCCGAATCGGAAATCTTCTCGTCCTGGAGCGAGAGATTTTCGGCAGATCGAGCCGTCTCCGTAAACTCGTTGACTTCCGGTGGATCGTTGGACGCTACGACGAGCGAAGCGTGCGCTTCATCTTCGCGCGTCATCTCCGAGATCTCCATGACATCGTTGTCCGCCGCGACGGGAGATTTCGGTTCGTCGGTGTCCGCAAGGGATTTGCCCATTTCCTTGAGAACTTTCTCGATGTCCTTTAGAACCAACTCGTGACGTTCGAGAATCGCAATTTCCGCGCCCGAAGCCTCGATAGCGCTCATCTCCATCGTATTGTTCGTCTTGTCTGACTTTTCGTTTTGATTGTCGCTCGACGGCTCGAGCTCGGGGTCGCTGCTCGCGACGAGTGCAACGCTCGCCTCGTCCCTCTGCTTGTTCGACTTTTTGCGTGCTTCGTTCTTCATTTTTTTGCTCATCTTCTTGTTGGCCTTGGTAGACTCGTTGGACTCGTCGTCGTAGACGCTCGAGCGAAAAACGTCGCGCACCACCTCCGACAGGGAATCCTCCAGTTTCGGCAGGTTGTCCTTCAATTTTTCGCATTCCTTGGATATTATCTCGAACTGCTTGACGGCCTTGCGATTGTCATCGGCAAGCGCCTTGCGGTCGACGACCTGAGCACTGCCCTCGTTTTTTTCACGCAACTGGGCTATCAGCGAGGCTCTCTCGCGCTGGAAGACTTTGCAGAGCTCCTGCAGCGTTGACAACTTGTTGGTCAGGGTTGTCACCTCGCTGTCTCGCTTGTCCTTTATATCGGCCATTTGGCCAACCGCCGCGTTTATCTTCTCCCAGCGTTGCTTCCACAGCGCGGTCTCTTTCTCCAGCCTCAACATCTTCTTCCTCATCTGCAATGAATTCTCGTCGTATACGAAAGCTTCGCGGAACGCGAACGGTACGTTTTCCCGTAAAAAAAGATTAAGGGAGACTTTGTCCTTTGTGCCCAGCGGGAGATGTTAGCGGCTCAACGTGAGCAGCCGGAAGAAGAGGAGGGACGCCTCTATGGACCAGGCATTGCCGATTAGCGGTAATTATAACACACATTTGTGTAAACACATTACAAAAAACTTTAAACGCGTTTTTCTCGAAAACACGTTTTTAAAAATGGCTGACACTCTCCTGACCGCTGTAATTAACGTATCGACCTGAAATTTGGAGAGCATACCGAGAAAATATGTCTTCACGGAATGACGGATCGTTTTTTCGATAGATACATTTTTGCATTTATTATTTATCTTTTTATGCGAAAAAAAACGCGAAAATTCGATTTTTTTTTAATTGCCGCCATTTTCCGAAATTTGTACTAAACGAAAAACCCATCCGTCATTCCATGACCAAAGGGTCACAGATTGACAATATGCTTTGAATTTGTGTTTCAGATCAACAAAGAGGGGGCAGTGATGTCAGCCGTTTACCTCCCGCGATTTGAGGACCTGTTTTCGCGGAGCTGCAACGGCCGCCATTTTGGTTTTTTTTTTCAAAAAAAAATTTTTTTACCGTTCTGTATATCATGAATAAAAGCAAGAAAAAAACCGCACTCAAAAAGCTTTACTCGTTTCCTTTGAAAAAAAATAAAATGTAAACACCTGAAATATGGCACTCCAAGGACAAAGTCTCCCTTAAGGGGTTACCCCCACTTGCGATTTTGAAAAAATCGATTTTTTTAATTGCATTTTTTTGAAGTATAAGTATCTGAAAATATGTCATGAAAATTTCAAGTCGATCCGAACAAAATTGACTGAGATATTGCGATAAGCGTTGAAAGAGAAGAATCCTTTGTATAAACGACCGGCTAATTGAAACTTTAAACGCGTTTTTCTCAAAATGGCATTTCTGAAGTCGGTGACCAAGATTACTCGAACACTAATGAACCGATCTTCTTGAAATTTTGCAGGCTTATTTAATACGTAAAAATGTAGTCTTTAATCGTTCGATTTTTTTTTCGAAAAAAAAAAAATGGCCGTTTTTTTTCGTTAAAATCGAACCATTAACTTTGACTGTCCGCCATTTTGTGAAAAATGAATATTTTTTAAAATCCTTCGATTAAAGACTAGTTTATACTTATATTTGACTAAATCCATCCGCATTTTTTTGTTTCAGATGATCCACTTCGCCGCAATGTTGGTCACCGCAAACCGTGTATATAAAAAACATTATTTCATTGACGGCCATTTGCCACTAAACAATGTAATATTTTTCAATAAAAAAATTACCGAAAGCTCTTCAAGATGCGTTCTTTAAGATGGTATATTGATCGATTGAAAAAGTTTTGTAGTTTTCTTTAAAAAAATTCATGAAAAAGGCCTGTTTTTTGCGCTACAAGTGGGGGGTAACGCCTTAAGGGGTAAGGCCACTGTAAATTTTTTGAAAAATCGATTTTTTTTTATTGGCTTAAAAAATAGTTTAAGTTTAAAATAAAAAATAGTTTAATTTTCTCCGAAACTTCTTTTTAAAATTTTTTCCAATAAAAAACTATTCGCAAAACTTTAAACGCGTTTTTCTCGAAACATGGTTTTTCAAAATGGCACGCAGCATAACTCGAACAATTTTCATTTTTTTTACTTGAAATTTTAACCAGATGTGAACATTTACATTATCTTGAGAATGTCGATCGGAATTTTCAAGAACTTTATTTATTGATTTTTTATTAACAAAAAACTTGCCGTTTTTTTCGTCAAAAATCAACTTTTTTTTTTCAAACGCACGCCAAATCCACAAAAATTGATACTTTTTAAAATCCGATCGACATTCTCTAGCTATAGCCCTCTAGATTAATGGTTTTTTTTTTTGTTCTAGATTCAAAAGTGCACCAGTGGTGCTGCGTGCCGCGGAGCCCTGGAAGCAAAACATGTCCCGGGAAGATAGCTGTGGAACCGCCATTTTGTTTTTTTTTACTGTAAAAAAATTTTATAATAAAGTTTAATGTATGCCCGATAACACCATTAAAAGTTTTTTTTCAAATACCTTCAATTTCGGGAGCAAAAAATTAGTGAAAAAACCTTTTTTTTTTGGGCCGTTACAGTGGCCTTACCCCTTAAGAACGCTGCGATAATGACAATGCTCACCTCCTTTGATTCGGGCCGGAAGTTCTTCAGAAACTCGATCGTCATTTTAACGTCCCGTTTGAACTCTTCGAACTTTTCTTGATATATCTTTATTTGTTTCCTGAGAAACTGTTCTCTCCCCTCGTGTTCCTTTATCAGAACGTGATATTTAGCCAATTTCTGAAACACCAACAGACATTCTAACGAAAATCGTCGATCGAATTTGACGAATTTCAATTACGTGGGTTTGAAAATGTCAAAAAATGAAGGAGGAAACAAAAGGATGCTCTGAACATCGCACCCGAAGCAGGATCTTTGCTTTGCGGAGCTGAAATCGACGATTCGATGGAAGTTAAAAATAAACATCGCTTCGTTTTATTTCTACTTCAAACTTTAATCGCATTTGTCTCGGAACACTATTGTCGAAGTCGGTGGACACGATTTTTCAAAAACGAATGCACCGATCTTATTTAAATTTCGCGCACTTCTTCAAAATAGCATTGACAAAGGTTTTTTTTATTACAACTTATTTTACAAGGCTACACGTAGTGTAAATTGTACCAAAAATTGAACTATTTTGCATACAACTTTGCCAAAAATTCAAATTTCAATTTTTCAAAAAAATCCTTTGTTCAATCACGGACTATACTCATGGATAAGAAAAAAATATTTTTTTAAACTTTCACACATTTTTTTAACAGTCAATTTTTTTATAAACATTATTGAAATTTTGCTTTTATTATCTTTTATGTGCTTAACATTTTGAACAAAATAATTTATATATATATTATTTAAATAGAGAATACTTCTTTTTGGCTTTAAAACTCGTGTTATAATTAAATAATCAACAACGAAATAATTCAATTCCGATATTGACGCTTCGAAAGTGTTTTTAAATTAAATATGGCGACTGTAAATACGTTTCAAGGTTCCTAGGACATCAAAAGCTACTAAAACATGTTAAATTTTTATTTTTCACGTAGCGAGTGTCGTCAATAACGAAAGATAAAAAACGTGCATGTTTTATTTTTTTTATCTTGGCTGTCCGTGTGGATAAGGGAGAATGAATGTTTGGGTGAATTTACCATAAGCAACTGTCGCTTGTCCTCCATAAGAGCCTCCTTCTCCGCTGTGAGTTCCAGGGTAGCTCTGAGATGTTTTTTCTCCGCCAATTCGAGCTCGAGCCTGGACTGTTGCCTAACTTTGTCCAGTTGGGCCTCGGTCAATTCTATTCCCTCTCGCACGGACTTGATCTTTTCTCTCATTTCCAAATTCTCTTCTCTCATCTTGGCGCTCTTTTCGTTATTTTGATTGGTCAGTGTGTTCATTTCGGCGAAGGCGCTCTGAAACGTGAAACATATCTCCTTCCTCTTCTCCTCCTCGACTCGAAGCTTCAAAGCGGTCTCCTCCAGCTGGGCTTTGTTGAGCTTTTGCAATTCTCTGCACAATTGTTCCATTCTCATTTTGGCGAGTACAGCTTTGGATCTCTCGTGCCTGAATTGTTCCTTCTCGCGGTGCATTATGTTTATATTTTTTTCCGACTGCTTAACGGCCGCCTGCAATTGTCTGTTCTCGTGCAACAGCTCGGAATACTTTTTGCACATGGCGGACAATTTTTCCTGCGGCGTTTTGATACCGTCGAGAGATTTCAGCACTTGCTGTACCGTTTTTTCGTCCTTTCTCTTGGCCTTGGCGTCTCTGGCAATTTTTTTTGCCTCGTAGTCGACGGTCGGCGGCGCCTGAAGCGGGCCAAATGTTAATGGAGGAAAAATTTGCCTCGTACTCGATCTCGTGCAAAATTTTTCATCGAGCTTACAGTGTTCGATACATATACAACAATCCTCATCCAAATCTCGTAACATCGGTTGAAATTTCCGACATTGGTTTCTCAACCGAAGACTTAAGAATAGTCGCTTAAAGATGCGTCTTTGATAATTTATTGGCGCAGGCTTTCATCAGCTCGAATCAGTGAAATGACGTTGATAAATTATAGGGAGCGAAGGATGTTTTGAGCCACCGGCAAAGTTATAAAAATGTTGAGGTTATGTAAACGTTTTACCTCGACCGACGTCGGGCCTGCAGCGACCTCAGTTTCCGTATCATTTTCCTGCTTCGCAATCTCCTCTTCGTCCTCGACTTTTGGGCTTTCGATTACTGAATTATCCATTTTGCGATCATCTGCAAAATTTTTCGAACGCACATAAACCTCGTCAACAACAAAAGAGTTTCGTGATATTGATATTGGCAATGATTCCTTGGTTAGGTATACGCATAGAGATATACATCCCCTCAAGCAGCGCATGCAACCGGAACTATACTGCTGTGCGCGCGCTCCGCCATACGGAGCGTAATGATACCAAATGGGCAACGCGTGAATCGGTAGGTAAAAAAATTCTACTCCCGTGGACTTTATTTTGTCTCCGCAATCATTGTGTACGATCAAATTGCTTCGTTTGTGTTACATGCAAACGACGATCCTCGACGGGAGATAAAGATAGACACTGATGATTATGTCATTGTACTTGAATTCTTTTTATTTATTTCAAATGAATAATTATCAACGTTTTACACAGAGTTCGCGTGTGTAGCGCAATTGCGAGGGTGATTTTTTATCTGCTCACGCCAGACAGGCAAATATTAATACATCACGATGATTCCAGTTTCATTTTGAGTTTCGTATGTCGCGACGTTATCGCATCGTTGGGATCTGAGAAAGGGAAATAACGATTACGTTTGTTTGGTCGATTCAACTGGAGGGGCGTTGGTATACACGAAAAATTGAAAACTACAATTCAACCCAGGTAGCAATTTTCAAAAAGTTGTCCAAAAGTCGACTAAAAGAGTGCCAAATGTCCGCCCGGAAGTTATCTTAAAGTCAACAACCATCCAAAAAGATAACTTTTGGACACATGATAACTTATAGATAAATTTCAAGCGGACATTTGGCACCCTTTTAGTCGACTTTTGGACAACTTTTTGAAAATTGCTACCTGGGAAAGCCGTTATATATATATATACCCAGGTAGCAATTTTCAAAAAGTTGTCCAAAAGTCGACTAAAAGAGTGCCAAATGTCCGCCCGGAAGTTATCTTAAAGTCAACAACCATCCAAAAAGATAACTTTTGGACACATGATAACTTATAGATAACTTTCAAGCGGACATTTGGCACCCTTTTAGTCGACTTTTGGACAACTTTTTGAAAATTGCTACCTGGGTATAAACAAACGTTGTATTTTTCGTAACGTCTATTTCTCGGTGCGATTTTTTAATACAAAATTCCCGTCTCCAAGCTGAATTATAGAACCTCAGTTCTGTATGAAATAGCCCGAAAATTAATGACGGCCCTAACGTATTATTTATACAAATGTAAATGTAAATACTTCGTCTTTAATAAATGTACCTGACAATAATGCTCTCTGATGGGGATAATAGCAACTAAGAGAGAGATGGGGACTAGGGGCGCACTCTCGCCATACGGATAGCACTTGTATGCATGTACGTATAAATACGACCTGTGTGACACACAACACTCGGAATAATTACGGATACGAAGATTTTCTACGCTCGCGCGCGGCTCTTATTTCGCTCGAACAAGAGCGTGCTACTACTACGGATTTACACTAGAGCAGTTATAAAAGTTTCAGGGAACGAAGAGCGCGCTCGGCACGTCACACGTACCACGAATACGAAAACCAAGATGTCCGAGGTTTATTTCGGGAATATATATGTACATCTTAAGTTAGAATCAACGACGAGAAAGCTCAGCTCTTATTCCATAAGAGACGGACCACTGGCGACCAGCGGAGAGAGAGATCTTTCCAAATGCTTCGTTTGGCTGATTTAATTTGGAATAAATGAAAATCCCGTTTCCGGAAGCTGATCAACGAGGTATATCTATCATGGTGAGAACGAGTATCAAGCCTCGAATAACCGAAGATTTTCGTCGGTGACATTACAATACGCCGCATTGTCCAGTCGTCGATTGCGATCGTCGCGACTGATATGGCGGAGTGAAAGATTTTTGTTTTGACATCTACGGACGTATGCTCGAACGTTTTTCTCTTCGTGTCTTTCCAAAGGCATACGGAAACACGGAACTGAACAAATCGACTTGCAATTGTCCGAGTGTATAACACTGTAGCGCTTTTAGAGGTTGGAGCGCGAACCATAATCCAAGATTAGTTTTTTTTTATATATGCGAAAAAATTCCGAAATTGAGAGCGGCCAATAACTCGATGGTTATTATCAGGTTGATAAAAAAGTTTTGTCGCAAAAATTTTAAAAATGTCTTTTCACGTATCGACGCAATATGACATCGAGCTATGTCGAGAATATTCTAGAATGTTTTCTACTATTCGGCGTGACAGGGTATAAAAGGGCGAGCGCGCGTTCTAGTCGACAGAAATGGCTTCGATCTCGCAGGAGCAACTTCGAGCGATCATTTTTTACGAGTGGCGGCGCGGCACGAACGCAAGCACAACTGCTAAAAATATACAGGATGCATTCAGCGAGAACGTAGTTTATCATCGAACAGTCCAGCGTTGGTTCAATCGTTTTAAATCTGGAGACACAAGCCATGAAGATAAGGAACGTTCCGGACGATCGTCGACCATCGATGATGAAGCATTACTCCGCTGCATCAAATAAAAACCGGAAGCAAGTACGCACGAGCTAGCAAGAGAACTTGGCTGCACCCAACCGTCAATAGTCAATCACTTACACAACTTGGGATACAGGAAGGTTCTAGCTCAATGGATACCACAGCGTCTCACCGACGACAATAAGAACTGTCGCGTGACCATCTGCCAGTCTCTCCTGCTTCTCCACCATCGCAAGGAGTTTTTAGAAGATCTTATGACGGGAGATGAAAGCTGGGTCTCGTACGATAACAGAACGCGTTTAGCCTACTGGCTTCCTATCGGAGAAAAACCGCCACACCAACCGAAATCTGATCGTCACTCACAAAAGGTTTCGTTGTGCTGTTTCTGGGACGCAAAGGGAATGCTGTTTCACAATTTTCTCCCTGTAGGTAAGACGATCTCCTCTACACGATACATCGAGAATCTCCAGGAATTGGCAAAAGCTATAAGAAAAAAAACGGCCAAGACGCGCGACTGTGCACCTTCTCGACGACAACGCGAGACCCCATGTCGCAAAGGAAACCCACAAAACAATCACTGAGCTTCACTGGAATACTGTTGCCTTCAATTTCGAGCATCACTTGAGAAGCCGAGTTTAGGCTCCTGTATCTAGTCTCCATGGCAAAAATGCAAACCGAAAAACAGTACAATCAACGGTTGAAGCAAGTACAACCTGAGGTGGCGGCGGAAAAAAGTAGTTGAGGAAACTAATACGGAAAGAGAATGCACCGTCAAGTAGGACGCGTAATTGATTTGAAGGTTATGTCGAAACACATGCACTGCAGCGTCTGTAAAGAATGATTCAAAATATGTGAATACTTTTTTTCAGCCCCCCTGACACTGGCCTACTATTCCTGTACAATGAACGAAAACGCGTTTTGTCCCGGCTTTTTAGTTCTTGAAATCGCCGCTGCCTAGCGTTGGCTGTCGTGTGACAGCCTTCGGCTCTAAATACTTCGACCAGCTGAACGATTCGATACTTTCGTGGCTTTCGCCTGTTGTCGTTACGGCGACGTTGTTTATTGTGATCGAATGGAAAATCATTAGAACGGAAAATCATTCCGAATAAGGTAAATGTCCCAATTAATGAACAGCTAAGGATCTGGGGGAATGAATTCGGTGAGAAAAAAATATAAAATCAAGAAAAAAACCATCGCTTTCAGGTTCAAATGATACTTTGATATTTTGACTTTCGAAAAATCACCCTTTAAATTATTTTTAAATGATTTCAAATGAACAAAAAGAATAACAATGTGAAGAATGCAAATGTCCTAATTATTGAACACTGGAAGTGCCTATGTCCCTAGTATTGAACAGGCATGTCCCACTTATTGAACACTCTCGAGAATTCTTTTTCCGTTCTAAAAATATTATTTTGGGTACAATATTAAGAAATAAAAGCAAAATCAAACACTTAAATAATCTTTTGTTAATCATGTAAAAATACAAAAATATATATTTAGTCTCTTTGGACAGGTTTTTGGTTCATTCGCATTTGGTTTATTTTTGCTTTTCAACTCGAACTTTATTTTATTTTTATTTTCAGCTTCCTCGATTTCATGTTCTGTCTTTGTTCGATTTTGTCGCAGCTTGGCTCCCTGAAATATCGGAGAGCAAAAAATATTGAACAGTACGTTCGTATTTTTAGGTTACATTTATGTTATACTCTCTTTTTACTTTCCTTTTTATGTTTATTGCACGAAAATACAAATAAAAAATATATTTGACGATCTTAGAGTTATTATTAAGGTAGTACTAGTGGATTGACTAGTAAACAGAAAATCTATAAATGATCGAATCTGAAAAAAGCAAAATATAATGTATTTGGATAGAATAACAAACATGATACAGAAAATAATTATATGAGAAGTGCACGTGTTAACTGTATGTATTATAGTTTTGTATGTGAAGTAAAATCGCAATCAGATTTGACTTGAGTTGTCACAGGCCGCCATTTCATAATACTGGGAATATCCGTGGCAACGCTGTATTCAGGCGCTTTCGATACATGTAAAGTATGTGTTGTTTACCGTATGTGTAATCGTGTGTTGTAGTGTATGTGTAATGTGCGTATTGTAACAAGAGAGATGGCAGACGCGGCTAGCGAACGCAAAAATGAGTCGATTGAATCGATGATATCTGCTCGAAATGTTCCGTAACCTATATTTTTTATGGAACATACGTGACCGCAACAGTTTTCTTGTTGTTCGTCGCTTTTCACATAGCTCTGATGTGACCGGGAAATATTATTATTTCCGTTACAAAGTTCGATCCGCACGGATTCCTTATATGGTGCGGGTAAAATGCATTGATTTCGTGAATTAATTACTATTGTATTTAGCCGGTAAGGCCTGCAGAGTTTCCGCGGACGCCATTTTATATGTCTCTACTACAGCATACAAAAAAATCAATTTTTTTTTCTAATGAGGAGGTTCGCGCACGTACTACCTTAAAAGAATAAAGGTAAGTTTATTCAGGAACTTACAGTTTTTGTTTGAATAAATCCGATTCACACGATCTGTCACACGTTAACTGTCTCGATGTTTTGATGGGTTTAATGACGCCAACTTGGAGAATTCGAGTGTTCAATAATTGGGACACACTGCATTTTCGATGTCCCAATGATCGAACACCGTATTTTTTAACAAATAATTAAATAAAGTTTTTTCATAAAAATTGTTATTTGTAAGAAATTTTCTGAGGAACCTGAAACGCCTTTACTTTTTGAGATGCGACAGTTTTCGAATTTTTTATGCCCTTACGCATGAAGCGGCGCGTCTTAGCAAAAACGATAAGCAGTTATCACGAGACGTCAAATCGAGTCACCGTTGCTGATTAAATAATTATTTTCTCTATTAATTAAAGCTTTTTTTGCACAAGTAAGGTAACATTTCGATAGCTAAAAGTTCCATATATGTAATGAAATTTTATAAATAAGCAAATGCATGCAGGTGAATGAGAAATAATAAAAATACAAGATAGTGTTCAATAATTGGGACCTGTTCAATAATTGGGACATTTACCTTATATCAATAGACTTTTATTCTTGTAAAATATTCGAAACACCGGCGCAACATACATATATATGCATGCTCGTCACACGACTACCAGCGCCACAGTGCGGCCAGGACATTTTGCGAGCAGCATTTATCTACCAGTGTCAGGGGGCTGCTCTTTATGAACCCGCGGTAAGGAATTTATAGCAAGGAAGTAATAGTTAGTGCGTTTTAAATTTTGGCGCCTATTCATAATGGCCATCTTGACAGCAGTGTTCCCACGTGCCATGGGGCGCTTTATCGTTTTACGCGAATCAGCTGAAATTTCCTGTTTTCTTTTTCACGAACATCTCGATAACGAAACAGACAAAACGCGTACTCTTCGTTGAAAGTATTCATAAAAATCTCAAGAATTTTTTCGGTTTTACTTACTATTTTTGTTATTTTGCGTCGGTCATATTAGAGTTCTCGTGAAACTTTTGCTATGTCATCCGTGTATAAGAGCCTAATTTCAATAATTAATTGCTCAACAATCACGCAGACGAAGTACTTGAAATTTTACACGGAGTCGTAACACCTGTTCGCAACTATCTTCAATAAATTTCAGCAAATTCTTACTGTTTCACGATAGCTGAGCAACCTCCTTAATGTGCGTAATTTTACGTGCGGTTAGATGGTCAAGGCGTTCACGCTACGGGTGATGTAAATTTTTGGCTATTTAGCACCGAGATAAATCATTTCTAACAACGGATTAACGCAAACTCAATCTTTGTAAACATTTAGAAAAAATCCATTTCGCCCATCGTAGACCATATTTATTGAATTTTGAACCATCATAGTTTGATGAAAGATTACGAATCTTGGCTGGCAAATGAAGAGCATTGCTGCCAACCTCAATGTCCGCGAAGTTGGCATATTTCGGCAACACTTAATATTAATAATAATAAATAATCTCCTTAAGTTAGGATAAGAGCTATTGTAAGAACCGGAAGGCCTTGTAACCCTTAGGGGAACAATAAAGATTTACAATAAATAATCTCCTGACGTAAATATAAATAAGCATAATTATATTGATGACTCAAAACTTCATTCTGAGTTCTATAAAACATTCGCTGGCGCAGTCTTCTCGTAATAATCATCGATAATGTTATACTTTTTCAACTTGGTAGTAATACAAAAGTTTTTCTTATTCACGTGATAAAAATATAAAAATGCATAATTTTGCTCTTTAATTATATATTTTATGAAACATTAGCAGAATAAATCTATATTTCATCTTTTTCATTGGAAATCTATTTTTCATTGGAAAAAAAATCATAAACCATCATTTGACTCAACTGGACCGCTTCAACCTCCTTAAGGGGTAAGGCCACTGTAACGGCCCAAAAAAAAAGGTTTTTTCACTAATTTTTTGCTCCCGAAATTGAAGGTATTTGAAAAAAAACTTTTAATGGTGTTATCGGGCATACATTAAACTTTATTATAAAATTTTTTTACAGTAAAAAAAAAACAAAATGGCGGTTCCACAGCTATCTTCCCGGGACATGTTTTGCTTCCAGGGCTCCGCGGCACGCAGCACCACTGGTGCACTTTTGAATCTAGAACAAAAAAAAAACCATTAATCTAGAGGGCTACAGCTAGAGAATGTCGATCGGATTTCAAAAAGTATCAATTTTTGTGGATTTGGCGTGCGTTTGAAAAACAAAATTGATTTTTGACGAAAAAAACGGCAAGTTTTTTGTTAATAAAAAATCAATAAATAAAGTTCTTGAAAATTCCGATCGACATTCTCAAGATAATGTAAATGTTCACATCTGGTTAAAATTTCAAGTAAAAAAAATGAAAATTGTTCGAGTTATGCTGCGTGCCATTTTGAAAAACCATGTTTCGAGAAAAACGCGTTTAAAGTTTTGCGAATAGTTTTTTATTGGAAAAAATTAAAAAAAGAAGTTAACAGGACCTTTTTTTTTTCTTATTCTAGAGGGTTTAAACTATTTTTTAAGCCAATAAAAAAAAATCGATTTTTCAAAAAATTTACAGTGGCCCTTAAGGCGAAATACGAGATGTACCACGTGACATATGCGTGCAAGAGACATAGCTGAAACTTTCAAATAGATATTTCTCAGAGATGAATAATATTTACGGCAAAAGAAAATCGTGAACCTTTCCATTAGCGAATTCTCCAGAGCCTGATGCTTTGTTTTTCCAAAAAAAAAAAAGAATCAACCACCTATGATAAAACGGGGTTGGAATTTTTTGAAGGTTATGTTGACCTCCGACATGCCCTTAATTTTGCTCCTGCGTATTAAAATAATTAAACATAATTAAAACGACAAAAAAACAACGGATTAGTTAAGTGAACTTTGACCTTTATTATCCCAGCGAAAGTTATTTTCGAATCGTTGCAAGCCGTATCGACATCGATTCATTAACGATCAAAGACAATTCGCGAGTGTCCCAAAGATATCCCAAGCACGCGATGCACCGCATATACGTCGCAACTTTATTATGCTGCATGCGAGACCGACGTTTAAATAATTCAAATCGTTCGCTATATACGCACATTCGAGTCCCCATTGTTAGTTTTATGATTATGGCTAACCATTCGAAGATCAACAACACGGAATGCTTCCCATTCGTAAATATAGAAATGCCCCATCTCCATTCACGTATACATATGTATACGAATGAACGCAACGTAAATTTGAATAAATCGCGGATTGCAAATCAAAAATACGTATGGGTGTGTATATATGTAGTTATAAATTCCGATACAATAAAATAGATGGCTTTACGATTGCACATGCAATTGTCATTCTTTTTTTCGTTTGCGTCAAGCGAAACAAACTTTTCGGCACCTTAATTGCCAGATTATAATCTCACGTAGGTAGACAAAAATAGATGATTTTTCTTCCCGCCGATTACCCATATTGTGTGCGCGTGTAAGCAGAGGACGCGCGGCCCCAAGGCGAGGAGCATTAACCTGGACCAATACTTAGATGGGTGACCGCGTAGTCGCGTAGCACCTTTCGCACCGACCACTGAGCGGGACGCAAATTTAGCAAGTATTCCTCGGTAGCACAATTGAAATTCATTGTCAGTTAAGGCGTTGTACGCAGTTGCAAGGCCAAAAAAGTCGTTAGTTTACGATTTTTTTCTGGAAAAGGATTTCATTTGGGCAAAACGAAAAGGCAGTGTAGTGGCATCTTTTAGCTTTGGATTGGCATTTTTTATATTCAAAAATATTCATTAACATTGCTCCTGTAGGAAGTCTCCTGGAGGTCCCCGAAAAAAAGTGTCCGGCGGAGAGCAAAGTATCTCCGGTTTGGATTATCTAAGATGAAAAAACCAAAAAGATTCTTTTAGGGGATAGATGAATCCAGGTATTGATCGAAGGAATAGTCGAAATTATATATATATATATATATATATATATATATATATATATATATATATACAGGGTGATTTTTTTATCTTGAGACTGCTAAATATCTAGAAAAATAAGCCTTATACGACAAAAATGTCCCAAATAAACTTTCAATAGTTTCCAAGGGGCAATTCAATCCCGAAGAAATGAACCGCCTGCCGCCCCTCCTGGGGTTGGGGCGGGGGGGAACTTTGAAATCTTAAATGGGAACCCCTACTTTTCATTACAGATTCAGATTATACATAAAAAAACACGTAACTTTTGTCTGAACTTTTTTTTTAATTCGTGACAGATGGCGCTGGATTGGTAGAGGCGGAAGGATACATTGGTCTGCCAGATCGCCAGACCTTACGTCGCCAGATTTTTTTGTTGGGTCTCTTAAAAACTGTAGTTTATCACCAAGTGCCAACAACTCGTGAAAACATGATTGAACGAATCAGAAATGCTTGCGCAAACATTAAAGCGAACAAACTTTTGAGTTGTGTACAATCATTCGACGTACGGATCAATAAATGCATCGAAGTTGAAGGTCATCAGTTTGAACACTTATTGAATTAAATGGTGAGAGGCAAGGGGACTCACGATAATCAAACACCCCGAATGTGAGAGGCAAGGGGACTCACAATAATGAAGCACCTCAAAGGGATTAAATTTCCGTCAGGTCCACGTTCTTAATCCTGGGTAAAGCTAAGAACGGATACAAAATTATAGTAGATATTTACGATAATTTAAAAAAAACATGTTTCCGACTTTTCTTCGACGTAGCTACATTATGCAATAAAACATAGGGGATTTCCCTTGAAGAAAAGGAAGGTTGCCCAATCTTCACCGAGTGCAGCGCCATCTATCCCGAGTTAAAAAAAAGTTCAGACAAAAGTTACGTATTTTTTAATGTATAATTCGAATCTGTAATGAAAAGTAGGGGTTCCCATTTAAGATTTCAAAGTTCCCCCCCGCCCCACCCCCAGGGGGGGCGGCAGGCGGTTTATTTCTGTAGGATTAAATTGCCCCTTGGAAACTATTGAAGGTTTATTTGGAACTTTTTTATCGTATAAGGCTTATTTTTCGAGACATTTAGCAGTCTCAAGATAAGAAAATCACCCTGTATATGTGTGTGTGTGTGTATGTATACATATATATATATTATATTATATATATCAGGTTGATAAAAAAGTTTTGTCGCAAAATTTTTAAAAATGTCTTTTTACGTATTGACGCAATATGACATCGAGCTATGTCGAGAATATTCCAGAATGTTTTCTACTCTTCCGCGTGACAGGGTATAAAAGGGCGAGCGCACCATCTAGTGGACAGAAATGGCTTCGATCTCGCAAGAGCAACTTCGAGCGATCATTTTTTACGAGTGGCGGCGCGGCACGAACGCAAGCACAACTGCTAAAAATATACAGGATGCATTCAGCGAGAACGTAGTTTCTCATCGAACAGTCCAGCGTTGGTTCAATCGTTTTAAATCTGGAGACACAAGCCTTGAAGATAAGGAACGTTCCGGACGACCGTCGACCATCGATGATGAAGCATTACTCCGCTGCATCAAAGAAAAACCGGAAGCAAGCACGCACGAGCTAGCAAGAGAACTTCGCTGCACCCAACCGTCAATAGTCAATCACTTACACAACTTGGGATACAGGAAGGTTCGAGCTCAATGGATAATGGATATCACAGCGTCTCATGGACGACAATAAGAACTGTCGCGTGACCATCTGCCAGCCTCTCCTGCTTCGCCACCATCGCAAGGAATTTTTAGAAAATCTTGTGACGGGAGATGAAAGCTGGGTCTTGTATGATAACAGAACGCGTTTAGCCTACTGGCTTCCTATCGGAGAAAAACCGTCACACCAACCGAAATCTGATCGTCACTGACAAAAGGTTTTGTTGTGCTGTTTCTGGGACGCAAAGGGAATGCTGTTTCACAATTTTCTCCTTGTAGGTAAGACGATCTCCTCGACACGATACATCGAGAATCTCCAGGAATTGGGAAAAGCTATAAGAAAAAAACGGCCAAGACGCGCGACTGTGCACCTTCTCCACGACAACGCGAGACCCCATGTCGCAAAGGAGACCCACAAAACAATCACTGAGCTTCACTGGAATACCGTTCCTCATCCACCATACTTTCCCGGAATCGCGCCATCTGACTACCATTTGTTCAGACATTTGAAGGCATATTTGAGAAACAAAACTTTCAAAAACGTCGACGATCTCAGAAGGGATATTTCAAATTTCTTTGACTTCCAGCCGCCGCAGTTTTGGGCAAAGGGAATAAATGAGTTGCCAACTAGATGGTCGAGTGTCATAGAAACCGATGGCGAATGTATTGTTGATTAGAAATGTTTTGTATAAGATATATAAATAAATAAATTATATTGAAATTATTGCGACAAAACTTTTTTATCAACCTGATATAAAGTAATATAAAAAGGTAAACATAAAAAACCTGCCGCGACCCGAGATACATTTTTTACCGATGAACGCGTCGAACGCTTGCAGCGCTGCCAAATCACCGGTTCTAGTCTGCTCCAGTCGTTGCTAGACATTGCTTAATTTAAATCGCTATATCTCCAAAACTAGACGGTCAAAATTCATCATTTTTTTTTACCCACTTCGTCATATGTTCCTCTGGTAATTGAGATTTTTTAAAGAAAAATCAGTAGAAAAGTTTCGACGTTATTGCATGAAATGTGAAATTTTCCACCGTTCCCCATAAGAACTCGTGTAAAACCGTGCTATCTTCGATTGCCAATGTCTCGAATACAGAACGGTGAATCCTTTTGAAATTTTGCAGGTGATCACTTAATAGTGTCTTGAATGTGTCCTCAAAATTAGAAGAAACTACTACCTTAAGGCGGGCAACCACTTAAGATGCTTCAAAAAGTCAATTTTTTTTAATTTCACAAATCGTTAACAAAATATCTTAAGGCGGCATTACCGTCTAGAAACTTAAAAAAATTCTTTTTTTTTGCATTTTCTTATAGTTTGGGGTTCTGAGAAGGTGTCTCGAAAATATTAATCTAAAATTCGTAAAACTCCCATAGTTACTGAGACTCAAATGCTGCGGTATAGCTGATTAAGGGTAAGTTACTCAAATCAGTTGTTATCCATCGTAAGTTCAGCCGTATCAGTGCTAAATGTATGGCAAACTTTAAACGCGTTTTTCTCGAAACGACATTTATCCAGTCGGCCGCACGTTTTTCTCAAAAACCATGAGACCGATTGACCTCGGGTTTCGCACACATTTCGAGGGAACCTTCACCTATAGTCTGAACTAGAATGATACCGATAGCTTGGGTACTTCAGCCCCGCTCTCATGTTGTAGTTGACAATTTTCCGGGAAAATTAAACCTTAATTTTCAAACAGCTGCGATTCTGATAAAAAATGTCGTACTTACTTAGTTCTAGTTCAGACGAAAACTACATTCGTTATAGATTTAGAAAAAAAATTTGTTCTGTTTCAGACGACTAGAATTGCCGCAACCAGTGCGCCCGATTGGACGAGCGTCTCGCACCACGACTTGCGTAACAGGTATAGATTTCAGCAAAATATTTCATAAAAAATTGTGTTGCTCGTTGAAACATGTCTTAATACGTCTCAAAAACCCCGGCACTGTAGGTTTGAAAGTTTTCGCAAAATTCATTCCTAAAAATTGCTTTAAAAACAAGCTTCTAGACGGTAATACCGCCTTAAGAATACTCCCTGAAAATTTCAAAACGATATTCGGAGTCCTTCTAACGGTATGTACATAAAGGATGAAGACTCTTACGAACCACCCCTACGAGGTCAGCGCCGTGAGACAAAATGTTCAGAAAAATCCGGGCTTTAGTTTTGTCCACAGCGCCGAAGTCGTGGAAGTTCATTTTGAGGGTGAAAAAGTGGGCTGAGATTTTGAAAAATCGGTTTTAATTCAATAACTCTTTAGAAAAAAAAATCGTACGTTTTTGGTTCAAATGGGAACGTTGTAGCCCTTGAAAAGACGCGTCGATCGAGTATTCGATCATCAGTATCCGATAATATCTTCACCCCCAAAAAATGGTTAAAAACCCAAAAAAAATAGTTTATTGAATAACTCAAAAACAATCGGTTTTTCGAGTATGGTTTAAATGTACGAAATGTAGAGAATAATTTTCTCCATATCTTCGTTGCTACGGACCACCCTTGAATTTTGATTTTCCAACCCCTCTCGGGGGTTGAACATTCAAAATTAAATTCTGGGAAAACTATTGACGGCACGAATTCGCCGCTGTGGAAGAATTTGTAGCTTGAACCCTCAGCTACATTTTTGTCCACAGCGCCAAACTCGTATCTCTTTAGTTTCGGTCAATAGTTTTCCCAGAATTTCATTTTGAATTTTCAACCCCTGAGAGGGGTTCGAAAAAGAAAAATTCAAAAGTTGTGCATAGGAACGAAAATATAGAGAAAATTATTCTCTACATTTCGTACGTTTGAACCATCCCCGAAAAATCGATTGTTTTTGAGTTATTCAATAAACAATTTTTTTGTTAATTCTTCTATAATTCTTTGGGGGTGAAGATATTATTGGAGAGGGTTGATCGAATACTCGACCGACGCGTCTTTTCAAGGGCTACAACATTTCCATTTGAATAAAAATTGTATGAATTTGTCCTCAAGAGTTATCGAATGAAAACTGATTTTTCAAAATTTCACCCCACTTTTTCACCCCCAAAATGAACTTCCACGACTTCGGCGCTATGGACAAACATAAAACCTGAATTTTTCTGAACATTTTGTCTCCCGGCGCCGACCTTGTGGGGGTTGTAGTTTGGCATTAAACCACCCCCATCCCCTAAAAAAACCCTACCCCCAATTTTTAGGCAAACTTGGTTTTAGCACCCGTGCACCTACAAAATTACTTGTCAAAAAACTAGCCTTCTTCTAATTTTTGCCGATTCCAATATACAGCACGACTGTACTAAACCACTGTGACAGGTCAAAACATTCGATTTTATTTTGCTTTTTCTCATAGTGTACATATTCGAGAATATGTGAAAAAAAAATTCAAGGTAAAATATTGAAAAGTGACCAAATGAGAGACGATTTAGTGAGGACAGGTAGCACAACGATTTACATATACTAAAACTTCCAATCGCGTTTTCCTCGAAACGACATTTTTTTAATTTGCGGGAATCACAACTCAAAAACTAATTGATGGATCATCTTCAAATTTGGAACACGTTTACATAATATAATTTACTAACACATGAACCTGAAGTCGTAAAGATTGGATTGCTTGAAATATATTTATTATTGCAAAATTCCGGGAAAAGAATGCAAAAATTCGATTCTTTTTTTCAGACATTCCAACATTCAATTCTCGATTTTTTTAAAATTTAGTTTCATGTTTTTAAAAGCATCTGAAAAATGTATAAAAATTGGTTGGTCTATTTCAGATGCGAATTGCGAGCTGCACAATGCCCGCACATCGACAACGACGATGAGGAAACGTCTAGGGACACAGCGGATTACACCTTAGTTAATGCATGAAATAACTTGAAAAAATGTCCAGAGATGTATGAAAATATGAATAAAGTATTGTCAGAGTTGCGAAAATTGCCGTTTCTTTTTTCACTAAAAAAAATCCAAAAAAGCATGTAATTTTCGGTCTCCTAAAGTGGTTGCCGGCCTCAAATGTCTGGGTTTGGCACAGTTCCCTGTGTCCTCGTGCACGTATGCCAAAGGTAGAAGTAACGGAATCGTTCAACCCCCATGGAAATTTATATACGCAAAAATATACTGCAAATTTATTTTATTAATAATTGTAATATATGTGAAATGTATGCCATATATTGAAAATATATGTTGCATATATGTGCCAAATTCTAATTTTCGTAACGTTTTTATATATGAGATGTATATGCGTGGTATTATATATCAATGTATCATATATCAATGATATATGTACCATTTACCCTGCATATATACCAAATATATTTAGCATATATGTTGCATACACACTGCATTCATACCACATATATACTGCATAAATGGTACATAAATGCCACATATATACAGATATGCAAAGCATATCTGTATCTAGTGTTTATATGTAACAGTGTACTTTAACTGTAAGTTAAGTTTTTTTAAGTTTAAGTTTTAAGTTTTATTAAGTTTAACTGTAATATTGTTTAAACACAGCATATATTTGTTGTCAGGAATATGTATAAAAAATGTATGCGTCATATATGACGCATAAATGACACATATATGAGTCATATATGACGCATACTTTTTTGATATATTTTTCTGACAAAAAAATAGATGGAAAATATATCGAAAATATATGCGTCGTATATGTCTCGTATATGCATCATATATAGTGTTTATACGTAGGATATATTTTTTGGTCAGAAAAATATATCGGAAATATATGGGTCATATATGCGTCATATATTTGGTGCATACATACTGAATATATACGTATTATTCTATTTTTCGTCACTATATATGCGACCGATATACGAGGATGGGGTGAAAAGTTTCCGGCCTGACCAAGAGATGGTGCCACTAAGTCTAATTTTGGAGCGGCGTCCTACAGTACCATTCCTACCGAGCTTGTATGTACAGTTTCAGCCCAATCGCTACGTTAGTTTGCGTTTGAGAGCACATTGCGCGAGACGCTTCCGTTGTTTTCGTAAAAATGGAAAAATTGGAAAAACGTGCTGTCATCAAATACGTCCATTTGAAAGGTTTTACACCAAAACAAATAAAAGAAGAGAAGGATTCAACAATTAAGCAGTGGGTTTCTGAATTTAAAATGGGTCGTGTGAGCACCTCTGACGAGCCTCGCTCAGGACGGCCCATTGAAGTCACAACTTCAGAGATGATTGAAAAAATCCATAAAATAGTGTTGGAAGACCGCAGGTTGAAAGTGCACGAGATAGCTGAGACCTGTAGGATGTCAGCTGAACGTGTGCGAAATATTTTGCACAACCATTTGAACACGGAAAAGCTGTGTGCAAGGTGGGTGCCGCGTTTGCTAACGCTCGACCAAAAACTGCTTCGAAAAACCATTTCTACCGACAATTTGGCGCTGTATAGGCGTAATCCAAACGAATTTTTGCGTCGATTCATAACTGTTGATGAGACATGGGTCCACCACTACACTCCTGAAAATAAAGAACAGTCAAAACAGTGGGTTGGAAAAAGGGAACCAACCCCAAAGAAGGCAAAAACAATTTTATCGGCAAACAAGTTTATGGCTACTGTTTTTTGGGATGCGAGAGGAATTATATACATTGATTACCTTGAAAAGGGTAAGACTATCACTGGTCAATACTACGCAGAGTTATTGCAACGTTTGAAGCACGAGGTGCAAATTAAACGACCTCATTTGGCGAAGAAAAAAGTTTTGTTACATCACGATAACGCACCAGCGCATTCGTCGATTGTTGCCATGTCCAAAATCCACGAATTGAAGTTTGAATTGATCCCGCATCCTCCCTACTCTCCAGACTTAGCCCCCAGCGACTATTACCTGTTTCCTAACCTCAAAAAATGGCTTGGCGGAAAAAGATTTAAGAGCAACGAAGAAGTTATCGAACCTGTAAATCAGTATTTTGAGGAGCTTGACGAATCTACTTAAAACTGGTATAACTAAATTAGAACACCGTTATGAGAAATGTATCAGTGTTGATGGAGATTGTGTTGAAAAATAAAGCAAAAAAAAATTTAAAACATCGTTTTTCTTGGTCAGGCCGGAAACTTTTCACCCCACCCTCGTGTGCGTGTGTGTGTGTGTGTGTGTGTGTGTGTGTGTGTGTGTGTGTGTGTGTGTGTGTGTAGCATATATTCTCTTCATATATTTTACATACACAAATTTCCATGGGGGAAACCTGTAAAGACATTCGCAGGAAAATTATAAAAATATATACATCATCTTTCAATATTTTCCATCATTGACGAAATTTTATACGAAGACAATATGAGTTTCTAGTTTGCTTGTATTGTGTTTGACGTTGTTACAGTTATATTTTTCGCAACGTTATATGAGTCTGCGGTTTGTGAGAGACAATGATGCGATCGACGTATGACAGTATAGTTATCTGTGATGCTAGTATGTAGTTTTATCAACTATGGTAATTCTGGCACGAATAAGTTTCCCAGAGATGTGGTTGGACGCAATCCAAATCTCGAAACCATACTCTCCTTCATTCTTATTAACACGCGGCGAGCATGATAGTGTGAAGCCTCGCCGGCAGGGTTCATCGCCATATTTTCATTGCAAGAATGCACCTTGCAGCTCTCTCATCCACCATTGTTTCCACGTCCGTTCCGTATCCTTGAAACGGCAATAGGAATTCAATTATCGAGACGCGGCCTATTCGGACTCGCCGTGCAACCCGCCCATTCTCCCGCGATAGTATAATTTCGCTTCTTTGTCATTCCCGCTGTGTGCGCCGCTTGGGACTCGAAACCTATTTGTGTACGTCTTTTTTTGCCGATTCTACTCGGGTCCCTCATCTGGTTAAGGAGTTTCGAGACTAAAAACGAAATGCTTGTAGACGATTTAAATTTATATGGCCGTGAGGTTAATGTAGATTGAATCAACTGGCCATAAATGAATCCGTGTTACAATATAGTTTTGGGGATCTTTAATGTTCTAGTTGAACCTTTATCCACTTGGTAATACACATGGCAACTCGGAAATACTAGTTTCTATGGCTGTAGGGGCTAAAATAATACTTCGATTTGAATGAAAAACTGAGCAAACCGTGATTATAGTGTAGGCAATGTCGTGTCGAAAAATTAAATGGTTTTTCTACGTCGTTCATTAATAATACTCGAAAAAAGGGGTGAATTTTGAGCTCGAACTGTTTGTTTTCGGACAATAACGAAATTTGTAGGTTAAACGTGGCAATACCGCGTTTACTGACTCTGTCGCGTGAGAAACTCGCAGTCAAGCATTAAGGTTGTTTTGGGTCTAGCCGTCGGGGATGAAGTACGAGGAGAGCACCCCTCGTGGCATACAGGCAATACTCAAATGGTCCTACTAAGTCGTAGTCCCATCAGGCCCTATTGAGACTTGCCTTATAATTGCATCAGCATCCCATTTACGCATATAACCTCCTAAATCCCACGTCAAATTTTCGTTTGGCAGTAAATTATCTTTCAAGTGTTTACGTTTTTTTTTTAAATTGCATAAAAAAGGTGTCATGAACTGTGACGGGAAAAAAAACGTTATGTAGCTTGGATGCGTGTAAGGAGATTCCGTTGTATTTTTAAATTTCAAAACACAGTTGCAAATGTGTCATCGTCGTGGGTATGTATAGCCTAAACATATATATGGGTGTTTATCACGTTATTAATGCGTAAATTCCAAATGTACGTATATATATATATTTATATATATATATATATATATATATATTGCGTATGTATTCTATTTTTATAATAAAATTTTGTTTTCCACAGAAGTTATGTCCGAAAAACACGAACCAATTTACGAGGTGTATGTGCACCCAAGACGAGAAGAATATATTAAACGAGCGAATATTTTCCCCTTACACTGGGCCGTGTTTCTAAACTGGATATTATTCATGATTATCTGTTTAGTATTTATAATTAATCTAATTATAACTTTATTCACAATTGTATTCAATAAAGTATATATTGACCAATACATTCTAGGCTTTGCATACTAATGGTGTAGAGTGTGTATATACGGTACACACAATGTACGAGCATGTATGTATGCCGGCTACCTAAGGCACTATTATTAGGTGCACAAATAAATTTTAGGACAGTTTTCAAAAAATTCAAGATTTATTAAAAAAAGAAGTAAAACACAGTTATTCATCGAAGTAATCTCCATCGCACTGAATGACCTTCAGCCATCTCTCAGGTAACTCGCGGATGCCTTTCGCAAAGAAACTTTCGTCTTGCGAGGTGAGAAATTTAGCGACCCATTTTTCCACTTCTTCAAATGTTTTGAATCGCACGTCAGACAAATCGTTCTGCATTTTCCGGAATAAATGATAATCGGATGGGGCTAAGTCTGGTGAATACGCCGGGTGTGGTACAGCTTCCCATCCAAGCGCTAGTAACGTATCCTTGACCGTTTTACCCACATGAGGCCGCGCGTTGTCATGGAGCAGTTTTACTGGACGTTTTCCTTTACCAGAAAATGGACGTTTCTTCTCAATTTCTTGATTCACTTGCATCAATTGATGACAATAGCGATCGGTAGTAACTGTTTGACCAGGTTTGAGAAGTTCATAATACAGTACGCTTTTCATATCCCACCATATGCACAGCATGACTTTGTTACAATGAACATTGCGCTTTGGCGTGGATGTTGTCGGCTCGCCGGGGTCAACCCAATGATATTTGCGTTTCGGATTATCAAAATAAATCCACTTTTCATCGCCGGTCACAATTTTCCACAAGAAAGACTTTCTATGTTGCTTGTTGTAAAGACTCACACAAATGTTAAGACGGCTGTTTTTATTTTCTTGAGTCAGAAAGTGTGGTACCCACTTTGTTCCTATTCGAATCTTACCCATTGCTTTTAAACGATAAGAAACAGTTTGTTGAGTTACTCCAAGCTGTTTTGAAAGTTGTTTCTCCGTCTGACAAGAGTTTTCATCCAGCAACGCTTGCAGTTCCTGATCGTCCACCTTTACAGGAGGCCCCGTGCGTTCACGGTCACTAACGTCGAAATCACCTTCTTTGAATCGCTTATACCAATACTCACATGTACTTTTAGATACAATGTTGTCTCCAAGAACAGAACATATCGATTCACACGCTTTCCTAACACTTTCTCCTTGATGGAATTCATAGCGAATGCAGTGTCTAATAAATAGCTTATCGGTCTGCATGTTTAATTTACAGAATTTATAGGTTATGTTTATGACTCCTTTACGTTTCGATACTACATATCAAGCGCCTTCTATGATAAGTGAGCGGGACCTTTGAATTAATTTAGAATAGCTGTTATGATACAAAATCGAAGTGTCCTAAAACTTATTTGTACACCTAATATTTGGATCTGATCAGGAAACATTATAAACGCCTGATCAAGCAACCTGATTACGGCCTGATTTAGCAACCAGATAAGGCCCATATGTGAGGGAACGTTACACTTTCTTGCAGAGCGCTATAGGGTTGCCTTATAAGTGCCCTATCAGGGCACTCAGGCAACCTAAAAGCGTCCTGAATCGGGCCATATGAAATTTCTACGCGAGTGCTGCCAAAAATATAATAGTGCGTATTCATATTTCAGCAGTTGCATAAATTATGCACATATGTTAAGGTTGTTATGGGGTTAAGTCAACATGTTACCACACAGATGAATTTTTTAATGGTCCTTTATAACCTCTTTGCTGAAAATCCTGTGCAGTTCGAATACGATCCACAATACCGTTTTTTAGAAAAAAAATCGGAAACTCGACGTATTTCGTGGGCTAATTACATTACGCTCATGAAAAACTCCCGATCATTTTTCAGTACATTATTAATGTGTGCTAAGTGAATGTTACCACGGAGCTGAGAAAATAGGTACGATTCGACAAATCATCGGACTAACCCTTGGTACCGTGAAAATGAGGATTCAGAGTACCGTAATATAATTATTAATGTTTTTGATAGGGAATTTGTGCGAAAATCAAGCACACAAAATATTAGACTCTGCAGTCATGGCAACGTCGTAGACGGTACAAATGCTACCTATCTTACCGGTGTTCGGTAATTATGCCCGGGAACCTCAAACTACTCGGTCAGGGTAATTAACAATGGAGATTATCGGTACTTGTTCTCTTAATTAGTAATAATTACTTAATATTAATTTGATAACTATGTTCAGAAATTATATATTTCTAGAAATTTCTACGCAGACAAAATAATGCGGATTTTTTCTTCATACATACATTTTTTTAGACTATCGGAAAATTATAAAAGTTTTTTATTTCATTGAGATTATAGACAGCTTTAGTACACACTTTTTCTTTCCAGCGGAATTTTTGTACTCAGACCAATATTCATTTTTGACAGCTCCTTGGGCCGATTGAGGTTACGAACTCCGGGTTGAGGTTATGGACGGGGCGCGTGTCTCCAACTCCGCGACACTTCTGCCAACCTGGGCATTATGATATACCACGATTTACGACGTTGCCAGTTCGTTTCGCGATAATGGTGCGAGAAAAAGTTATAGAAAATAATTATACAGAGTAATGAAAGCACAATGTAATCACCGAATGTTCAAAAATGCATATTTTTACAATTAAGGTAGTCCTGTAGGTACACGTGTGAGCCAAAAGTTTCGGTCGAAGCGTATAGTAATATCCAATACCTATACGATGCTGTTGGTTGTACATTTTTTACAGAGCTTGTACCCTCTACATGTCCCACATATTGGCACCTCATGCATAGATAGGTCTCATACTCGTATAGTGAGCGGCGCTGTAATCGTGGCAATTGAGTAAAACGCGATGAGAATAACCATAACCTCAACGATCAGCAACATAAATTCGCTGTCGAAGGACATCGGCTTGTGGATTTACAACATCTTGCCGAGAGTTTAAATTGTATTTGCTGTAACATTTATGTCACATCCTTCTAAGAATGGCTAGAACTCGGAAAAAAAAAACATGCTTCGAGTTTCCATACCACGCGCCGATCAGCTGTTTGCAGCGTACACTGTTGCCATGCCGTTACAGATGGTTGGGCCCGAGTTCGGTGTGGGATAAAATTACCACTTTTCATAAGTCGATTTCTCCAAAACTAAACGGTCAAAGTTCGTCATTTTTTAAAAATCAATCCCACAATAGTACTGCGTACACGTGTGTTTTTATTTTGAAATCCTAAGATTCGTTTAGAACCTATGTCGAGAAATGCGAGCAAACTCGTATTGGTTTACGTATTAGGTATAGGGATCGCGTACAAAAATACCCATATTATTCAATGGCAATTATCTCATGGACTAAACGGTGAATCGACTTGAATTTTTGGGCATCAGTCCATAAAGGTGATATCTACATCATACGTAGATTTCAGCCAATTCCTAAGATTTGACGAAAGCTACAGAACTTAAGGAGTGAGATGCAATCAGAGGCGTGAAAAAACGAGCATTTTCAATAAAAAAAAATGTATAGTAATTAAGTTTGTTTTACAAAAGTGGTTAAACAGACTTTTTATGTTATAGGCCTCCGAAGTAACTTTCGTGGTGGCGCCGCGTAACGGCTGCCGGTGGCAAAACTTGGATTGGCGCATGGCGGTTAAGTCAAACCGGCACAAACACGAAAGAGCTAGGCTTGAGCAAGCATCATCGATTGGACACCTGATTTAAATGGCGACCGGCATACTGCACTAGCAGACGAAAACCAATCCAAGTTGTGCCAAAACTCGCCGCAAGGGTGCGCCACAAGAGTTACTTCGGAGGCCTATATTTCAACTTCAATTGTACAAATTTTCAAAGAAAAATATTGATTATTTATAAAAATATCGCCATCTTTGTCGGACCCCCTTCGGCATGTAGTGCTTTGCGGTAACCATCATACAATTTTACTGGATGATCTGAAATTTAAAAAAAAATCATTCCTGAGAAAAAAGAATCGTTGATTGTGCAAAACGGATTTTGTTGTCTCGAAATTTTGTTGTTTTAACAGTTGCTCAGACATGCTAAATAAGCTACAGTTCACACCACTATACTATTTTACCGCAAACTATAATGTTTTGTTATGCCAATCAAAAATCAAGTTGAACGTATTTAAAGACACATTTTCTTAAACCAACTGAATTTTGGATAGATGAACGAATTTTTTTTTTCGGTGCAACCACTAATCTTAGAAGCATACGTTCATTGCCCAATGCTATATAATATGATAGGTTTGCATAAAATTAATATTCCCTCACACCATCCAAAATTAACTCCTCACGAGACCGTAATAGTGAACAGGACTTCAATATATATACGTTGATCAAACATTTTGCTTGTGTTTTGCGGTGATGTTTATATTGATTTCTGCCATATTATAAGATACGACGTGCTGTATGCATATTTGGTGTTATTCGATTATTTCTCATACACTGCATTCGTGTTGGTTTAAGGCATCAACGCCCGTCTGATAAATGCATCGAACATTTCATAAATCCAAAATAAAATACGAGGGTGGGGTGAAAAGTTTCCGGCCTGACCAAGAGATGGTATCACTAGGTCTAGTTTTGGAGCGGTGTCCTACAGTACCATTCCTACCGAGCTTGTATGTACAGTTTCAGCCCAATCGCTACGTTATTTTGCGTTTGAGAGCACATTGCGCGAGACGCTTCCGTTGTTTTCGTAAAAATGGAAAAATTGGAAACACGTGCTGTCATCAAATACTTCTATTTGAAAGGTTTTACACCAAAACAAATAAAAGAAGAGATGGATTCAGCACTAGGAGAATCCTCCCCATCATATTCAACTATTAAGCAGTGGATTTCTGAATTTAAAATGGGTCGTGTGAGCACCTCTGACGAGCCTCGCTCAGGACGGCCCGTTGAAGTCACAACTTCAGAGATGATTGAAAAAATCCATAAAATAGTGTTGGAAGACCGCAGGTTGAAAGTGCATGAGATAGCTGAGACCTGTAGGATGTCAGCTGAACGTGTGCGAAATATTTTGCACAACCATTCGAATATGGAAAAGCTGTGTGCAAGGTGGGTGCCGCGTTTGCTAACGCTCGACCAAAAACTGCTTCGAAAAACCATTTCTACCGACAATTTGGCGCTATATAGGCGTAATCCAAACGAATGTTTGCGTCGATTCATAACTGTTGATGAGACATGGGTCCACCACTACACTCCTGAAAATAAAGAACAGTCAAAACAGTGGGTTGGAAAAGGGGAACCAACCCCAAAGAAGGCAAAAACAATTTTATCGGCAAACGAGGTTATGGCTACTGTTTTTTGGGATGCGAGAGGAATTATATACATCGATTACCTTGAACAGGGTAAGACTATCACTGGTCAATACTACGCAGAGTTATTGCAACGTCTGAAGCACGAGGTGCAAATTAAACGACCTCATTTGGCGAAGAAAAAAGTTTTGTTTCATCACGATAACGCACCAGCGCATTCGTCGATTGTTGCCATGTCCAAAATCCACGAATTGAAGTTTGAATTGATGCCGCATCCTCCCTACTCTCCAGACTTAGCCCCCAGCGACTATTACCTGTTTCCTAACCTCAAAAAATGGCTTGGCGGAAAAAGATTTAAGAGCAACGAATAAGTTATCGAAGCTGTAAATCAGTATTTTGAGGAGCTTGACGAATCTACGTTTAAAACTGGTATAACTAAATTAGAACACCGTTATGAGAAATGTATCAGTGTTGATGGAGATTATATTGAAAAATAAAGCAAAAAAAAATTTTTAAACATCGTTTTTCTTGGTAAGGCCGGAAACTTTTCACCCCACCCTCGTAGAATACCCAACCGAGAGTTCTATCTTAATCATTTATTATCATAATTTGTCATTCCCTGACCTGCTGTAATGATTTATTTCTTCAGAGAAAAGATTTCGGCTATACATAGAATCTAACCTACAACTTTTCTGCTTATACGACGCACGCTGGCCCTGCGCTATCGAGTGCTTGTGGCATCTTGATAGCAGACATTACATAATAAACAAAAGTAATTCCAGCTGTACTTCCGAATAGCTGTTATATCCGAATTAGGTGAAATTTTGCACAAATATTTTTTTATAATATAAATCCCTGCGTAAAATGAATTTTTGGTGCATCGCAATAGTTTTGTTCCACTGTAGCGATATTCTTTTCGTTCTCAGAATTTGTCTCACTTTTTTTTCTCTAACTGGGCGCCGGCGGCAAAGTTGATAGGTCCTCGTGGTAAATTTATAACGTCGAGGAGGAACGCGAAAAAAATTGATTGCCAGCCGCCTTAGCCACAACGACGGGTAGAGGGGCGAGGTCGGAAACGACGGGACACTTATTTTCCGGAGCTACAAGAATTTTTATTCTCTACGGACGCAACGCAAAATTGCTTTCCTTCTTTCTCCCCCAAAAAAATAAAGATATAAAATAAAACTAATAACAAAAAACTTTATCTACTCACTCGGATTCGCGTATTTCATGAAACGGTGAATGCCTCTCGGCGATTCCAACTTGATCAAAGACGAAATGAAGGGACGCATCGACGTCCCGCCAATACGAGATTGCTCTGAATGCGTGATAAAATTCCCGGCGAAACAATAATAATGCAATTACTCACAAGGCTCGAATACAATTACAAATAGGGAGCCAGAGGACAGCCCTACCGACTTTTCTGCGGAATGAGATGCTGGATACTCTCCCCGTGTAGAAATTTGAGTCGGAAAAAAGTACTGCCCCTGATCTGCCTTCCCTAGATAATATCAGGCTCTGCTCGGGCCTTCCACCCTGGAATAGGTTCGCAATGTAACCGATCTAACAATCCCGATTCGCCGTTTCCTTTCTGGGGAACTGATCAGGAACGGGCCGGAGAACAAGCGGTAAATGACCAGGAACAAACGAGAAAATCGCAAATGATGTTTCAGCGTTTTTGGCATCCTTCAGGAGGTAAAATCGGGAGTGTATTCAATTTTCAATAGTATTTCGACAACATATTGTTTGTTGGTTATCTACTTGCTAAGATAGTATAAACTCGGAAAAACGTTTGGCACCATAAAAAAAAAAATGGTTTGAATCAACCAAATCCTGCACTTGCGGATGGCGAACGATATGAACTATTCAATTGATTGCGAGATTAGGTTGAATTACAAATATATATTTATTTCCGGCAAATAAACTTCTTCTTAATCCAAAAACGCACAGAGTACTTTCAATTCTAATTCCGGTGTCTTGAAACCAAACTTTATTTTAACATGCTGAACGGTTGGGTCGGTAATCTCTCCTTTAAAAGCATTTTCAAAATATATAGTTCAACGAAAAATAGATACAGCAGAATGAAACACGTGTGCACTTAATGAATTGCCGAGCATATTTCAGTCAATACATAATATTTTTTATAAAAGTTCATGTACAGTCCGTACTACTGAAGATATATTTTAAAAGAAAACTCCCCAACGCTGCTATCGTCGATCCAACTATACGAGGGTGGGGTGAAAAGTTTCCGGCCTGACCAAGAGATGGTGCCACTAGGTCTAGTTTTGGAGCGGCGTCCTACAGTACCATTCCTACCAAGCTTGTATGTACAGTTTCAGCCCAATCGCTACGTTAGTTTGCGTTTGAGAGCACATTGCGCGAGACGCTTCCGTTGTTTTCGTAAAAATGGAAAAATTGGAAAAACGTGCTGTCATCAAATACTTTCATTTGAAAGGTTTTACACCAAAACAAATAAAAGAAGAGATGGATTCAGCACTAGGAGACTCCTCCCCATCATATTCAACTATTAAGCAGTGGGTTTCTGAATTTAAAATGGGTCGTGTGAGCACCTCTGACGAGCCTCGCTCAGGATGGCCCGTTGAAGTCAGAACTTCACAGATGATTGAAAAAATCCATAAAATAGTGATGGAAGACCGCAGGTTGCAAGTGCATGAGATAGCTGAGACCTGTAGGATGTCAGCTGAACGTGGGCGAAATATTTTGCACAACCATTTGAACATGGAGAAGTTGTGTGCAAGGTGGATGCCGCGTTCGCTAACGCTCGACCAAAAACTGTTTCGAAAAACCATTTCTACCGACAATTTGGCGCTGTATAGGCGTAATCCAAACGAATTTTTGCGTCGATTCATAACTGTTGATGAGACATGGGTCCACCACTACACTCCTGAAAATAAAGAACAGTCAAAACAGGGGGTTGGAAAAGGCGAACCAACCCCAAAGAAGGCAAAAACAATTTTATCGGCAAACAAGGTTATGGCTACTGTTTTTTGAGATGCGAGAGGAATTATATACATTGATTACCTTGAAAAGGGTAAGACTATCACTGGTCAATACTACGCAGAGTTATTGCAACGTTTGAAGCACGAGGTGCAAATTAAACGACCTCATTTGGCGAAGAAAAAAGTGTTGTTTCATCACGATAACGCACCAGCGCATTCGTCGATTGTTGCCATGTCCAAAATCCACGAATTGAAGTTTGAATTGATGCCGCATCCTCCCTACTCTCGAGACTTAGACCCCAGCGACTATTACCTGTTTCCTAACCTCAAAAAATGGCTTGGCGGAAAAAGATTTAAGAGCAACGAAGAAGTTATCGAAGCTGTAAATCAGTATTTTGAGGAGCTTGACGAATCTACGTTTAAAACTGGTATAACTAAATTAGAACACCGTTATGAGAAATTTATCAGTGTTGATGGAGATTATGTTGAAAAATAAAGCAAAAAAAATGTTTAAACATCGTTTTTCTTGGTCAGGCCGGAAACTTTTCACCCCACCCTCGTATGTTGGTTTGTCCTGAATGACGGAGTAGGTTCTGACAACTGATATTATAACATAGTTGAAGCTGCATACAGTAAGTTTAATCAAAATTGGTTTTGCACCAATCGAATAAATGGGAGATAGAGCATCAGCTTAATATGAAGCAAACAAACATTGAGTCACTCTAATAAAATTTCGATGTGAGCATATGCAACGTATACATTGAATTGGTAGAAAATCAATTGAATATAAATCATCGAAGAAAGTATTCTCCCTACGATGAATTATAAATACAAATGGAAGACAAAGACAATAAGGTAAACAGATCCGCTAAATTATGAGACAAGATGATTAGTAATTTTTAAATAATGCCTCTTTTTTAAAGTACATATTAAAAATACTGCTATGATACAGAAACAACTTTTATTGATTAACCTACGTCGATGTACGACTGTACGGTGTCAATTATTAGATAATTTACAAAGGGCTCTGAGAAAATTACATAGTTAAACTTAAAAGTAATCTGCGTGTTGAAAAAAAAATAAAAGACAAATCAATTAAAATAATGTGTACAGATAAATAATAAATAATAAATAAAGTACACATAAATAAATGTGTACAGATAAGTAATTATTTATGAGGTACGCGAACCCCGAGACTGCGCGACCCGAATATGTGAGAAGAACGAAAGTGGAAGTGCGAACGCAGCGCCGCCCGTGCGTTAAAATATCAATGTCACAGACTACAGCGTCGTGGCGACGAACTATTAGCGGCTTAAACCGAGTGTCCACGTGGTTGGATTTACCGAATTTAATAGATATCTGAAATTACGGGAGAACAATGGCTCGTGCCCGCAAAAATCTCAATCACGATTCCCATAGCAATCCTGCAAAGCTTATGCACTTGGTGAACCCGAGAGACGCCGTACAATGTTTTTCTCGAAGGAGAGCACGCAGCGTGACAACAATGGCGGACAAAAAGAAATAACGATCGTACACTTACCTCGAAATGTAGCAACAAGCGATTGAAGTCCCCAATCTATCAAGATGTCTTCTATACGCACATTTTTATGTTTTCGATGTAAATCGTCTCACAAAACTTATCAAAATGAATATTGTAGTTTTCTACACGCTCAAAGGGGAGATGCACGTCAACAGCCAGAAGGGAAGACGTGAACGGCCGGAAGTCGAAAGGGCGATCGTAGCGCTGTTCGTGCATGCATCCGAAACTACACCCATACGCGATGTCCACTAACTAATCGCTCACAGCGATCGAACAGAGCGCGCCCGTGGTCGGATTTGCCAAATAAAGTCGTTATCTAGAAATCGTGCCGGGAAAAAAGTGATCGATTGCATCCACAAGAAGTCAAGTAGCAATAGCAATCAATCGCTGAAAAATATACGCATCGTAAACAAAAGAAAATACGGTCTTACCTCGAAGTAACTTTAATTAAATCATTTGTTTCAATTAACTTATTCAATTGTAGAACCAACCATCATTCGCTTTATGCGTAATAATTAATTCAGTTGGAAAATGTAGTTTATTGGCCAATATAACGACCAAATATAAAGTTGAAATAAAACGCGGATTACTTGTATGAACTCTGATGTAGTTAATCGAACCCGTTATATGGCCAGGGAGATATTGCTATTTTGACATGATAATTTGGTTGTTTTAATTAAACTGGCTTTGTCACTTGAATCGAATTGTATTTTAAGCGAGTAAAATTAGGTTACTTCAAGCAAAATTGCTTCAACTAAATATACATAGTTGGTATTGCCAAACGTTTTTCTGAGCGTACATAGGCTTGCTCGCATTTCCTGATAGGCGAAGAGACAGAAAAACGTACACGGGTCACTTTCCGAGCGAAAAAGACCTAGAGTGCAAAGCGTTATTTCACAAGTGTCGCAAAATCATAAACGTAAGTGCACGCTGTAAGCATAGCACTTCTGTGCGTGGCGCAACTCACAGGACGAACTTTTATCCTCGTACGATGGTACCTTGCTTAAGCGAAGCGCTTCGTTTGTAGCCACCTGGCGGATTGTCGGCGAAATAGATTCAGATAATGTCTTCCGGCCAGAACATTGATATTTCCCAACATGGCGACAAGTTCAAAAGCCACGAATGACCTGCTTTACTTTTTTGCCTCATAAAATAATTGGGCTATTCATTATGCTTAAATTATCATAATCCCGGTATTATCAACACTGTAGTACCGTATATATACCGAGTATACCGTATTGATACTAAAATCTTACCAATACGGTATACTCAAGTTATCGTAATCCCGGGATTTATGGATATCCCAGGGTCACTTCCATTTTATAAAGTGGGATCACTATTATTTTCGGAAGTTTATCAAGAGTGTAACAATAAGCTCACCCGCCAAATTTAAAGACAAACGATCGAAATTTAGCATAAAAAATCGAGAAACAGGAATTTCATTGTTATTAGCTGAAAATCGATTTAAAAAAAAACAGTGTAAACACTTACTCCTACAAGAGGTGTTCAAAATGATGGCCACTAGTTTCAATGTACGCTTGCAATCTGATTCGCATTAATTCTATTGTCTTATTAATCACGTCAGTCTGTAGAACGAGCAGGCTCTAATCGAGCTTTCAATAGCTTAATACTAAGCAAAATCCAGGGAAGTCGTACGGCTTTGTTTACATTTTTCGCAACTAAGAATCTTATTAACTCGTTTTAGAAAGCAGTCGAAATTTGTGATTGAGATAAGACAATACGATCAATGCGTTGAAAGTGGTCGTAATCACTATAAGCACCTTTTACAGGAGTAAGTCTTTGCACAATTTTTTTCAAATCGATGCTAGGCTAAACACACTCAGATTTCTCTTTTATCGACTTTTTATATTTAATCTCGGCTGATCATCTTGAAATTTGCTGACTAAACTCATTTTAACTTCCACGATGAAATTCTAAAAATTGACCTTGAAATCTCCGAAGCGCCCCCACCTGGATGAACCTCACAGGTACGACTCGATGACCCTCTTCGAACTATGCAACATTCATAGGAAAATGGTTCTTCTAAGTCTGATAGGTTAGGAAATATTTCTGATGGCAAAGTCGCTAGTTGATGCTCACCCGGTGTACATTTAACAATGCACAAAAACATGTAAAGGCGAAAATCGCTTTTTGCGGTGATCACGATTGGGGCGAGTAGGTTCATCTGAAATTTAACGAAAAACGAAGAAAATTTCTCGAAGTTGTACAGTGCATTCTCCATATTCTCGACTGGGAATAGTTTTCAAAGGTATTGTCCAAATCATTTGATGTCAACTCCCGTTGTTGTTTTGATTGAATCCGCAAAAACGACTTTCTCATAATTTTTTTTAGAAGGAATCTCGTGAATGGGTTTGTTGACATAAAAAAAATTCTCAGGTAGAACAGTGTAGTCAGGTTGATACCTATGTGGCGAGTTCATCATTAGTAGAGTCGCGAAAAAAACAATACATTAGTTGACCCAAATAAATGTCTGAACACGCAGTGCCACCGATATATGATATCGTTACAATCCTATAAAATATTGGAAAATGTGATTGATTTTAATAACATATTATTTTATTTAAACATCTCTTCTGTTCTCTTAATACCTCTACTATCCTTAAAATAAAATGATAATCTATTGAAATCATTCTATATAAAATCTGTAGATGTATGGATAAAATAATTAAGCAATTGCTACATTTTTTATTTCCTGCAAAGATATAATCAATAGAATGAATTAGTTATTTACTAAACCGAAACGAATAAGCCATTAGACGTAACGTTTTCGTACTCCGTACAATATCAAAAGTAGTTGCAGGAGATCGAGCCAAGTGTATATCACGATTGAAAAATTAACAAATATCGTTTCTAAATGATGGTCTTGAATTTAGTTTAGTTTCTAGCATTTAGTTTCTAGTAGAAAAAAAATCGATGAAATAAATGTTCAATTCATGTTATGAATTGAAACGCTTTTTTTGTTCGTTGCAGGAAATGCAGTCAAAACTATATAATTGATTCGCAATAATTTTTTAGATACATTCAATAATGTATTGTTCTCGGCTAACAATATATCTTTTGAATGAAAGAAAAACTTTAAATTTTATCATGTTATTAGAGTCAATAGCGTTTTGTCCGGACTAATAAATCCGATTATTTACACCAACAATTTTACAATTGAATCAACGAAATTCCATTCAATAACGCCAATGATAGATCAATCATTTTTTTCTCAGCGTAGGGGCGGCGGATTTTAGAGGCACCTAAAAAGACCCGGATAAATACAAGTGATTAAGATAGGAGGGGCCGCACAAAGTCAAGTGGTCTATACTTAAGAAAAGTATAAATACGGCACTGGTAGTCAGGTTGATATCTGCGTGGCGAGCTCATCATTAGTAGAGAACTGGGGGCTGGCACCTACTATTCCTTACCGTATAGAAAAATGCTACGCTTTTCGACCGCTTTATTTAGTTCTACCACCTCTCCCGGTGGCGCTAGCAGGTTTCTGACAATTTCTTATTGCGCAGGCGCGCGGCTCGCACTGCGTACATACATACATAACCACCACAACGACGAATACGATTATTTTGACCCGTGACTTTGACGTTTGCAGTTTCAATCGAGGTGCGGAATTGATTAAATTACTGAAATTGCTTATACTCGGGTATTATGCGCGGTTGTACCTCAGGGTACAATATAATTATTTATCGCTAAATAATCGATACTCGAACATGTTGTTAGCGATTAAGTTTTAAAAAATGCTTCAGTTATAATGTGAATGATGAAGAAAAAGTTATAATTTGGTACCAAATAGTTCCGTTTACCTATTTATCTTGACGATTGTTTGTTGGCATGATCATTAGACAACAGAGTTATAGCAATGGACAATCAATGAATAATAGATAAATTAATAACACAACAATGGTAGTATAATAAATTGTGTGTGTACACCATATGAAACCATCAGTGTGTATTGTTGGTGGTATACGGGTATTGTTCGATTATATGTGTGCGTGCGTACACATACATAGCCCCTGTGCGCGCATCAGGATTGTTCGAGAACAACTAGCGCTGCGAGTGGCAGAGTAGGACACTACAAACAGCGGACAAATCGCGTAGCAAAGATTTCAAAAAATGCCAGCCCCCTGGTAGAGAGGCGCTGCCAGGAACACCAAGACTCTGTTCCGCTTGGACATTTACTAATAATGTAGCTATATTGATAAAACGTTGCCAATTCGAAATATTGTACTTCAAGGAAAATAAAAAAATCAGCGTTTTTCAAACGCAACAACTAGACATGATCCCTCAAACGGAAAAGAAAATGAGATGCCTCTTTTCCCGAAACTTCAATCGCCTGGGAGAAAAGTGCGCGATAACTTTTTCTTCACTGAGCGACTTCAGCTTTGCCTTAAATTTGTCTACAGCTAATGCAGAAGGTTGGGTTAAACAAAAAATATGGAATTTTGGAAAAATGCTGTTTTACGCCTCATTCAAGTTGCGGAATATCGAACGATTAAAAAATATCCATATCTTTATCTATATCTATACATATAGTGACACCGGGAGGGACACTTCGTCTGTAATGTTTTGTTTTCGCAGAATTTTATTACAGATCGTTTATATTAAATGAGATAAGTAGAAAAATCGTATTTTTTAAGAAAACATACTTTTTCTGTCTGAGGGTGCCATATAATTAGGACCATTGAGTATTATGGTATGTAGTTAATTACAATTATAAGAAACAAGCATACGAACACATCTTTATAATTGCATAATGAATGTATCTTCAGTGTGGACCAACAATATTATTTAAAACCAATTATTATAATCAAAATTCGAAACTTAACATTTTTTACTCAATTTTCTGACGGTATTTTATTTTTTATATTTTTTGTGTCATTGAAATTTTTGTTTCTGCAGATCACACGATAGGTGATGATACTAAGAATATGTTGTAAAAATTTGAAAGCGATCTGAACCTACGTTCAAGAGTCATAACTTTCACAAGGTTCAAAAAAGTGAATCGTGGAAATCAGTTTTGAAGTTGGCGGTCGGGCGCGCCGCCCGCTGTCTATTATGAATGCAATCTTACCTTATTTTTGGAATTTTTTAATTCTGTAAAGCTTAAAATATTCCTAACCGTTCGGGCTAATGGAATCAAAAGCAATTAAAAAAATGAAATTTAAAAAAATTGTTCACGAATATAAGGCCTTAACGAAAAATGATGACTCTATAAATCGTCTCATTTATATGGTAGTCTACAGAGGCGACTGTCTACATTTCTATCTAATAATTTATACACTAAATAACTCTAGATGCCTAATATAAACTGCTCACGCGTTAAAAAAATTTAAAGATTCCGTAACGGCAATAGAAACCGGGGATTACCAAATGTATAAAGAAAATATTAATGATAAAAATTTGAAAAATGCGATTAGCAGAAGAATTTTCGTGGCCGCGAATGTTCAGGGAAAACGTAAAAATGTCTAAATCTTGGTGAACTTGGGGTTATCGGCTCGAAGTAAACAAAATACGAAGAGTGGTAAAAGTTAATACTTCGCTTCTTTTGCGTTAAAATTACAATTTTCCGTTAGTTATCGAAAATGACGATTTTTTCGAATTTGAACATTTCAAGGAACATCGGGCAAGTTAACTTAGAAATATATAGTGTCAACAGTGTCTCAGAAGCCAAAAATGTATTTAAAATACCACTACCGTGTTTTCCTCGCTTACAGGTGCGACTAGACAGAGAGTAAAGTATGACTTTTAAGGCGTTACCCCCACTTGTAGCGCAAAAAAGGCCTTTTTCATGAATTTTTTTAAAGAAAACTACAAAACTTTTTTAATCGATCAATGTACCATCTTGAAGAACACATCTTAAAGAACTTTCAGTAATTTTTTATTGAAAAATATTACATTGTTTAATGGCAAATGGCCGTCAATGAAATAATGTTTTTATGTACACGGTTTGCGGTGACCAACATTGCGGCGAAGTGGATCATCTGAAAAAAAATGCGGATGGATTTAGTCAAATATAAGTATAAACTAGTCTTTAAACGAAGGATTTTAAAAAATATTCATTTTTCACGAAATGGCGGGCAGTCAAAGTTAATGGTTCGATTTTAACGAAAAAAACGGCCGTTTTTTGGCTATGAAACGGCCATTTTTTCGAAAAAAAAAAAAAAATCGAACGATTAAAGACATTTTTATGTATTAAATAAGCCTGCAAAATTTCAAGAAGATCGGTTCATTAGTGTTCGAGTAATCTTGGTCACCGACTTCAGAAATGCCATTTTGAGAAAAACGCGCTTAAAGTTTCAATTTCCGGTCGTTTACACAACGGATTCTTCTCTTTCAACGCTCAAATCTCAGTCAAATTTGTTCGGATCGACTCGAAATTTTCAGGACATATTCTCAGATATTTATACTTCCGAAAAAAAAAATGCAATAAAAAAAAATCGATTTTTTCAAAATCGCAAGTGGGGGTAACCCCATTAAATTCAAATACCTACAACTTTTGAAATAAAACAATATTTTTTAAATTCCGTACGTGCTTCTCTACGTATTCTAATGTAGATTGACGAGAATTTTTGTTTTTTGTTCTAGGTAAAAAATTGTGGATGCTAAATGTGACGCCGTGGAGCGCCTAAAAAAAGATAACAAAAGAAAATATTAGTAGTCAGCCATTTTGTACATCGAAAAAAAAAAAAATTTCTAACAGTTTGATATTCATATTAAATATATGTGTAATTAATTTCACGAGTGAATCACTTTTTCATACGAAAAAGGGTCAAATTCGCACATGATTTTGCACCCGTTACTGTGGCCTAAGGCTTTAAGGAAGCCGAAGCGGCAAATTTTATATTGTCGAAATTCACATTATTTTGGTTCAAATATCAAGAGTCAACGGTCAAAACTTGGCGCCCCGGATATCGTACTATCTCCCCAAGGGGCATTGTCAAAATGGAGGGTCGGAGTTCCCGCAGGCGTCTCTGTTTTTGCACGACGAACGAAGAAGTCAGAGAGCCCCCGTATGTACACGATTTCCCCGGGACGCGCTGCCACGAAAAGCACATCACGAATAGAATAATAAAAAGCAAAGTATCGGAAAATAGAGCAGCTGCAGGTTATCAGTCCAGTTAATGGTGCGACTCGTGATTGTCCGTTGGACCGCTCTTCGTGACGTTTGAAAACGTCGCAAAACGACAGTTCGAGAAGTTTTCATGCGTGTTTCGAAGGGCTCGGGATGCGCTTGCGCCGAACGCGCGCGCCCCTTCTTGCCGCCACATATCTCGTACGTGTGCGGTACACGCGTGCGTATGCGTATACGGGACGGCACGCACACAGGTCAGCCACGGTAAACAAAACTCCGTCTAATCGCGTGCGGTCGAATCAGTGAGGCGGCAACTTCGCTACCGTCAACGTGTCGATTGACCCGTTCGGTTCGTTCTATCCAGCGATCCTCGACTTTTTCACATTATTTTTCTCTCAATTTTTCCCGCACACCGTCGTTTTATCAAGAACGAATGGATTGCCGCAGTCGCCCAAGTTTCAAGCGATTCGAAAAAAAAATAATCTCCGAGCTTTCTCTCGAATTCCATTAAACCGGAAAAACCTGACGAGGCCTCCCTATCGTTTCCCCTCCGTTTCTCTCCCTCGGGAGTAATCGGGAGAGCGAAGTCCAGATAAGCGAGAAGACTTCTGAGGAAATCATTTTTGACAAAAAAACAAAAAAAACCGAAAAAACTCGCATTTTGCATCGAAAGCGTGAATGTCGATCGTATATATTTGAATCGCTCGGGTTACTCAACGTGACAGTGTTTTTTCGTTTTCTTCTCTTTCGGTTCGTCGATCTTGGTCGTTGGCTCGATCGTATCTATTCTCCATCGTCGTTCCGCGCGTCTCGCTTCCGTTGCATCGTTTATAAAATCGTCGTGTGACCCGCGCACTGTTGCACCGCCGCCACGAGTGTGCTGGCAGCGAAATAAAACAATTTCTCGAAGCGTTGATCCCGTTTGCAGCGTCACAACAAGTGGACAACATTCATACGCATACCCCGTAAAAAAACGAGCAAAATAACGACCATTGTGAAAGCTCGAGAGCTTAGACCCTCGCTGGAGTAAGACGAAACGCTTTCTACTTCGGATGTCCGGAGATGAAAGACGCGTCACAGCAGTGTCCGAGCTTTTATTATTTTCTTCTTTCAAAAGGATACTGTTCGTGAATCGCGGAAACGTCACGATTGAATTACATACGTGTTATGATCGCCCTAAATAATACAACGCGCGAGTGCACGTGACAGGTGGACGTGGTCCATCTTCCCCATGTCAAGGGGGACGAAGAAAAGGGATCTGGACACTACAACGGTTTGCTTTCTGAAGTAATCTCGCTCAGATAATACACGACGGCTGTCCCGCGGGATAGAAAGGTGAAAAAATGCTGACAAAAGATTGAGTGCGCGCGGGCGGTGCAGGTTTTTTTTCCCCTCGAAGAGGCTCCTGCGGAATTTCGTGTGCTTTTGGAACTGAATACCATACATCGAGGACTGAGAAGACGACGGGACCTTTGAAAAGCCTGCGATGCATGTTTTACGGGTGGCCGGGGAAAGGGACCTTCACACGAGCAAGGACGCCATCTAACGATACTTACGCCTCGACTTATCGAACTGTGTACAAATGTGTATCTGTACCGGAGATGGGCCAAAAGTGATTAAATTAACAATTACAATTACTACTGTAATTCATAATTGTATTACTTTGTAACAGATTACTGGAAGAAACTAGTTACCACAAATACCACGTGTTATTAATTACTGTGCAATTTAATTGAAAGCTAATTCGAACAATGTAATTGCGCGTGTTACAAAAATCCGAGTTTTAGTTCTTGCCCGTTACAGTAGTGTGCGCTGTTTGCGTGTCTACCGGGCACGTAAGTTGTGTGTTTCTAAAGTTGACAATCGCGCACACACCACACTTCATCCAACTTCAGAGGTTAACATGATATTTTCTCCTATGGTATGCCATCAATAATAAAGTAATTAGATTACAAAGTATTTTAATACATTCTAATCGGATTACTTTGTAATTAAATGCATTATAACAGATTACACATGTACTGAGTAATTTAAGTACAATGAAATGCAATTCAGTGATATTACTCTGTAATTGAATTACTTTGTAACCGGATTAATAATCAAATTGCAATGTAATTTAGCAATGCCCATCTCTGATCTATACCCATTTATATTTCACGCGCCTGCGTAGATCTATCGAATAAACCAAATGTGCACTATCGTGCTCGTACTACGCGTACGCTGTATTGAATTGGTAAAATGTCATTAGATTTTCGATTGGTCGCTGCGTTTTCGCGTAACGTTGATTCAAAGTTCAAAAATTCCCGGTGAAAGCCCATCTTCCTGTATGAAGACACGCGACGTGTTCGTCGGTCCGTCAGGGGCGTCGTGATCGGTGGCATCGAGCTGTGGAGACGAATTTTTTTTTTTATCACGCCGCATCGAGCCGCTGTCGCGCGGCTGTCGCTGAACAAGGAATATCTTTTAAACAAAGACTTTCGAGGAAAGCACGAACACCGAATGATGAGAGAAGACTGGCGAATACGCGTATCTCAACCGTCTCGATACGTGACGAAAAAATTATTGCGTTTCGGGATGGGAAAACAATTTTAGAAATGTACGTTGAGCCGAATCTGTTGATTCGGGATAAGGCTATTTCGCTGTGAATAACGGGGGGAGAAAAAAACATTGAAGTTCAATATCGTCAAGATTGCCCGGAATATCGACTTTTCGGCACTTTTTTGCACTATACTCGAGATATCAACAAAAAAATAAACAATGTTTCTCGAGGCTGATTGGAACCCCGCTTGGAATGAAACGAAGCCGTATCAAGGCGGCTACGATATAGATTTCGACGTGAAAACGACGTCGACGATGACGACGACCACGATCGGAAATATCGTCGATTATTCGTCCTCGAGAGGACGCCACGTCACCATGGTCTCCCAAATTGTCCTCACTCTCGTTTACATGAGCGGAGTCGTTGGGAACATATCGGCACTGGCGATCCTATTTTTTCGAGACAAGGTCAGTGAATCTCGTGGACAAAAAAATATCCAATTTTTTCCATCTCCGGCCTCTCAAATATCATCGTCAATTAATGTTTCAACTCAAATAAACGATTTTCCGTCCAGACGATGTCTTCAATATCGCAAAACTTTTACTGGATTTCCAAAGCAAGACAAATAGTCGAAATCTTAGAATGTTCGAATATTTTCGCTGAAGAAGAAACAAGTTTTGATTTTCATAATACTTGTAATATGTATATGCATGAAAGATAGAGTTTACCGACATATTTTTATGACTGCGGGAAAAAAACTATAAAAATCCGTCTCACCGCGGCTTAAGGAGGTTGAAGTTTGGATACACCAGTCGATGTTTCTTGACGCACTAAAAGTTAGATAGCTCCGTAAAAAAAAAGGATAACCAAATTTAACGAACGGCGATTTGAAGGGAACGAATTCAGCTTTGTTTAGCTTTTTGAAAATATTTTTTATTATTTTTCTTCGACCCGGTACGCACTTTTGTACGTGACTGTTTTTCGGCTATTTTTCGACCATCGAGAATTGGGCGCATTACTTATGGAAATGTTTTTTGTCATTTTTATCCATGATAAATTGTGAAATAGTAGGAGAAGCTCCATTTTCGTTTTTTTTTTTTAAGTTTCGTACGATTTTTTTCGCAAAGACCATAGCCAGATAAGTAAATTGCCCCCGCATTTTTTCCAGCGAAATTAGGAGTATATTCTGAGGTATAAAAAAAAAAAAAAATTTCTGAAAATTTCATCCCCGTCAACCCAATGGTTTTGGAAAAATGAATTTTTTTTAATAAAAAAAAAAGAAAAATTCCGGAAACGGTAGAGTGGATCGATTTGATTTTTGTTTTGGTACTTGTTCCGATCATACGTGTTACGAAATAAAATTATAGAACATCTTGCGAAAGATTAAGGTTTGAAAAAAAATAATGTTCCTTGTTTTATAATTTTTTACTATAATTCACTTGGGGTACAATAGCGAATTTTTTTTCATATAATCTTTCGGCACCTTAGTAGATTATATTATTTTTTCAAAATGATCGGTTTGGTACGCCACAGTGAAAAAAAAGAAATACACTTTACTGATATATTTTAGTTATATAGATATATAACTAAAATATATCAATAAAGTCTGATATGTGACTAAATGATCGGCTTGGTACGCCACAGTGAAAAAAAAGAAATACACTTTACTGATATATTTTAGTTATATAGATATATAACTAAAATATATCAATAAAGTCTGTTTCTTTTTTTTCACTGTGGCGTACCAAACCGATCGTTTTGAAAAAATTATATAATCTAATAAGGTGCCCAAAGATTATATGAAAAAAGTTTCGTTATTGACCCCAAGTTGATTATAGTAAAAAAAAAATAAAACAAGGAACAATATTTTTTTTTAAACCTTAATCTTTCGCAAGATGTTCTATAATTTTATTTCGTTACACGTTTGTGATCGTAACAAGTACCAAAAAAAATCGAATCGATCCACTGAAGCGTTTCCGGAATTTTTATTTTTTTTTATTTAAAAAAAGTCATTTTCGACGAGGATGAAATTTTCAGATTGCAAAATATTCAAAATTGAGCGAGTGAAAATTAAACCCCGGAGGCGCCTCGAAAAAAAGTTGGTTTGCGGTGTGCACCATAACTCGCAACAGAATCATTTGAAACAAAAAAATCAAAATGCATTTGTTAAAGGAGATGTTTCTCGAGATAATGACGGGAGGATTTTTTTTTTTGAGATTTTTCGATTTTTCGTAGCACTTGGGAGCCAAAAACTCGATTTTCGCTAAAAAAATCGGCTAATTTGTTGTTGAAAAATTAGTAATTATTAAAAAAAAAAAAAAAAAAAAGCTCGCGACAATACCTGGTGAATTATGTGAAGAAGTACTGTGCAAAATTTCAAAGCGATTGGTCCAATAGATTTTGAGTTATCGTGCACGCGGACTTCAAATATGACAAGTCTCAGAAAAATGGTTTGAAAAACGCAGAAGAGAAGAGAACGGCATGGAGCAATAGACGCTCGAATACTCATAACTTCGTCAATTTTACTCCGATCGACTTGAAATTTTAACACAATATTCTTGATATATTATGCATTCATTTAAAAAAACTTTAAAAAAAATGAAAAAAAAAAATGTTAATACTTGACCCCGCCCTTAACAGGAAATGTCAAGGATGTAAAAAGTTGCGTAAGTTTATACTGAATCGCCGGGATTTTTTTTCAAAATTTCCGTGAGATTTTTTTAAACTATTTACGCTCGAAACTCTGATAAGTAGGATGTCTTAACTCGAAAAGTATGGCGATTATAAGAAAATATGAAAAGTAAAATCTTTTTTAAATGTCGATTATAAATTCGCTTTAATTTTTTAGATTTTTTAAAAATTTTCTTGACCGAACCTCGGAGAATCGTCCGAACAACTGATCGGGGCATTTCGAAAACTATTGACTTATAGACAAAATATTAGGAGCGAAAAGTGTTGCAGGGTTTCGTTTTGAATACGTTGACATTTGTTCGGGTTTAGAAAAAAAAAATGTCCACAATGTTTCTTTTTCAGGTCGTCTAGGTGATTTTGAAACATTGACAGAAAAAAAATTGAAAATATCTGTAAAAACTTCAACGTATTTAGAACGAAACACTGCAATATTTCCCCTGATTGATATTTTGTCTCTAAATAAATAGTTTTCGAAATACGCCAATCAATTATTTGGACGATTTTCCGAGGTTCGGCCAGAAAAATTTCGAACAAAATGTCGGCAAAAAATTCAAGCGAATTTAGAACCGAGAATTAAAAAAAAAGCCTCCCGATATTTTGTCCTAAACGCCATACTCTTTGAGTTAAGCCATCCTACTCATCAGAGTTTCGAGCGAAAGTAGTAACAAAAAAATCTCAAAGGAAAATTATTTTAAAACTCCAGGCGATCCAATATAAACTTACGCAACTTTTTACATCTTCGACTTTTTCTCTTAAACCCTATAGTTCTTGAATTACATTGCACTTCCCAGAGTTTGTCTTTTTTAACCAAAAATGAATTAACTTTGCGACGAAAAATCGTACGGAACTTTAAAAAAAAAAACGAAAATGGAGCTCCAGCTACCCGGTTCAAGTTCATCATGGATAAACATGACAAAATGTTTTCCCATAAGTCATGCGCCGAATTCTCAATGGTCGAAATAAAGCCAAAAAACAGTCACGTACGAAAGTGTGTACCGCGTCGAAAAAAAATTTTAAAAAGCAAAACAAAGCTGTTTGTTCCCTTTAAAGCCCCCGTAAGTAAATTTGGTTATCTTTTTTTTGACGAAGCTATGCAACTTTTAGTGAGGCAAGAAATATCGACTGGTGTGTCCAAGCTTTTGAGAGACAGTGTATATTTTATGAAAAATCAGTACGTACAGAATAAATCTATACATGGTATGCATTATTTTGAGGTCCATTGAAAAAAATTCATAAATCGTCATTTGACTCAACTGGACCCCTCCAACCTCGTTAAAACGGGTCAAATCACTCGTGGGCTTTTTCTACGGCTACTCGTACATGTCCAAGATTTATTTTAGACTCAGAACGCAATCAAGATATGACGTGACTTGAAATGTGAGCAAGAGAAAATATGTTTCTTTCTTCACGAAACGTCGCAGTTATATACTCGTCGGATTAATATTAAATAGAAAAGATTTCCTCACGAACAAATTCTAATTTACTTGTACTGCGTTAATTGACGATACTTCCATAATAACAATGTGACATAAGTTTCATTTGAAAACCAAAAAAAATCGAGTTGTTTTTCTAATGCGCATGTTGTGTTTTTATCGTTTCCACAGAGACGAAATCGCATACACTTGTTGATGCTTCGATGCCTGGCGATCAACGATCTCGTTGCGTTGCTGGGCATGCTCGTACAAATGTACGTCACCATCTACGCCGGCTCGGTGACGACTAACCGGGCTTTCTGCTCGCTCAGGATCGTGTGGCGCCTCTTCGGATTATTCAGCGGTTGCGTCGCACTTGTGATGGCCGCCGAGAGATGGCTCGCCTTAACCAGGCCCTTCGTCTATCAGAAGGTAAATAAGACGCCTCCTCCAAAAACTAGATCGATATTTATGTGGGCGAAGGGCAATCCGAAACCTTGTATTCTAATGACCCGCAACGACAGTTCCAACGATACCAGAAGTCCTTCGATTTACCGTCCTCTGAACAAATCAAAGAGAGAGAGAGAGAGAGAGAGAGAGAGAGAGAGAGAGAGAGAGAGAGAGAGAGAGAGAGAGAGAGAGAGAGAGAGAGAGAGAGAGAGAGAGAGAGAGAGAGAGAGAGAGAGAGAGAGAGAGAGAGAGAGAGAGAGAGAGAGAGAGAGAGAGAGAGAGAGAGAGAGAGAGAGAGAAGAGAGAGAGAGAGAGAGAGAGAGAGAGAGAGAGAGAGAGAGAGAGAGAGGAGAGAGAGAGAGAGAGAGAGAGAGAGAGAGAGAGAGTGAGTGAGTGAGTGAGTGAGTGAGTGAGTGAGTGTGAGTGAGAGTGAGAGTGAGTGAGTGAGTGAGAGTGAGTGAGTGAGTGAGAGTGAGTGAGTGAGAGTGAGTGAGTGAGAGTGAGTGAGTGAGAGTGAGTGAGTGAGAGTGAGTGAGAGTGAGTGAGAGTGAGTGAGTGAGAGTGAGTGAGAGTGAGTGAGAGTGAGTGAGTGAGTGAGTGAGAGTGAGTGAGTGAGTGAGTGAGAGTGAGTGAGAGTGAGTGAGTGAGAGTGAGTGAGTGAGAGTGAGTGAGTGAGAGTGAGTGAGTGAGAGTGAGTGAGAGTGAGTGAGTGAGAGTGAGTGAGTGAGAGTGAGTGAGTGAGAGTGAGTGAGTGGGAGTGAGTGAGTGTGAGTGAGTGTGAGTGAGTGTGAGTGAGTGTGAGCGTGAGTGTGAGTGAGTGTGAGCGAGTGTGAGTGTGAGTGAGTGTGAGTGAGTGTGAGTGTGAGTGAGTGTGAGTGACTGTGAGCGTGAGTGTGAGTGAGTGTGAGTGAGTGTGAGTGAGTGTGAGTGAGTGTGTGTGAGTGTGAGTGAGTGTGAGTGAGTGTGAGCGTGAGTGAGTGTGAGTGAGTGTGAGTGAGTGAGTGTGAGTGAGTGTGAGTGAGTGTGAGTGTGAGTGAGTGTGAGTGAGTGAGTGTGAGTGTAAGTGTGAGTGTGAGAGAGAGAGAGAGATTCAATGTTAACTCGCAAACAATTCTCATTGAAATTATAAGCGTTAATTTCCACCATTTCGGTACCCCAAGTACTCAATTTTGTCCCATCTAATACGCATGGAATTTAGGATTCTTTGAAAACTTGTTTTATATTACTCCCAATGTAATTTGGACAGATATCGGTGTGAGAGAGATAGCAGTAGTGACGTTGACGACAGTGCGAGAGAGGCAGAATGAGAATGTTTTCACATCACGTCGGACCCAGGGAAACTGATTGTCCGTAGGCAATTCGTAATACCATTGTCTACACCACAGATAGGCAAAATGTAATTACGTTAACAACTAACAATTATTATTACTACTCCAATTGATAATTTATTACTTTGTAACAGATTACTGAAGACACTAGTTACCACAAGTACCACGTGTAATTAATTACTGTGTAATTTAATTGAACGCTAATCTGATACAAATCAATCGATTACATATTAATTCAAATAATGTAATTGTGCGTGTTACAAGAATCCGAGTTATAGTTCTTGCAATTCGCGAGCGCGAGTAGACCTTACATGTGGTAATTCGTGTAATTGCACGTTACAGTAGTGTGCGCTGTTCGCGTGTTACAAGGCACAAAAGTTGTGTGTTTCTTGAGGCGGGATATACATTTACAACGATCGAAAAATCGATTTCTTTTTTTTCTTCTTTAAACGATACAAGTATATATGCAGAATATTGTCCCAAAGTTTCAAAGCGAAATTCGTGAAACTTCAAACGTTACAGCCCGTCAACGCTGTGCCTCGCCGCTCGGTGAGCGGATGTAAACTTCAAACGCGTTTTTCTCAAAACTGCATTATCGAAATTGGCGTGCAGGAATACTCAAAAGCTATTAAGCCGATTGAGTTGAAACTTGATAGAAATATTGATACATATGGTACCTTCTGCTTGACGAGAATTATTTTTGAAAAATTGGAGAAAAAAACGATTTTTTTAATCCACATTTTACAGAAATGTTACAGAATTAATTAAAAAAAATTCTTTCGTATACTTAAATATACTACTAAAGTATACCTAAAGTTTAATAATTGTAGAATAATTATTTCTGCGTCATATAAACGACTTATAATATATATATAATATATATTATATATATTATCTATCTATATATATATAAGTCTATATAATAGACTTATAATAAGTATAAATTGACAGTCGCGCACACACCACACTTGATCCAACTTCAGACGTTAAGATGATATTTCCTCGTATATTATACCATAAATAATAACAACGTAATTAGCAGAGTTGGGCGTAATTCTATTTATAAATACAAATACGAATTTATTCACATCGCGATTTTCATGTGAATATAAATACAAAATTATTCATACTTTAATCATTTGTATTCACATGCATGCATACAAATACAATTGTATTCACAAATATTCTGGACAAACAAATAAATTCACAGAAACAGTTGTGAATATTTACAAAAAATCCTGTAAATTAAAAAAAAATCACATCCAAATTTGTTCAAATGCAAATGTATTCACAAAAAATGGTAAATACAAAAAAAAATTCACAAAATAAGTTGTCAATTTTTTCGTATTTAAGACAAATTAAAACCAAATTCACAATGGTTAGATTAAAATTCACACCATAAGTGAGTTCTTACGTATTTTGAGAGAGAAAATTTGTGAGTTTCAAATATTACATTATAAATATGAAAATTTCACAAAATGAGTTGTGAATTTTCTCAAGTTGAAGAAAATTAAAATAGAATTCACGACAATTATATTAAAATTTACACCACAAGTGAGTTCTTACGTATTTTGAGAGAAAACATTGTGTTGAACTCAATACAATGTTTTCTTACAAAGTACGTAAGAACTCACTTTTGGTGTAGATTTTAATCTAATCATTGTGATTTTGATTTTAATTTGTCTTAAATACGAAAAAATTCACAACTTATTTTGTGAATTCTTTTGTATATACAATTTTTTGTGTATACATATGCATTAATAGATTTGGATGTGAATATATTCAAATCTGAGTGAATATACACGGTGTCCCATTTTAATCTTACACCTGAATTTTCTCGAAAAATATTGCTCGGACAAACTATTGTGTGGAACAAAACTTCTAGGGATTGAAGGGGGACGTTTGAAAAAAATTTATTTGAGGAGCCAAAATTCAAAATGGCGGCGTTACAAAGGCTGACATGTTTTTTTCAAACGGAAACATAACTTTTTTTTATTGCCAAAAAATTTGTCAGCTGAAAACTAAAAACTTTTGTTGAAAAATTTTTTTGATAAAGTTCATAGTTTTCAAGTGAGAACATTATTTTCATGCCATCAGCCATGCAACCTCCTACGCTTTGGCTAACGCAAATGCCGGTGGTAGGGACAATTAGACTAAATGTCTCACGGCAAGCCGCTCAATGTTGCATTTTCGAATGTATGACCACTTGAACAAAAAAAGAATCAAATTTTTTTGTTGAACATTTTTTTTTTTTGTTTTTTTGTTTTCAAATTTGGACGATATTTCATGAGAAAATTTTGGAGGAAAATCGATAAAAAAATAGTTTTTTTCCATTTTAATAGCGTTTGTGCCATTTTCAGGCCCAAAAACGTGTTTCTTTAAATCCTTGACGAACTTTGATCACGATGGGTAGAAAAACACACACACACACACACACACACACACACACACACACACACACACACACACACACACACACACATACATCTGAAATAATTGAAAATGATGTTCTCACTTGAAAACTATGAACTTTATCAAAAAATTTTTTCAACAAAAGTTTTTAGTTTTCAGCTGACAAATTTTTTGGCAATAAAAAAAAGTTATGTTTCCGTTTGAAAAAACTTTGTAACGCCGCCATTTTGAATTTTGGCTCCTCAAATAATTTTTTTTCAAACGTCCCCCTTCAATCCCTAGAAGTTTTGTTCCACACAATAGTTCGTCCGAGCAAATATTTTTCGAGAAAATTCAGGTGTAAGATTAAAATGGGACACCCTTTATAATATTCATAATTTTTTTGGTGAATTTATTTGTATGTTCAGAATATTTGTGAATACAATTGTATTCGTATTTACAATAAGCAAAGTATGATATAATTTGTATTTATATTCACATTTAAATCTAATCATTGTGAATTTGATTTTAATGTCTTAAATACGAAAAAAAACACAACTTACTTTGTGAATTCTCTTGTATTTACAATTTTTTGTGAATACATTTGCATTAATAGATTTGGATGTGAATATATTCAAATCTGAGTGAATACATAATATTCACAATTTTTTCGGTGAATTTATTTGTGTGTTCAGAATATTTGCGAATACAATTGTATTCGTATTTACAATAAGCAAAGTATGAATAAATTTGTATTTATATTCACATGAAAATCACGATGAGAATAAATTCGTATTCATATTTATAAAGAGAATTACCCCCAACTCTGTCAATTAGTTTACAACGTATTTGAATATATAATTATCAGATTACTTTGTTATTAAATACATTATAACAGATTACGTAAAATGTACTAAGTAATTTAAGGGGTAAGGCCACTGTAACGGCCCAAAAAAAAGGTTTTTTTACTAATTTTTTGCTCCCGAAATTGAAGGTATTTGAAAAAAAACTTTTAATGGTGTTATCGGGCATACATTAAACTTTATTATAAAATTTTTTTACAGTAAAAAAAAACAAAATGGCGGTTCCACAGCTATCTTCCCGGGACATGTTTTGCTTCCAGGGCTCCGCGGCACGCAGCACCACTGGTGCACTTTTGAATCTAGAACAAAAAATAAAACCATTAATCTAGAGGGCTATAGCTAGAGAATGTCGATCGGATTTTAAAAAGTATCAATTTTTGTGGATTTGGCGTGCGTTTGAAAAAAAAAATTGATTTTTGACGAAAAAAACGGCAAGTTTTTTGTTAATAAAAAATCAATAAATAAAGTTCTTGAAAATTCCGATCGACATTCTCAAGATAATGTAAATGTTCACATCTGGTTAAAATTTCAAGTAAAAAAAATGAAAATTGTTCGAGTTATGCTGCGTGCCATTTTGAAAAACCATGTTTCGAGAAAAACGCGTTTAAAGTTTTGCGAATAGTTTTTTATTGGAAAAAATTAAAAAAAAGAAGTTAAAAGGATTTAAACTATTTTTAAACTAGAGGGTTTAAACTATTTTTTAAGCCAATAAAAAAAAATCGATTTTTCAAAAAATTTACAGTGGCCTTACCCCTTAAGTTGTGCCCATCACTGGCCTACACACAAATCCGGAAACCCCGGCTAATTTTCTGTAGTGGGGGGTGAATCTATGAAAAACAATTTGGTTGTTCTTTCGACGACCGCATAGATCTTGGCGGTTGCGGAAGGTTCAGGGTGCGGACGCGTTCTGTTATTGTGAAATGGAGAAAAATGTGATTCGCAAGCTCCCCGACCTTTATGTTTGTATAGTCTATTTTACGTTATTCACTGTTTGCCGCGAAAAATTGCATGAACAATTTTTTTTTTAATATTTCAACAATTTTTTTGTGGGTGAAGATATTATCGGAGAGGGATGATCAAATACTCGATCGACGCGTCTTTTCAACCGCTACAACGTTCCCATTTGAACAAAAATTGTATGCATTTTTCCTAAAGAGTTTATGTTACTGTTGAAAAATGATGAAATTTTTTCGAAAAAAAAGTTTTAATTTTTCGAAAAAAAATGGCTACATGTTGCAATAAAAAAACACTTTTTTAAATTTATTTAAACATTTAGGGGCATGTTTTAGGGCTATGTTAAAGACCAAAACTCCGAAAATCTGCACACCGTCAAAATAATTGCGGCTATGGAAGTTTGTAAAGTATCAAAATATTCACTAAAGCGACGAATTATTTCAAGAATTTTTTATTTATCGAGACGTGATTTGACGTCAATTTTGAAATTTGTCTAGATGTCATACACTCTACATCATTAACAGTCAACCGTGTAGACTTTCGCCGGCATGATCTTGACATGGGGGCCGGGTTGAAATTCCGAACTTCGAATGCGCCGACGATTTAAAATTCCTAATTTTAATGTCCCGAAATTACAGGGTTCTATACGGTTCAGGAAAAGTCTATACAGTTGACTGTAAATGATGTAGAACTTATAACATTCTCTAGACAAATTACAAAATTGACGTAAAATCATATCTCAATAAAAAAAAAATCTTTAAATAGTTCGTCGATTTATTGAAAATTTTGAAACTTTATATCGGCGTGCACGATTTCGAAACATCACACTCTTTATGAAAAAAATACTTGCACGTGAATTGCATAGGTACTCTACAAAAGTGACGCGTTTGTAGAGCGTTCTTCCGCCTAACACTACAATCAGTGCCGAGATCTACTCTACACAGTTACAGAATCTGTTTAAAATAATTAAACAAAAATGTCGTAAACGTTGACAAGTTCGTCTTCTTCGCGACAACGCTCGGCCCCACGTAGCTAAAGTGACACAAAAAATGATTTCAGAATTAGAATGGGAAGTACTACCACGTCAACAATACTACGAACTTACCAGCAAAAGTACGATATCCGGGAGGCCAAGATTTGACGATGAATTTATGGTTATCGACTCGAAATAAACAAAATATGGAGAGTGGTAAAAGTTGATATTTCGCTTATTTTGCGTTAAGGCAGAACACCACTGTGACCCCCTGTTTTTTTGCCATTTTCAAGAATTTTTTTTTGTGGGAAAAAAAGAGATATTCGAAAAAAAAATTTTTGTTTTGATCGTTGTTTATTGAAGATACATAAAAAAAAATTTTCAAATTTTTCACGCCCCATGGTGACGCTGTGGAAGCTCCCGCGTCAGGTACTGTTGCCTCTGCAGTGGTTCGCGGCACGCAGCAGAACTCTTCAAAGTCGATCTGAAAAAAAATACCGAGTGTTTTCGTTAATAATATGATATTTTGAAGAGAAGTACGTAGGGATTTGAAAAAATATTGATTTTTAAAAAATAGGCACGCTTTTGAAATTAAAGGACGATTTTCGAGCAAAATTTCTCGTCGAAAATAGGCTATAACTTTTTTTATTATTGAGATATCGAAAAAGTCCTATGTACTTCTTTAGATAATCTAGTTTTATTGATGCAGTCCAAATTTGAAGTCGATCGGATAAAAATTGCTCGAGTTCTGCTGCGTGCCGCACTCAAAAAAGTGGTTTTCAGAAAAACGCGTTCAAAGTTTTAGGTTTGTTAATTTATGCGATAAATTGGAAAAAAAAATGTTTTACCTTTAATCAGCGATGCCGGCACCATATAGCTGGCCTTCAAGAAGCAAATCATTGTCCCTAGCATCTTATCTCGAACTTGTAGAGGCTCTTCTTGCCTCTTTTGCAGCGTCTGTGAGCGAGCGCTCCGCCAGCTCGATCCGCGCTGCGTCGGTTTCAACGCAAAAATTGAAACAATTTGGGCCGATAGTTATCCCCAACGTCTCCGAAACTTTCATGAGGCTTCTCAGGCCATCATTGAATAATAATACCGCGATATCAGCTGCAATATCGACGATTTTTTTGCTCCTGGACTGACACTTGGGGGCTATTGCCCAAACTGATTTGTTGTCGCTTTCGTTGTTGTTTTGCGTGAAACCGCCCAAAACAACTCTGCAGCAAATCGTCTCTGCTCACATTTCCGAAGACTGGCGTAATTGCCTCCAATACTTCCTCAGGAAGAGGCGGCTTATGGCGATATTCAGAAATATTACCGCTATTATATTAATATTTAATATATATATAATATTAATATTTAACAATTTTTAATAAATTATTGAAAAATCGATTTTTTGAAGCCGTCACAGTGGTGTTGTCCCTTAAAATTAGAATTTTTCGTCAGTTATCGAAAATGACGATTTTTTCGAATTTAAACGTTTCAAGGAACATCAGGCAAGGTAACATGGAAATATGTAGTTTGCCGTACGTTTTTTCAAGTTTCTACAAAGCCGCGGATAAATGACTATCTAGTACAGTCGTGCTGCCGCTGAAAAAAACCCGGAATCGGAGAAAATTAGAAGAAGGCTAGTTTTTTGACAGGTGATTTTGTAGGTGCCGCGGGTGCTAAATCCAAGTTTGCCTAAATATCGGGGAGTAGGGTTCTTTTTTAGGGGAGGAAAGGAGATGGGGGTGGATTAATGCCAAACTACAAGCCGTACGAGGACGGCGCCGTGAGATAAAATTTTTAGAGAAATCCGGGCTTTAGTTTTGTCCACGGCGCCAAACTCGTGGACGTTTATTTTGAGGGTGAAAAAGTGGGGTGAAATTTTGAAAAATCGGATTCAATTCAATAACTCTTTAGAAAAAAATCGTACGTTTTTTGTTTAAATGGGAACGTTGTAGCCCTTGAAAAGACGCGTCGATCGAGTAGTCGATCATCACTCTCCGATAATATCTTCACCCCCAAAAAATGGTTAAAAAACCAAAACAAAAAATAGTTTATTGAATAACTCAAAAACAATCGGTTTTTCGAGTATGGTTCAAATGTACGAAATGTAGAGAATAATTTTCTCCATATTTTCGTTGCTATGGACCACCCTTGAATTTTGATTTTCCAATCCCTCTCGGGGGTTGAACATTCAAAATGAAATTCTGGGAAAACTATTGACGGCACGAATTCGCCGCCATGGAAGAATTTGTAGCTTGAACCCTCAGCTACATTTTTGTCCACAGCGCCAAACTCGTATCTCTTTAGTTTCGGTCAATAGTTTTCCCAGAATTTCATTTTGAATTTTCAACCCCTGAGAGGGGTTCGAAAAAGCAAAATTCAACAGTTGTGCATAGGAATGAAAATATAAAGAAAATTATTCTCTACATTTCGTACATTTGATCCATCCCCGAAAAATCGATTGTTTTTGAGTTATTCAATAAACAATTTTTTTGTTAATTCTTCAACAATTCTTTTGGGGGTGAAGATATTATGGGGGAGGGTTGATCGAATACTCGATCGACGAGTCTTTTCAAGGGCTACAACGTTTCCATTTGAAGAAAAATTGTATGAATTTGTCCTAAAGAGTTATCGAATGAAAACGGATTTTTCAAAATTTCACCCCCAAAATGAACTTCCACGACTTCGGCGCTATGGACAAAAATAAAACCCGGATTTTTCTGAACATTTTGTTCCCCGGCGCCGACCTCGTGGGGGTTGTAGTTTGGCATTAATCCACCCCCATCCCCTAAAAAAAATCCTACCCCCCGATTTTTAGGCAAACTTGGTTTTAGCACCCGTGGCACCTACAAAATCACCTGTCAAAAAATTAGCCTTCTTCTATTTTTTCGGATTCCAATATACCGCACGACTGTACTAATCTGATTATACCCGGGAAAAATCGTTCATATCTGAATATATCTGTAGAATCAGATATGATCAGACAAGAAAATTGGCAATATCTGTTCATGTACTTGTAGTGTCATGACAGATCATGTATGCTTATACGAGGGTGGGGTGAAAAGTTTCCGGCCTGACCAAGAGATGGTGCCACTAGGTCTACTTTTGGAGCGGCGTCCTACAGTACCATTCCTACCGAGCTTGTATGTACAGTTTCAGTCCAATCGTTACGTTAGTTTGCGTTTGACAGCACATTGCGCGAGACGCTTCCGTTGTTTTCGTAAAATTGGAAAAACGTGCTGTCATCAAATACTTCCATTTGAAAGGTTTTACACCAAAACAAATAAAAGAAGAGATGGATTCAGCACTAGGAGACTCCTCCCCATCATATTCAACTATTAAGCAGTGGGTTTCTGAATTTAAAATGGGTCGTGTGAGCACCTCTGACGAGCCTCGCTCAGGACGGCCCGTTGAAGTCACAACTTCAGAGATGATTGAAAAAATCCATAAAATATTGTTGGAAGAACGCAGGTTGAAAGTGCATGAGATAGCTGAGACCTGTAGGATGTCAGCTGAACGTGTGCGAAATATTTTGCACAACCATTTGAACATGGAAAAGCTGTGTGCAAGGTGGGTGCCGCGTTTGCTAACGCTCGACCAAAAACTGCTTCGAAAAACCATTTCTACTGACAATTTGGCGCTGTATAGGCGTAATCCAAACGAATTTTTGCGTCGATTCATAACTGTTGATGAGACATGGGTCCACCACTACACTCCTGAAAATAAAGAACAGTCAAAACAGTGGGTTGGAAAAGGGGAACCAACCCCAAAGAAGGCAAAAGCAATTTTATCGGCAAACAAGGTTATAGCTACTGTTTTTTGGGATGCGAGAGGAATTATATACATTGATTACCTTGAAAAGGGTAAGACTATCACTGGTCAATACTACGCAGAGTTATTGCAATGTTTGAAGCACGAGGTGCAAATTAAACGACCTCATTTGGCGAAGAAAAAAGTTTTGTTTCATCACGATAACGCACCAGCGCATTCGTCGATTGTTGCCATGTCCAAAATCCACGAATTGAAGTTTGAATTGATGCCGCATCCTCCCTACTCTCCAGACTTAGCCCCCAGCGACTATTACCTGTTTCCTAACCTCAAAAAATGGCTTGGCGGAAAAAGATTTAAGAGCAACGAAGGAGTTATCGAAGCTGTAAATCAGTATTTTGAGGGGCTTGACGAATCTACGTTTAAAACTGGTATAACTAATTTAGAACACCGTTATGAGAAATGTATCAGTGTTGATAGAGATTATGTTGAAAAATAAAGCAAAAATAAATTTTAAAACATCGTTTTTCTTGGTCAGGCCGGAAACTTTTCACCCCACCCTCGTATCTGAGCATGTATGATCATCTCAGATCCATTTTTATAATTTTGAGAGCAGACCCGTCCATATCGCAGCAGGTCTGACCAGATCCAATTCCCAGGCAAGATCTGATCTTGTTGGACCAGATCTCATTTTATTGAGCCAGATCTGATCATGTCAGGCAAATCTAATCTTATTGGACCAGATCTGTCTGTCCGTATAAGAATAAAATACCGTGGATCCCAGTAGACCTGGACATCTATGAACAGTAGATCTGCCCATATGATAAAATCATAGTTTATCTGAACCATCAGACCAGGTATGACTCCGACTATATCAGAGCAAATCTTACCCTGTTGAGACAGATCAAATCTTGTTAGTGCAGTCGTGAAGATATTAAAATGTTTACATATATAGAGCGGGGTTATTAACACGTCATCACTTGACGTGTTAATAATTAATAATATTATAGTAGCTCACATGATCACATATAATACAGTCAGGTGAGGTACCATATCTGATCGGATATCGTCTCATATCCTCATATATCGTGTCATATATTCAGATGTTTTCATGTGTAAACAACTGAACTGCATATACGATAAGGTATGAGTGTATAAGACTTCGTATATTTTCCAGGTTTGGTATCGTATCTGATGGGATAAAATTTTATGTGAACGTGCCTTCATATATAACATCATATATGTTCAGATATGGTTTCACGCTGCCAACTCGCCTTGGTACCTGACCAGATAAAAATATATATGAGATCTATATAGCGGAGTCTGGTAGCGTATTCGATCGGATATGATCTTATACGAACAGATACATTCACATATCACATCATGTATGTTCAGATACGAATTTACGGTACCAACTCGCCTTGGTACTTAGCCAGATATAAACAGATATGAGTTCATATATGGTCAGGCCAGATACTGTATTTGATCGGATATGATTTCCTATATGCATATGTGATGTGGAATATGATCAGACCTAATCATATATGATACTATAAAATGTCAGATATAAATATATGTGATACATGTATGACAATATCTAAAACATATATGAACATATCCACTCAGGACGTGGACTTTTTTTCCCGGGTAGTCGTATCGGAAAAACAAGCTCGCTTCACCGCACTAACGTCCCGGAGCGAAATTTTATCGGAATAAAAGATCTTCCTCCACCACTCAGAGGCAGGACCCTTCCCGGACCTGTGTGTTAGACCGTGCTCCAGCAACGCACCTTACGCCACACAGGCATCGCTGGCAGTTCAAGGTCGAGGGGGAAACATTCAGAATGATATATTTAGTCGAGGGAATAGGAGATTATGTAAAATAAGAAATGTATTATATATATATAATAAGAAAACTTCACATAAAATAGATAGGAAACTGATAACTGCATGACCGAAGAGAAAAGCAGTCGTTTCGCGTAGAAGAGCAGTGGCTATAAATATCATTACTTCCCCAGAAATGCAGGAAGGCAGAGAGGCAAGAATGACAGAATGTCGCGAAAAGTACAGTTATTAAAGTGGATCGAAGTGGCAACAAAAAAGACCCTTCAAGTTCGAACTTCGTTTCGCATGACCATAGTGTATCAACCCCTCGAAAACTTGCCCTTATTGGGTTTCTCATCGAGCCTCGAATACACTCGACATTTCTATTAATGCGCTATATCCTTATCTCGCTTCTTCGCTTGGTTTTTTTTACGCGTTTCAATCGACAGGAATTATTTTACACGTCTTTGACGGTGAAAGAAACGGGTTTAAGGGGGTAAACAACACCTCAAAGAAAGGCATGTCACCCTTCAATTTAATTTCTTTTCAATACATCTATAGTGGATTTTTCATCGCTTTACGTCAGAAGAATTTCGGTTTTTCCTTTATTCAGATCAGTGGACTGCTTATGGGTGAAACTGCAAAATCACCCTTCTATCAGGGGTGGTTTCCATCCTCGAAACTGTTTTTCCGCAGATTAAAAACTAATACGCGTCCAGTAGCTTTCAATCTCGAGTAGAAATCTTGCTCGGGCTACAAGAAAGACATAAACCGGCTTCCTGATCTCTTTTTCCGGCCTTGATCAGGATTTTTCATCAAGCCCTGATTATTTTTGAAACCCAATTCCTGACTCCGGTCTGATCAGGGTAAAAAATCAAGACCTGATCTGGGTAAACAATCAAGGCCTTATCAGGGTGAAAAATTAAAGCCTGACGTGCAGTTCGAAGAGGGTAGTTCGCTGTTGCTTCGGAAACCACTATCTCATCACATTCTTCATTGCACTGCCAAACAAATATTCAATTTACATAGGATCTATTTGAATCAATAGGTTTTTTTTTATCATGATCCTATTTGTCTCAAATATATATTTTTTTTAGAATATTCAATAGAATATTTCATAAATCCAAAATATCCTCTCTCTCCGCTCCTCTCTACACCCCTCCCCGACGAAATGTGTATTGCAATCAAGACGGACCATTGATTCAATCAAACAGAAAAATTGTCTCTACGAAAAATCGATTTAATTTAAATTTAAAAAAATGTCAAACTCAGTTCCATTTTTAAATCGTGCTTTTTTCCCTTTTGGTAATTTTGCCTTCAAGTCCCACAGTTCTCGCATTAGGGGGCGTCCATTAATTACGTAAGGCGTTTAGGGGGGGGGGGGGGAGGGGGTCGAGAAAAATCTCACCTAATCTCACGTGGGGGAGAGGGGGGGTCGAAAAATCGCCAAAATCACCTCACGTAATTAATGGACGCCCCCTTACCTGTATCAACAGTCTAATAACCTTCGAGAAATAAAAGAAAATTGTTTAGACGCCGATCGGATGTGAATTGAGCGTCCCTCTAAGACATTCTTTTCACGAACTCGAATATTTAACAGTCAGTTGATTTTCGTCTATAACCAGGTAAAAATACACCCCAGTATTCTGATAAAATTTCAAGCCAAGTTACCCCACTTCTAACGAAAAATAACCACTCTAATAATCGTCTGATTTACGAGTATACGGCACTTTATGTAGATAACACGCTGGCCACATTTCTATCTAATATCAATCAAATCGAGTTTTATTTGCACAACTTTTTTCTCTTACATCGACCGTAACTTAATTTCCACTCTGTATACTCTTTCCCGTGTCACTATCTAACATTTGTCTTTTTTTTTATTGTTAGTTTAATCCTCCTTGCACATATTTCTGCACACTTCCACTACTTTCCTAAAATACTTGCGTATCCCTTTTTGTATCTTTCCTCCCAATATATTTATAATTTCTCTCTTTATCGCCAAATTTTCCGTTAATTGCACCCACTCCTCTGCTTTCTTTCTTGCTTTCACCGTGACTAACTCTCAGCCTTTTTTTACACACTAACAAATCTTTACAAATCCTGCACCTCCAATCCTTTCCCCCCTCTTTTCTGCTCTTCTTATGTTTCCGCATCTTAATCTTGACCACATTTCTTATCCCTTCCCTTTGCTCCCTCTCCCGACCAGGATTTCCATGGTCTTTTTTCACTTTCCACAATATATTTGTATTTTTTATTATACGTTGATATGATTCGTTTTTCCTCTTCCTTCCTTAAAATGTCCTTTTTTTAAGTTTTCTAATCCATCTTCTATTCTTTCCACTTCTCTTCTTTCCCTTATCATTATTATTTCTTGTATTTCCATATCCCTGACCACTTTCCCTAAATCTTCTATAAATCTAAGTAAGTAGATTTATGGCCATCTTGACTCCTCCACCCTAAGCACCTCTCTTATATATCTTAACGCTCTTTTCCTTATCATATATTCTATGGTAGGCGGCCCCAGCTCGCTTCTCCATACACAGTTTGGAGTTGTTTTGTCCACTTCTAACGCCATCTTACAGCTCCTACTCGGCATTCTTTCAAAAACGCTTATTTCTTCCATTCTACGTATCTCCCCACCATACATTGCTCCTGCTTTCACTATCAAATCTAACAAAAAGGGTGTCTCCATCATATCCCACCCCGCCCTCCTCCATATTCCTCATATTTCTATCTAATAATTTACACACCGAACAACTCTAGATGCCTGATACAAACTGCTCAACGCGTGTAAAATTTTTAAACATTCCGTAACGACAATAAAAAAGCGGTTTAAATAAAAAAAGCGATGATAAAAGCTAGAAAAATGTGACTAGCAGAAGAAAATTAAAAATGTCCGAATTCAGAAGAGACCTGCGTATCCCCCACAAAATACGGCGCTCCGCGAAAGGAATACATTAAAATGACTGCTCATCGCCATTTACCCAGAAAAAAAGGACACGGGTGATTATGAGAGTAAACATACTCATAAAAAGAGATATGTTCAACTTTATGTAGCGAGTAAGAAAAGTCGCAAACAATGAGAAAAATGCAGAAAAGAGCTGGTCTCTTTATCTTTCAAATACTCCCTCGAACATCCATTTGATCCTCACGATCGAAAATTCGAAAGGTGTACCCGTACTTTTTATTGAATGATTTGAAGGTGCATTAGAAGCTGTGGATTCTCGTAGGACGGTATCTTACTTACGCGAAGCACTTCGCTTGTAGCCACCTGGCAGAATTTTCACGAAGTATTAGGTCCTATCATAATTCGATGGACACTTTCATTTTTCAAAAAATCTTTTACTTTTCATTCAATAATAATTTATATTTTTGTGTAATAATTAGTAGTCCCCTTCGCTATCAATGACACGCTGCCAGACTAACCCGAGTCGAAATTTTTAGCCTCCTCTGAACCTCGCAGGACCCATTTCTTTTGTAATACATAAGCCGCCAGCCTCCGTTGAACCTACGAAACCTCATTTGTCGAGTTCAGTGCCATGCAGAGACCTCCTCTTGGCCCACAGTAGCCTCTGCTAGACCTCCCAAACCTTCTCTCGACCCCAGTTTCAGTGAAACGTGCAGAGCACAGGCCTCCTTAACCTGCTTTCAACCTCAAACTGTTGCCTCGACCCCACCTAACCTGCTTTCGGCCCAAATTCGATATCTCCTCCATCATCATTCCATTGTGGCCTGGTCGGTAACCCGTTCGATGACGAAATTAATAAAAATACATCGTCCCCTTATCAAATTATTAGTGCAATATTAATATGCGAAAACAATCAAATTTTCTCAATATCGATTTATTATTATTTTATAGGCAATTCATAAAAGAATGCTTGTATATACAGTCTTACTCCAATTCTATCGGATTAATGGGCGTTTTCCTGTCAGAAAAAATCTCACAGGAAAATTCTTAAAAAATGTCAGTCTATCCACTATAAGCTTATGCGACGTTTTTCGTCCTTGACGTTTCTTCTTAAACCCTCTAATTCTTGAGTTACATTGCATTATCTAGAATTAGTCTTTTTTAGCAAAAAATGAAATAACATTGCGAAAAAAATCGTACAAAACTTTATAAAAACGCAAATGGACTTCTCGCTACCCCGTTCAAGTTTATCATGGATAAACGCAACAATTTTTTTTTGCATAAGTCATGCGCCCAATTCTCGATGGTCGAAAAGAAGCCGAAAATCAGTCACGTATAAAAGTGCGTACCGGGGCGAAAAGAAAATTATAAAAAAATATTTCAGAAAAGCAATATAAAGCTGAATTTATTCCCGTCAAAACGCCGTTCGGTGAATTTGGTTATCTTTTTATTTACGAAGCTATGTAACTTTTCATGCAGCAAGAAATATAGACTATGGTGTATCCAAACTTTTAAGCGACGGTATATATTATATAATACTATATATATATATATATATATATATATATATATATATATATATATTATACTCGAAATATGTGGTTGCATTAATATATTGGAATATACACTACCAGTCAAAAGTATTCAGACACTTCAGATAACTGCAAAACTTAATATCACTTTGGATCATTGCAAACTTATGGTAGAATAATAATTATTTTACGAAGATAGTATAAAGCTCTGTATAATTACTTAATTATATAGATCTTTATAGTATGTTCGTGAAATAATAAATGAAATGAATTATATTACTCTAACATTATTTGGCAATTATCCAGCGCTCAAAAGTTTTGCGATTATGTGGAGTGTCCGAAAACTTTTGGCTGGCAGTGTAGATCTAAATAACATATAATGTTGATATCTATATGGAACGTTAGGGTGTTAATTATAGTCTATTTCATGTTTTACAGGATTGAAATTGTCGGTTTAGAATTCAACCTCATTCGATTTTTTCTTTATTTTTTCTTTTTGTTTTTGTTCGTTTTGTTTTTTTTTGTTTATTCAATAATAAGTTGATAAATGTCGACGGCCGATTACCGTCGATTTTAAATAAAATGTTTGATTTTTCTTTGTTTTCATTTTTAGCACGTCGAAAATTTAAAAACCATTTCCCCGTGTATGTATGAAGCATATTTTTATTTTTTTCCGCTAAATAATTATAATATTAACTAACCGCGTCTATTTGATTCTTTTTTATTTTAGTTAACTAGATTTTTCATAGAACCAAATTTTTCCTATTGCATTCCATCATTAAAATGATTGATTTCAAAAATGTTTATTTATAGAAAATGAATCTATTTAATATCGTCCAATAACTACATATTTTATTTGATCCTAATAAATCTGTGATTCGGTTTCATCAGTTCAACATCTTCATCTGTTAAAAAAAAACAATTTACTTAAGTTCACTGAATGGGTCTAGTTATTTTTTTTAAATTTACCTTAAATACAATTTTCTTAGAGTTAACCTTTTTTCTATTTGATTGAACTAATGGTCCATCTTTATTGCAACACTCATATAAAAGGAGCGGGGGGTAGAGAAGGTGGAGAGAGAGGAATTTTATATATATGTATATGTATATGTGTGTTTGAAAAATCTATAGCATGTTATTCGATGAAACTCTCTAATTATCACAATCATATTAACTAATTCACATAGCTTATGTGATACAACTAATAGTTAGAGGTATTCATTTGGTCTCTTATGCCATATCAGGGACCAAAATGTTATAAGCACTCGGTAGCATAGGGGCAGCGGAGCGTAGTTATGAGTAGGTAGGCTAGGTTCAAGACGCATATAGGGCAAATATTTTCTTCGAACAAAATCATTTCTATAGGCCAGGGAATGACGAATTAGGATGAAAAATCCTTGTGGTAAAGCTCTCAATTAAGGCGTTCATTTTATTTCCGATTTATGAAATATTTTATACATATAGTACACTTAGCTTTACAGTGTGCATTGTAAGCAAATAAAGATTAATTTAAATCTCATCTTTATTAATATATATAAATATCTTTGAAAGAAATATGATCGTAGTAGGCTGTGAGACAAGGAAAATACCTATTTTATTTAAATAGATTCTATATAAATTCATTTTTTTGTTTAGCAGTGTACAGTAGGCCGAAAGGGGGGGAAGTAGGTTCTGCGGGAGCGCTCGCAGTAGGCCGAACTGAGGTTCCGTAGGTTTAATTCTGAACCTCACTGACCTCCTTTGAGTCAAAAAGTCTACTTTCTGCCATGCCGGAGGTTCATCGGAGGCTCTAACGCATGGTACTTTCAAACATTGTACCCTCCTTTAGATACCCAATAATCCGCTCACGCCGATTTCTGCTCGCCTTCATTTTGTGGGTTGAACGCGGCTCGAAAATTTCGACTCGGGAATGGGAGGTCATTGACCCCAGAAAATGTTCCGTTTTCATTAAGGCTAGTAATTGCGGTGTTAATGGCGGAATCCAATTCTTGTTTGTTGTTAAATCGGTGACCAGACAACTGCCGCTTCAAATGGCCAAAGCAGTTGAAATCGCACGGGTTCATATCAGGTGAATATGGTGGATGAGGCAACTCAATCCAACTCATGTCTTCGATTAACTCCTGAACTGCATCGGCTTTGTGGGGTCTAGCGTTGTCATGATGTAGTACTGGTGTTCTAATGTTGCGATGTACCGCCCATCTTGGGATATATTCCTCCAAAAACGATTTATAGCGCTCGGCCGTCATTGTGATATTTTCCTCATAAGTCTTCCAAAACGCCACGCCGTGAACATCCATGCCTACTATCAGCAAGACCTTCCTCTCATGCAATGCTGCGTGTAGTATGGGCTCGGCTGATGTGCCTGGTCTGACCCAGGAGCGCGCTTGATGTCTTTGCAGGGGGGTGAAACATTCGACCCAACTTTAGTCCAGGCAAATGAATCTTCTTAGGTCATTGTTGCAATGACTAAGCCACAACAAGTTCGCACGTGCGATGTCAACTCGCTTCTCCTTCTGGGAAGGCGACAACGAATGGGGAACGTATTCACCGAGCTTCGACACCAGACATAAGTCGTCTCTTAATATTCTTTCTACCGATGCGAAAGGTATGTTCAGTTGTGCGGAGATGTCATTAATGCTCACTCTACGAGAGCATCGCAACAAGTCCTGGATTCGTTCTTTCCTTTCTTGTCTGGAAGGCGATCTTGGTCGACCCGACTTCGGTGCGTCTCCAGTATTTGTCCTTCCCTCCTTGAACGATTTCACCAAATTCGTTACTGCACTTTTCTTGAGCGCGTTCTTGCCTACTGCATTGTGCAAAAGATTTCCCGATAGACAAGCTGAATAATTGAGCAGAGCAAATTTTTTTAAAAATGCGCGCTGTTCTTGCACAGTTACAGACTTTTTCAATTCTTCCATTGTCGAAACGACGCGTAAACACAAATTGCGTATGTTTTCTGAAATGTAAACGTCAACACTACATAACAGTAACATAACCTCGAACTTATCGCAAACAGGATGGCAAGTGTGAAAAAATAAAAGTGTCCACCGAATTATGATATGACCTAATACATTCAGGTAATGTCTTCCCGGCCAGAACATTTATACTCCCAACATGGGGACAAAGCGTTCAAAAACCACGAAACACCTGCGTTACTTTTTTGCCTCATTAATTAATTTGGCTATTCGTTATGCTCAAATCATTAGTTATTGTAATCCTGGAAATTAAGCCCAAAATCATCAAATTATGATGAAATTAATGCTTTTAATGGTGAATAGAATTACAACAGATGTATTAGCTTCATCCTAATCAATTATAAATATCTTTGATGAGGTGAAAAGCAAAGTAGCTTTAGACAGTTCTTAAAGACAGACTCCACTTTTCAGGACATGTCAATGTTAGGGCCGGATAGACATTACGTGATGTTGCTCGCAATGTATCCCCGCTAGAAAATGGTAATTTCCAAACATAGAGGGTAAGTCGTAAAAAACGGTTTCGCGAACTTTCCGGTTTGTTCCACAGGAGGGCCCGGTCAGGTAAATCAGACCGTCCCAAAGTAGGGACATTTTCGATCAAAGATTTCTCAGAGATGAATAATATTCAGAGCTTAAGAAAGTTAGCAAGCTCTGCGTCAGTGAATTCCACAGAGCCTGCTCTGTTTTTCCTTTAAAAAAACTTATTCTTCAAGGACAAAACGCTGTTCAAAAATGTTTGTGCCGTTATGGTGACCTTGTACATGCCCTTAAGGTATGTCTCAAGGCAAATCGAACAACGTGATTCGAGTTTTCCCTGAATCTTTTGGAACATATTGACAAACACGACGGAATGAATACAGCTTAGCTCGTGGGAAAACATCACGGGTGTTTATCGTATGAGGGCGATAAGCGGAGCCGCGTACACGCAGCGTAAAATAAAACTTTGAGCCATAGGGAGAGTGGGAGGGGGTAGACACAATCGCTACACTTACGAGTGCCATAATTAGGCCACGAACAAAAGTGAAAAATAGAGAAACTATTTTTTCGAGAATGAAGTATCCGGGTGCCGTGTGCCTCGGTGTAATCTTTTCACCTTTTGATCACGATACACATACACTGCATCGTAAATATAGCTTAGGTTTAACCTTCGGCAAGCAACCGATATATGAGGCATTCCATGTCACTTCAGCCAGTACAAAAAAAAATCCACGAATAATTTTGAAAAATCGAGTTACTTTATTGAACCATAATCACCGAGGGTCGGTATTTTTTTTTAATTTTTGACGTTTTTTCTCGTTGATTACCATTTTTTAACATTTTTCCATTCAAATGGCTGTATCTTTGGCAGCGTTTGACGTATTTACATTCGCAAAAAACGAAAGTGTGCGTCTTTTTATAGCTTTCCAGAAAAAAATTAATTTAGATTTTATTGAAGAAGTCGAACGTTCGTTTCAGGGCAAAATATGCAGAAATATTTTTCTTCTCAGAGAAAGACACTCTTTGTTTTATTTTTTTTTAATTTCCCCGAATTGTGAATACGGAAAACGGATTTTTGGTATTTTTTATATTATGGGATTCCTTAACACCGTGAAGTAACAGCCATTTTTATTTAAAAAATTTTTTAATTAAAATTCGATTGAAGAGTGTGGAGCACTCCAAGGCTCCAATACATATGACATATATGTCATATTTATTTCAAAAACCTAATAAACATACAGCGAGTGCTCCATACTCTTCAATCGAATATTAATTTAAAAAAATGTAAAAAAAATAAAAATAGCTGTTACTTCACGCTGTTAAGGAATCCCATAATACAAAAAATACCAAAAATCCGCTTTTTGTATTCACAATTCGGGGAAATTGAAAAAAAAAAAAATAACGAGTGTCTTTCCCTGAGAAGAAAAATATTTCTGCATATTTTGCCCTGAAACGAACGTTCGACTTGTTCAATAAAATCTGAATGAATTTTTTTCTGGAAGGCTAGAAAAAGACGCGCATTTTCGTTTTTTACGAATGTAAATACGTCAAATCCTGCCAAAGATACGACCATTTGAATAGAAAAATATTAAAAAATGGTAATCAACGAGAAAGGCGTCTTTCAAACGTATTCTTGAGTGACAAAAACATAATGAGAACTTGAATTTTGTACTTTAAGCATTTATTTTTACTTGCCAGTTGAATTTCTTTAGTCCGATTTGTAAAATAAATGGGTCGATATAGTTTTTTTAATTATTCTTTTTTCCTTTATAATTTCCTTGGAAACTGATACTTCGGCTGTTCCAAATTATAAGTAATTGTCCGAAGCAAGCCAGTTCCTTCGCCCGCGCATGAGATATTGATCCCTCGCAATACTCGATATGAAGAACACGTACGAGACAGCGACGTGTCCACGAAGGAATGCGCGAGAGATCGTAGGGGTCAGACACACACTTGAATAAAACCTTCTTTCAACCACCAATCGGAGGCTGCCAATCGAATATCACAATAATAAGACTGCCCCGAGTCTTCTCATCTGTCTTATTTAATAATGATTTTTTCGTTCCTCGTATTTTTTTTGTGCAACACCTCGCCTCCTCGTACTCAGTTTCACGAGTCTTTGTTGTTGAATGCTATTCGAACCACTAATGACATGAAGCAATCGAGCTGAGAATAAAAACACTTCGCGAATTCTCTTCTACCCTACAAGCATTTTTTCATTCTGCCATAGAAAGAAGGACATGCTTTTTATGGCTAATTCCGCACAGTAATACGATATTAATTATTATTGGCAAAGTATCCGCAGTAGACAATAACAAGCGCAAGAACAACGAAAACAATAACAACACCAACAACGATAATAATAAATCAACAATAGATGACAATAGATCACAATAGTGACGATGATCACAATAGTGACAATAGATCACAACAGTGACAATAGATCACAATAGTGACAATGATCACAATAGTGACAATAGATCACAACAGTGACAATAGATCACAATAGTGACAGTAGATCACAATAGATCACATGACAATAGATCATAATGGTGACAGTAGATCACAATAGTGACAATAGATCACAATGGTGACAGTAGATCACAATAGTGACAGTAGATCACATGACAATAGATCACAATAGATCACATGACAATAGATCACAATAGTGACAGTATATTACAATAGATCACATGACAATAGATCACAATAGTGACAGTAGATCAAAATAGTGACAATAGATCACAATGGTAACAGTAGATCACATGACAATAGGTCACAATAGATCACATGACAATAGATCACAATAGATCACAATGGTGACAATAGATCACAATAGTGATAATAATAAATCAACAATAGACGACAATAGTATGAGACAATAACAAGCGCAAGAACAACGAAAACAATAACAACACCAAAAACGATAATAATGAATCAACAATAGATGACAATAATGACACTTATTATTATTAATCGTTAACCAGTAAATATCGAGCTAGAAAATTGCAAAATAATATCTTTCTCGTCACACCAACTCTGGTTTCTGGTTACCAAAAACTGAAATTCAGCTCGTTCTCTCGGAGATAAAAAAAAATGCACGAGACTCGCAACTTACTCGTATTTGAAGAATGGTCAATTTTTGTTGACATTTCAACGATTCCGAATATCTACCGCTACCGGATAAATTTAACGAGCGATATCGCAGGGTGACAAAGTTCGGTGACTTATCTCTGTCGTGTGAATTATCGTCGATACGGGTCATATAGTTCATTACCTCGGGTGTACGGAAGATTTTTCGAAAAACTTTTTCTCCAATTCAGGGCTCTTTCTGTACGCGCAGCCTCCCGCGTCGCTGCAAGTACCCAAAAACTTATCGATAAATTGTCAGCTTTTCGTCGCTATATCGTGCTCGCGGGCAAACAACGTAACGCGCGGAAGATGAAATCTCGAAATTCCGAGAATTCGATGAATTTCGAGGCGAGCCCACAGCTCGCACGTTGATAATTCCAGATTTGGTACGGAATATATGTTCGAATTGTCAAAAACAAGCTGTGTATTTTTTACACGTCTCGCGAGGTCGTGCCGAGCGGTTTTTCGCTCTTATTCACGACTTGTTTCGTTCTAAAACGAGAATTAAAAATGCTACGGGAATAATTTGTCGCTGAAACCGTACGATATGATAGACTCGTGCGCTACCAAAATAAACTTTTGTTCATTTTGTAATAAAGTAAACCGACGCATACGCGAAATTGGAAGTGTAGTTCGGTTTAAGTGTAAAAAAACGACAAAGTTTTTTTTTTATATCTTTGCCACCAAACACTTTTTAGGTGTTTCGTGGCAATAGACATTGAACGTCTATTTATTTATCATAAAGGTTTCAATTGAAAGCGTGGGACGTTGAGCAAATTTGCCTCAACTTCCGTCGATAAAATTCCGTCTGATTGGCGTTAAGGGGAGATGGCGAACAAGTGCCGATAATTCAAAAGTCTTGATTCGTTGCTTTGACAGGCACTTTCTGCACCGCTCGATAAATGAATTACAGGACTGGTGCATTATTATACGGGAACCTTAACGATTGCAATTGATACTGCAATTCGTCCGATACCGCCCGCTGATCCTTCCGTCTAGTTTCCTTTTTTTTTTGGTGGTGCTGCTGCCCGCGTAACAGCCTTCTCGATTGAATGAATTACTCTCGCCGCTTGTCTTGTTACTGCGTGCCACGATACACACATCCTCATACACACGCGTACACTACCGCTGAAAAGTTTGGATACACCAGTCGATATTTCTTGCCGCACTAAAAGTTAGACAGCTTCGTCGAAAATAAAAATAACCAATTTTTCACGAACGGTTTTTTGCAGGGAACAAATTTAGCTTTGTTTTGCTTTTTTGAAATGTTTTTTACGATTTTTTTTCGACCCGGTACGCACTTCTGTACGTGACGGTTTTTCGGCTATTTTTCGACCATCGAAAATTGGGCGCATTACTTATGGACAAAGTGTGTGTCATTTATATCCATGATAAACCTGGAAGGGGTAGCAGAAGCTCCATTTTTGTTTTTTTTTAAGTATCGTACGATTTTTTTCGCAGTTATTTCATGTTTGGCTAATGAAACAAATTTTGGAAAATGCAACGTAACTCAAGAGCTATAGTAGTCCAGTCGAGATAGGTCTAAAATTCGATTAACCTGGAATTAATTCCGGGCTTCGATTGTCTTTTTTTATACTTAGGGCGGGGGGGGGGGGTTGTTGATAGTGTAAATCTCGATTTTCGGGAAAATCCCCCTGGTGCGTTTGCCGCCATCTTGATTTGAAGAGGGATTTTTTGTTTTTCGAACAACTCGCTTATTTTCAACCTTAGAGTGAAAACGATCATATCAAAAGTTGTGGGAAATGTAATTCCCCACAAGTTTGGTGATTATAGTATTTACCGTAGGATCGATATTTATAGAGTTACACTGCAAATAGGGGTAAAAAGTTCACCCCTAAATTAAGTATAAGTCCGAAAATATTGATCCTAGGGTAAAAATGGTACTGACCAAAGTTGAAGAAAATTAAATTTCCTATCCGATTACTTCTTACCATTTTTACGATGAACTTGATAATAAACGAAATAACTGAACATAAAAAAAAAGTTCACACGTAAATTAAGTATAAGTCCGAAAATATTGATCCGAGGGTAAAAATCCTAATAACCAAAGTTGAAGGAAATAAAATTTCCTATGTGATTATTTATCACCATTTTTACAATAAACTTGATAATAAACGAGATAAGTTTTGAAAAACAGTATTTTTTCCCCTTTTAGCAGTCTAACTCCATAAATATCGATCCTAGGGTAAACATTATAATCACCAAACTTGTGGAGAATTACATTTCCCACAACTTTGAATACAATTATTTTCATTTTAAGGTTGAAAATAAGCGAGTTATTCGAAAAACAAAAAAAAAACCCTCTTCAAATCGAGATGGCGACAAACGCACCAGGGGGATTTTCCCGAAAATCGAGATTTACACTACTACACTACCCCCCCCCCCCCCCCCCTAAGTATAAAAAAGAAAATCGAAACCCGGAATTAATTCCAGGTGAAATCCTATTTCGATTGGACTATAGGGTTAAAGAGAATATGTCAAAGATTTAAAAAGTTGCGTAAGTTTATACTGGATCGCATAGAATTTTTTGTGAAAAAATTTAAGCAATTTTAAAATCCAAAATTAAAAGAGTTTCTCTTCCTGATTTTTTTTCCGTACGCCATACTTTTTTAGTTAAGCCATCCGACTCATCAGAGTTTCAAGCGAAAATAGTTTTTGAAAATCTCACAGGAAACTTCTTTAAAAAATTCCAGGCGATCCAGTATAAACTTGCGTAACTTTTTACATCTTTGGCATTTCCTCTTAAACCCTATAGTTCTTGAGTTACATTGCATTTGCCAAAATTTGTCTCCTTAAGCCAAAAATGAAATAACTTTGGGGGGAAAAATCGTACGAAGCTTTTCAAAACACGAAAATGGAGCTTCCGCTACCCCTTTCAAGTTTACCATGGATGAAGATGACAAAAAAAAATGTTCATATGTTATGAGCCCAATTCTCGATGGTCGAAAAATAGCCGAAAAACCGTCACGTACAAAAGCGCGTACCGGGTTGGAAAAAGAACATAAAAAATATCTAAAAAAAAAACAAAACAAAGCTGAATTTGTTACCTTCAAAACGCCATCTAACTTGTGGTGCGGCAAGAAATATCGACTGGTGTATCGAAACTTTTGAGCGGTAGTGAATTTATGAGGCGAAATGTGATTTTGAAGACATCCGACTTCGAGAATCGACCTCATAGTTGCCTATTATCACTACGTAAGCCCCGATGTCTTCAAAATGACCTTCAAATAAATGTAAAAGCATATTTATCAAAACGTTATTTCAATCATGATTATGTTCTCAAAATCAATGAAATGTTTCAAAAACTCTGAGGATCCTCTCCAAAACTTCCGGATGTGCTGATAGCTAACGTTACATAGATATAACGGGTTCAAACCCTCAACGTGTATGTATGTGTGTGAGCGCGGCGTTCGTGTGCGTGTGCCAGCCAAGATTGCTATTTAGCGACACTCGTAACGTTAATTATCGTCTCTCCCGCTTCTAGCTGCAGGGGGGAGGAAGAAAAGTCGAGGTAGTAGATGTACAATATTCCAGACTAATCAAGCGTCGTTTGAGACCGTGAAAATCGATTGGCCCGGACGCTTTGAACATAATTCCGTTCCCGTGTCGACCTCTGCGTTATAAACCCTTCAAGCTTTAAGGTAAATGTCCCAATTATTGAACAGGTCCCAATTGATGAACACTATCTTGTATTTTTATTATTTCTCATTCACCTGCATGCATTTATTAGGTCCTATCATAATTCGGTGGACACTTTCATTTTTCAAAAAATCTTTTACTTTTCATTCAATAATAATTTATATTTTTGTGTAATAATTAGTAGTGCCTTTCGCTATCAATGACACGCTGCCAGACTAATGGGAGGTCATTGACCCCAGAAAATGTTCCATTTTCATTAAGGCTAGTAATTGCGGTGTTAATGGCGGAATCCAATTCTTGTTTGTTGTTAAATCGTTGACCAGACAACTGCCGCTTCAAATGGCCAAAGCACTCGAAATTGCACGGGTTCATATCAGGTGAATATGGTGGATGAGGCAACTCAATCCAACTCATGTCTTCGATTAATTCCTGAACTGCGTAGGCTTTGTGGGGTCTAGCGTTGTCATGGAGTAGTACTGGTGTTCTAATGTTGCGATGTACCGCCCATCTTGGGATATATTCCTCCAAAAACGATTTATAGCGCTCGGCCGTCATTGTGATATTTTCCTCATAAGTCTTCCAAAACGCCACGCCGTGAACATCCTTGCCTACTATCAGCAAGACCTTCGTCTCATGCAATTCTGCGCGTAGTATGGGCTCGGCTTGTGTGCCTGGTCTGACCCAGGAACGCGCTTGATGTCTTTGCAGGGGGGTGAAACATTCGACCCAACTTTCGTCCACGCAAATGAATCTCCTTAGGTCATTGTTGCAATGACTAAGCCACAACAAGTTCGCACGTGCGATGTCAACTCGCTTCTCCTTCTGGGAAGGCGACAACGAATGGGGAACGTATTCACCGAGCTTCGACACCAGACATAAGTCGTCTCTTAATATTCTTTCTACCGATGCGAAAGGTATGTTCAGTTGTGCGGAGATGTCATTAATGCTCACTCTACTAGATCATCGCAACAAGTCCTGGATTCGTTCTTTCCTTTCTTGTCTGGAAGGCGATGTTCGTCGACCCGACTTCGGTGCGTCTCCAGTATTTGTCCTTCCCTCCTTGAACGATTTCATCCAATTCGTCACTGCACCTTTCTTGAGCGCGTTCTTGCCTACTGCATTGTGCAGAAGATTTCCCGATAGACAAGCTGAATAATTCAGCAGAGCACAAATTTTCAAAAATGTGCGTTGTTCTTGCACAGTTGCAGACTTTTTCAATTCTTCCATTGTCGAAACGACGCGTAAACACAAATTGCGTATGTTTTCTGAAATGTAAACGTCAACACTACATAACAGTAACATAACCTCAAACTTATGACAAACAGGATGGCAAGTGTGAAAAAATAAAAGTGTCCACCGAATTATGATATGACCTAATACTTATTTATAAAAATTTAATTACGTATATGGAACTTTTAGCTATCGAAATGTTACCTTACTTGTGCAAAAAAAGCTTTAATTAATAGAGAAAAAATTATTCAATCAGCAACGGTGACCCGATTAGACGTCTCGTGGTAATCGTTTGCTGCTGGTAAACGCTGCTTATCGTTTTTGCTAAGACGCGCCGCTTCATGTGTAAGGGCATAAAAAATTCAAAAACTGTCGCATCTCCAAAAGTAGGCGTTTCAGGTTCCTCAGAAAATTTCTTATAAATAACAATTTAAAGAAAAATTAATTATTTGTTAAAAAATACGGTGTTCGATCATTGGGACATAGAAAATGCAGTGTGTCCCGATTATTGAACACTCGAATTCTCCAAGATGGCGTCATTAAACCCATCATAACATCGAGACAGTTAACGTGTGACAGATCGTGTGAATCGGATTTATTCAAACAAAAACTGCAAGTACCTGAATAAACTTACCTTTATTCTTTTAATAATAACTCTAAGATCGTCAAATATATTTTTTATTTGTGTTTTCGTGCAATAAACATAAAAAGAAAAGTAAAAAGAGAATATAACCTAAGTGTAACCTAAAAATACGAATGTAATGTTCAATATTTTTTGCTCTCCGATATTTCAGGGAGCCAAACGGCGACAAAATCGAACAAAAACAGAACATAAAAACGAGGAAGCTGAAAAGAAAAATGAAATAAAGTTCGAGTTGAAAAGCAAAAATAAACTAAATGCGAATGAACAAAAAACCTGTCAAAAGAGACTAAATATATATTTTTGTATTTTTACATGATTGACAAAAGATTATTTAAGTGTTTGATTTTGCTTTTATTTCTTAATATTGTACCCAAAATCATATTTTCAGAACGGAAAAAAAATTCTCGAGAGTGTTCAATAACTGGGACGTGCCTGTTCAATTTTAGGGACATAGGCACTTCCAGTGTTCAATAATTGGGACATTTGCATGCTTCACATGGTTGTTCTTTTTTTTTCATTTGAAATCGTTTAAAATAATTTAAAGGGTGATTTTTCGAAAGTAAAACTATCAAATTACCATTTGAACATGAAAGCGATGGTTTTTTCTTGATTTCATATTTTTTTCTCACCGAATTCAATCCCCCAGATCGTTAGCTGTTCAATAATTGGGACATTTACCTTATATTCATATAATTCAATATAACAGCCTTTATACAATAATTTACCTTATATTCATATAATTCAATATAACAGCTGTAATTCATTACAGCTGTTCCCGTCATAATGAAGGCAGAAACAAACTCTTGCTATTTTACAAATGTTTGACCTGCAAACCAGAGAATATATGGTGTTTTCAACCATATCCCCGAGTAGAAATATTGTCAGGCTGGCTTGATATTTGATCCGGGTTTGAAAATGTTGTAGTACGGCGGCCTTCCTTAAGATATGCCTCAATTTGCCTGACCCGGTTGGTGTCACGTTATAGTCAGGCCAGTATGGTATGTACTGTTTCCTCCAGTCGTCCGATCCAGCTACCTTCAGGCGATGCGCGATGGTCAGGCAACTGAACTTACGGCTTGATTCGATTCGCCTGATCTGGCTAGCTTCGAGCAATCATCAAGTAACTGGACCTATATACAGTTTGGCACCTTTTACACGCCTAACCTCTTATCAAACACCAGACGAACTATATATATTATCACGTCGTTAAAACGTCGAGATATATCGTCCACTCTATGCGTACATTTTTTGTTATTCCCATAATAAATAACTATTCTATATTCCTAATATTTATTAGGAATAAATATTTTATTCACTTCTAATAAGTCTGTGATTCGGTTTCCTCTGTTCAAAAAACAATTTAGTTGAATCCACTAAATTTATCTATTTGATAAAAAAAAATTAAATTGAATAGAACTTTCGTAGAGACGAACATTTTTCTGTTTGATTGAATTAATGGTCCGTCTTGATTGTAATACACACGTCGACGGGGAGGGGGGTGGAGAGGGGCGGAAAGAGGGCGGAGTTATATATATATAGGTTATGTTTGGAGAATCAATAGCATGATATTCGATAAAACACTCTAATTATCACAATGATATTAACTAATTGATATAGTTTATGTGATACAACAAATAATTATAGGAATTGATGTGGTCGCTTATGCCACAGAAATGCTACAAACGCTCAGTACCATAGGGGCAGGGTGCCTAGTTATAGGTAAGTAGGTTCTCGGTTCGACCCCATATGGGAGCAGAAAATTCTCTTCGAATAAAGTCCATTCAGAAAGCCAGACAATAACGGATTATGATAGAAAATCATTGTGGTAGAACTCTAAATTAAGTATTTCAATTTATTTTGGATTTATGTAATATTCTATTGGATATTAAGAAAAATATATTTGAAACAAATAGGATCGTAGTAAAAAACATATTTGATTTAAATAGGTCCGATTTAAATTAAATATTTTGTTGACAGCCCGAGTAAAGATGATTGCATATACTTAGATACAATTATATAAAAATGATATATAATCATATATATTTATATATAGGTTTATATCTAATTGTATATAACTCTATACATTCGTATATATAATCCCATATAAATGTACTTCCATCAAATTTGATTTGATAAAATTATACATAGTTCTTTATATAATGATATATGGAGATACTATTTTTATAAGGAGTTTATATATTAGGAGTACAACTTTGCAGTGACCGTTTTACTTAGAGAGCCACTGCGGCCGAAGTAGTGGCCCTAGCTCAATAAAAAAAGTGGCATTTCAAACTAGAGGCTCTGCCAATGTAAACAATTTTCAAAAGCTAACGGATACGTGTATGCATTATAAACTTATTGGCACTCAAACATGGCAACCTACGAGCCGAATTCTCAGCATTTGCGGGAACTGCTCCAAAGACAACAAAGGAAGGGATTTTTGCACCGGATTGTGACTGGAGATGAAAAGTGGGTTTACTACGATAATCCTAAACGCCGAAAATCATGGGGACTGCCTGGTCATATTCCGTCATCGACGCCCAAACCGAATATTCACGGATCCAAAGTGATGCTGTGCATCTGGTGGGACCAGCTGGGCGTTGTGTACTATGAGCTGCTCAAACCATCCGAAACCATCACAGGGGAACTCTACCGACGTCAGTTGATGCGCTTGAGTAAGGCACTCAAAGAGAAACGGCCACAATTCAACGAAAGACATGACAAGGTGATACTGCAGCATGACAATGCCCGACCCCATGTTGCAAATGTCGTGAAAAATTACTTGGAAACGCTGAAATGGGAGGTTTTATCCCACCCGCCGTACTCTCCAGACATTGCCCCTTCCGACTATCACTTGTTCCGGTCAATGGCACACGATTTGGCTGACCAGCACTTCGGTACTTACGAAGAAGTCAAAAATTGGGTCGATTCCTGGATTGCCTCCAAGGACCAAGACTTTTATCGACGCGGGATTCGAATGCTACCTGTAAGATGGGCCGAGGTCGTAGCTAGCGACGGGCAGTACTTTGATTAAAAAATATGTAGCCACTTTTTTTGAAAAATTTAAATGGTGGTTCAAAGCGGCTCACAGGGAAGCAGGAATAAAAAAGGGAAGGGCAAAAGGGGGACAGGCGGTCGGGATAAAAAAAGGATTGGCACAGGAATGGGAAATAAGGGAATGGGAATTTGGTTTAATAATGGATAAACATAAAATAAAGAAAAAAACCGCAATAATTTCAGTATATAATAACGTCGGTGTACAAAAGATAGAAAAAAAGTTGAGAGAAGTAATAAATGAGGAGGCAGAGAATAAGGATAGAGTCTGGATTGTGGGGGACATGAATGCAAGGATAGGGGGAATGCAAGCAATAAATGAGGGAGGAGAGGAAGGGGAGGGAGTAGAAATAAGAAGATCTCAAGACAAAATATTGAATTCGGAAGGAAGAAAAATGTTAAGTATGTGCGAAGACTTAGGATTGAAAGTGATGAACGGCAGGGTGTCAGGGGACAGAGAGGGCAAAGTAACCTTCGTAGGCGGGGGCAAAGAATGCTGTGGATCGGTAATAGATTACATAATGGTATTAGATAGGGGAGGAACAGATGAAATCGAATGGATGGAGGTGGTGGATAGAATAGAATCCGACCACTTACCAATATGTATAACATGGGAGGAGAATATGAAAATAGACAAAGGGAAAAAGGAGGAGGAGGCACAAGCTAGCGAAAAACTAGTATGGGCTGAAGAAAAGGCGGAGAGGTATCTGGAAGAAATACAAAAAGGAAAGAGAATGGAAAAAGGGAAAGAGAGTTGGGAGGGGGTGAAAGAAAAAATTTGGAGAGCGGCAGAAAAGGTGGGGTTAAGAAGAAAGGGTAAAAAATTAAAGAGAGAGAAAGCACTGCCGATGTGGTTTAACGATAAATGCAAAAAGCAGAGGCATATGGTGTGGAGAAAATTAAAGGCGTTCACAAAACAAAGAAGCGTAGACAAGAAACAAGAGCTGGTAGAAGAAAGAGGAAAAATGAAAAAAATATATAAAGAGGCAAAAGAGGAATGGCGAAACAAAATATGGGAAGAGGTTGGAAAGGCAAAAGATTTGACGAGATGGTGGAAAGCCATTAATAGATTTAGGAATAATGGGAGAGGAGCATATAGGAGTGAAATAACCAAGAAGGAATGGAAAGAGCACTATGAAAGATTGCTGAACGGAGAAGATGACCAAGAAAAAGAAGGCGTGGGAGGGAGCTGGGAAAGGGAAGAGAGAGAGATAAGTGAAGTGGAAAGGGAAAAAAAGAAGGAATTTTATGCTCCGTTTAGGATTCAAGAAATGGAAGGGGCTCTGAAAAAAATGAAAAACGGCAAAGCGGCGGGGGAGGATGGAATCTGTGCTGAGTTTTTGAAGGCGCTTCCAAGGGAAGAAAAGGAGGAACTGAAAGAAGCCTTAAACAAAATTTGGATGGAAGGAGTAATAGCAAGGGGATGGGAAACTGCGAGGATAGTGCCAATATATAAAGAGGGAGAGAGGGACAAGGCAGAAAATTATCGGGGGGTATCACTCTTGGACGTAGGATATAAGCTATTAACAAAAATGATGACAGAGAGATTAAGTATATGGATTGAGAAGAACAAAAAATTAAAGGAGAGTCAGGCAGGGTTCAGGAAAGGGAGAGGAACGAGGGATCAAATATTTACGCTGAATGCGGTAATTAATAGCAAATTAAAGGTGAAAAGTGGTAAGTTATACGTCGCGTTCATAGATTTTAAGGCGGCATTTGATCGAGTGAACAGGGAGATAATGATGAAAAAATTAAGAGAGAAAGGAATTGAGGGGCGAATGTTAGAGACAATAAAGACCATTTACAAGGACACAAGGGCAGAAGTGCAAGCAGGGGGAATAATTTCGGAGAGTTTTAGAACGGGGAAGGGAGTAAGACAGGGGTGCGCTTTAAGCGCGGTCCTATTTGATATTTATGTTGATGATTTGGAGGATATGTGGATGAGAAGAAATGAGGGCGGGGCAGTAGTTGGGAGGGAAAAAATCTTTGCAATTAAATATGCCGATGATGTAGCGGCAATAGCAGAGACGATTGAAGGTTTAAGAAGTGTATTGAAGGATCTTGAAAAATGGGCGGAAAAAAATAGAATGGAAATAAACGCTAAAAAAACCAAAATAATGATATTCAGGAATGGGGGTAAAGGTAAAAAGAACGAAGAATGGGAGATTAAGGGGGAAAAGATTCAGATAGTTAAGGAGTTTAAATATTTAGGATATTGGTTTACTTCAAAAAATTCGAACTGGGTTCATAGTAAAAGAACGGCGGGGAAAGCGCAAAAAGCGACAAATATGGTATGGGGGATATGGAAAAGAGCGGGAAGAGATATGATGGAGGAGAGACTCTATTTGCTGGAATCAATAGTAAAATCAGCAGTGATGTATGGAGTGGAGATTTGGGGATTGGGGGAAATTGAATCCTATAAAAGAATACAGAGCAGGTTTTGTAAAATGGCGCTAGGGGTACACAGAACGACCCCTAATTACATTTGGAGGAGAGAGTTGGGAGTGCCAACATTGGAATACATAATTAGAGAAAGGGCTCTGAGATATTTGAAAGAGGTTGTGAAGATGGGGGAATCGAGATGGCCAAAAAAATATGTTTGCGAGAGGAGCTAAGAGCGATTGAGAATGGAACCCCCTCGAAGTGGGGAAAGGATTTAAAAAAAGTATTAATGGAAATGGGAATTGAGGATCTAGTAGGGATGATAAGAGAGGAGACAGACGAGGGCGAACTAGAAAAAAAGGTGAGAGAAGGATTAGAAAACCTAAAGAAAAAAATACTGGAGGAGGAAGAAGAAAGAGTACAAAAATCATCATACAATAGTCTATACAAGTACTTGGTGGAGAACGAAGAAAGCCCATGGAAATACTGGAACGAGGAAGGAGTGAAGGGTATGGAGAAAGAATTGTGGGCAAGAATAAGATGTGGAAATGTATGGAGGGCGGGAAAGAAGGGGGAGAAAAATTGGCGGTGCAGGATTTGTGAGGAGAAATTTGAGACGGTGGAGCACCTCCTAATTTGCAAAAAAGGCTGGGAAATGATGCCAAAAGAGGCAAGAAAAGAAGCGGAGGAGTGGATACAAGGAGTTGACGAGGTTGCGATAAAGGGGGAGATCATTAATATGTTAAGCGGGAAAATAAATGTGGGAATTTGCCGCTACTTCAAAGAAATAGAGACATTATGTGCAAAAATAAAAAAAGAGGAAAAAGATGAGAGCGACAGCGAGCAGTAGTGGTTAGGATATAGGTTAGAATTTTAGACGTAAGTTGTTAGGTGTAAGATCGTGAATGAGATTGATTGTAAAAGAAACTTTGTAAAAAACTTTATAACAAGTTGTGCAAATAAAACTCTATTATATATATATATATATGTAGCCACTTTTTTATAATAAAGCCTTAAACTTTTGAAAAAAAACGGTCACTGCAAAGTTGTACTCCCAATAATTAGATATAATATCATATACAGTTATATATAATTCAATATAGTGTTGTATATAATTATATATATACGTGAAAATTTTATTCACGGCATATAAAACTGTATACGACTGTATATGAGTACTTTTATTTTATTTTGAAATACATATAATTGTATATATCTTTATATGGCTTCATATATGATTAGATATAGAAAAAGTTTTCTTTGGTTTTATTCGCGTATGGAAGCAGGTAAATCAAAAGTTTATTTATTAAAAGTAAATAAATCATGTATTGATGCAATATATTTACCAAATTTGATTACAATTATTGGGTTTCTTACATAGATAATTTCCAATTCCGATCAGTTGATTAATATTAGTTTTTTCTTGATATTTTACTAACAAAATGGCATCGATTTCTTCGACTGATATAATGTGTCACAATAGCTTTTTTTTCTACATGGCAAATATTATCAACGTATTTTACATTGAAACGTTGAATTATAAAATATAAACCCGAGTAAAAATGAATATATATAAACATATATAATTGTATATTAATTGATCATATACAATTGTATACAAAAATTGGCCCGATAGAATTTTATATATTTGTATATAAACATCCACAATTGTATATACTAATATACTAATTAGTATATACAATTGTATACGTTTATATACAAATATATAAACCCCCCCTACTTCAACGATGCGGTTGTTGCATTATTAAATTAGTTCGTGCATGTGCACTTCATTTTTTTGGTTGATTCATCGGCAATACATTTATTTTATCAATGTGCTCGTGTATTTTTAGTCGAAGGTTGAAACTAGAACGATATTGCACGGAATTTTATCTCTAACATTTTGGTTCAACCCCACTTTTCAAGGGGATTGGGTAATCCATAATGTCCTTGTCACCTTTCCGGTTTCTTGCCTCTGCGGGACAGCTAACGTAAGACAATAAAATTGAGATATCGTTCCATCACGTACACATATTTTTTCCCTCTGATACGGTGCTACGTACAGTAGGGTGGCACAAATTTGAGCTCCATTTTTGTCCTTTTTCTCATCATCCACTTATCTGCTTTGCAGAAGAAAAAAAAAATTGTCGTGAAAGCTGCGAGCGGTCAACAAATATTTACAGGTCGCTCAAGCTTCCCAAAAATTCAAACTTTCATTAAAAAATCGATTTTTTCCGCCCACTTTTCACCCATGAATTTTGCGATTTATAATTTTTTAATTATCTTTGCGAAAGCTCTAGCCATGCAGCCAGTGAATATTTAGTGGTCGCTCAATAGCCTCGAAATTTCCAATTTTCGCCAATTTTGTTTTTTACTCTTCTCACTCACAAATTTGATACAATAATTTATACTCACTCATAAATTGTTACGCTTTGTAAAATTTTCACTTTTTTCTTTAGAAACAGATTTTTCAAATTTAGCTCACGCTTCTAACCCAAGAATTATAATCTTTGTTCTCATAAAATAATTTTTTTAAAGCTCTTTGCCGTAAACAAAATTATAGGTCGTTTTATTCCTAAGACTGAAATGGTAGCTGTTTTTCGCGCATCGTAATGCATCCCACAGTTGGTCTCGTTAGTCAAACTGCAGCCCAATCGTAGCTTTACTCTGTGACGAGCGACGCCATAATACACAATAACACATATCGTCGTCTAATTGGTGTTGGTTACAAATCATTTTGAAGTTTACAACCCTTATTTCTTATGGTTGGGGCAAGTTGAAACGCAACATTTTATTGGGGTTACTTTCGGTATGCGACCATCTAGGTACCTTCAGTCAAACATTTATATTCTACGCTTAAGGGGAGATAAACACCTAGGAGCCGAAAAAAATATCATTTTTGTGAATTTTTTCAAGGAAAACTATTTAAAATTTCGATTCGGGGCTTTAATTATCTAAAAGTGTATACATTCAAAAATATGTTTAATTTCCTTTATTTAAAAATATCAAAAATATACAAGGATATTGTATGATCCTTGGAGCGTCGTAAAATAATCTGCGTATACGGTACCCACTGGCGTTTCTCCAAAAATCATCTGAAAAAAAAAACCAAAAAGATTATTAAATTAGATATTATAATCTGGTACTTGTCATAGCCGATTTTGAAAATATCGATTTATGACAAAATGGCGAACGTTTGAACATAAATAGTGATTTTTGGGCCAAAAATTAGTTATTATTTTGCCTATAAAACAAAAACGGAAAAAAATCCTATGACAAGTACTAGATAATGGTGTAAGGTAAATGTCCCAATTATTGAACAGCTAAGGATCTGAGGGATTGAATTCGGTGAGAAAAAATATAAAATCAAGAAAAACCCATCGCTTTCACGCTTTAAATTATTTTAAAATGATTTCAAATGAAAAAAAAAAAGAATAACAATGTGAAGCATGCAAGTGTCCCAATTATTGAACACTGGACGTGCCTATGTCCCTAATATTGAACAGGCATGTCCCAGTTATTGAACACTCTCGAGAATACTTTTTCCGTTCTGAAAATATTATTTTGGGTACAATATTAAGAAATAAAAGCAAAATCAAACACTCAAATAATCGTTTATTAATCATGTAAAAATAAAAAAATATATATTTAGTCTCTTTTGATAGGTTTTTTGTTCATTCGCATTTGGTTTATTTTTGCTTTTCGACTCGAACTTTATTTTATTTTTATTTTCAGCTTCGTCGTTTTTATGTTCTGTTTTTGTTTGATTTTGTCGCAGTTTGGGTCCCTGAAATATCGGAGAGCAAAAAATATTGAACATTACATTCGTATTTTTAGGTTACACTTAGGTTATATTCTCTTTTTACTTTTCTTTTTATGTTTATTGCACGAAAATACAAATAAAAAATATATTTGACGATCTTAGTGTTATTATTAAAAGAATAAAGGTAAGTTTATTCAGGAACTTACAGTTTTTGTTTGAATAAATCCGATTCACACGATCTGTCACACGTTAACTGTCTCGATGGTATGATGGGTTTAATGACGCCATCTTGGAGAATTCGAGTGTTCAATAATCGGGACACACTGCATTTTCTATGTCCCAATGATCGAACACCGTATTTTTTAACAAATAATTAATTTTTTTTTAAATTGTTATTTATAAGAAATTTTCTGAGGAACCTGAAACGCCTTTACTTTTTGAGATGCGACAGTTTTTAAATTTGTTATGCCCTTACACATGAAGCGGCGCGTCTTAGCAAAAACGATAAGCAGTTACCACGAGACGTCTAATCGCGTCACCGTTGCTGATTGAATAATTTTTTCTCTATTAATTAAAGCTTTTTTTTGCACAAGTAAGGTAACATTTCGATAGCTAAAAGTTCCTTATATGTAATACATTTTTTATAAATAAGTAAATGCATGCAGGTGAATGAGAAATAATAAAAATACAAGATAGTGTTCAATAATTGGGACCTGTTCAATAATTGGGACATTTACCTCATAGAATAACCACAAAAAACCTCAAGGCAATCGGTTCATTGGTTTTCGAGAAATTTTGGATACCGATTTGGAAAACGTGGTTTTGAGAAAAACGCGTTTGAAAATTTGGGAATGAATAAATCATGAAATTTGTCAACTTACATGGAATCATTGATACCAGGCCCATAGTGTAGGTCTTCTTCGGTCGACGGGATGTTCATAGCTTCTAAATCCTCGACCTCGACCATCGAGGTGTATATCTCTCCTTGAGTGCTGGGTTTTCGTCTCTTTTACTGGACTATAGTGCACCGTCCCGAAAGTTAGCAAACGGACTTGGCTGTAGTCACTACACGATCCTCGAACATTGGAAAGAGCTTGGATATAGAAAAGTAATATATACCTTGGAAACCCCACGATCTCAGTGATACGAATGAGGTGACACGCGTTTCTATTTGCCTTTCATTGTTGCTTCGTTCGCACAAAAAGGATTTGCTCCAGGAAAGAGTCACTGGAGATGAAAGCTGGGTGTTATGCGTTGATCGAACACGAGAGCGCCTATAGCTACCTCAAGGGGAAAACCTGAACCAACTCCTAACCAATTCAGTGAAGAGAGAAAAGTTTTACTTTGTTCTTGATGGGATTTCGAGGGCCCGTTGGATTATGAGCCTCTTCCCTCTAACACCAAAATAAATGTCGATATCTGCTCTACAACAATTACAGAAGCTGTCTGAAATAATTAAACAAAAACGTCGTAAACGTCGACAAGTTCGTGAAGAAGACTTCACGCCAAAGCTCGGCCCCACGTAGTTAAAATGACACGAAAAAGTATTTCGGAATTAGAATAGGAAGTACTACCGCATTCACCATACTCACCGGACTTAGCCCCGTCAGATTATCATTTACTTCGGGCTCCGAAAATCTATTTACGTGATAAACAATTTGATAATCAAACGGATTTTCAAAATGTCCTTGAAGAGCTTTTAAATTCAAGACCTAAAGATTTCTGGGAGAATGACACTCAAAGTTTACCAGAGCATTGTACACTAGTTGTAGACCAAGAGGAAGACTATATTATAAATTAAGAGGGAATGATACCTCATCGCGGTCGGTATGGTAGAACAATTATAGATTCCCAAAAATCTCGAAAACGGCTCTTCACATCCCGTCGAAACTTTGCCAAATGACGTCAAATGGATAGACGAACAGCTGTCTTCCCCTCAAATTTTCTGAATTTGAGGGAAAAAATGTAGATTGGCTTATCATAAGCAAATCTAGTTTTTTTTCTCAAATTCAGAAAATTTGAGGGGAAGACATCGTCTATCGTGTTCGTCTATCTATTTGACGTCGTTTGGCAAAGTTTCGACGAGATCTGAAGAGCCGTTTTCGAGATTTTTGGGAATCTATAATTGTTCTACCATACCGACCGCGATGAGGTATCATTCCCTCTTAATATTATCTTAATAAAATGTTATGTTTCTTTAGAAAAGGTGTCGTCTGTGTCGCAAGACTTTCTTACCAATCTAATATTTTCACGACTGTCCCCACAATATTTAAATACTTTAATTTATATTGAAAGCCGAGTGTTATGTCCCGAGTAAAAAATGATTGTATATACTTGGATACAATTATATAAACATGATATACAATCATATATATTTATATATAGGTTTATATATAATTGTATATAACTCTATACATTCGAATATATAATTCGATATAAATGTACTTCGATTAAATTTGATTTGATAAAATTATACATAGTTCTGTATATAATGATATATGGAGATACTATTTTCATAGGGAGTTTATATAATTAGATATAATAACATATAGAGTTATATATAATTCAATATAGTGTTGTATATAATAATAATAATAATCGAGTTTTATTTGCACAACTTGCTTTACCAGTTTTTTACAAAAAGTTTTCGCTTTGTTCAAACACATTTTTCTTACGTCTACCTTAATTCTATGTTCTACCCGCATATCTTTGCTCTTTTTTTTGTCACTTTACTCCTCATCTCCCTCGCTTTCAACTCCTTCTTCCTCCTTGCGCATTTTTTTACATAGTTCTTCTATTTCTCTGAAATACTGGCATATCCCTATATTTATCTTTCCACTCAACATGTATATCATTTCCCCCTTTCTCGCAGATTCTGCATCTCCAGTCTTTTTCCCCCTTCTTCCCCGCCCTCCATGTATTTCCGCATCTTAATCTTGCCCACATTTCTTTATCCCTACCCTTCACACCCTCTTCCGCCCAATACTTCCATGGCCTTTCATCATTTTCCACGATATATTTGTAGTTGCTATTATATGGCGATTTTCCTATTCTTTCCTCCTCCTCTTCCAAAATTTTCTTTTTTAGGCATTCTAAACCATCTTTCATCTTTTCATCTATTTTGCCCTCTTCCCTTTTTTCTTTATCCCCATATCCTTTAATACTTTCTCCAAATTCTTTCTCCACTTTGATGGCATTCCATTGGCAATTGCCCTTACCTCCTTCATCAAACAGATTTTTGGCCATCTTGAATCGTCCATTCCCAGCACCTCTATTATGTACCTAAACACTCTCCCTTATCAAATAGGCCATTGTTGGCACACCCAGCTCCCTTCTCCAAATATAATTCGGGGTTGTTTTACTTACTCCTAGCGCCACTTTGCAGTATCTGCTCTGTATTCTTTCGAACACCCCAATTTCCCCTATTCCCCAAATCTCTACACCGTACATGGCTCCTGCTTTTACTATAGTTTCTAATAAATAGAGTCTCTCTTCCATCATATGTCTTCCCGCTCTCTTCCATATCCCCCAAACCATATTTGCTGCCTTTTGCGTTTTCCCGGCCAGCTTTTTACCATGTGCCCAAATTGAATTTCTGCTTGTAAACCAATACCCTAAATATTTAAACTCGTTCACCATCTGGATTTTGTCCCCTTTAATCTCCCATTCTTCATTCTTCCTTCCTTTTCCCCATTCCTAAAAATCATTATATTTGTTTTTTTTCGCATTTATTTCCATTTTATTATTGTCTGCCAATTTTTCCAAGTCCTTCAATATGCTGCTTAAACCCTCCACTGTATCAGCTATCGACACCACATCATCAGCATATTTTATTGCAAAAATTTTTTCCTTCCCCTCTACCACTCCTCCTTCATTTTTCCTTTCCCACATATCCTCTAAATCATCTACGTATATATCGAATAAAACCGCACTTAATGTGCATCCTTGCCTTACCCCTATCTTTGTTCTGAAACTTTCCGTAGTTATTCCATTCGTTTGCACCTCTGCCCTTGTATCCTTATAAATTTCCTTTATTGTTTCCAGCATTTTCCCTTCTATTCCGTTCTCTTTTAATTTTCTGATCATTATTTCCCTACACACTCGATCAAAAACTGCCTTAAAATCGACAAACGCTACATATAGCTTTCCTCCCTTCACTTTTAATTGTTTATTGATGACCGCGTTTAAAGTAAATATCTGATCTCTTGTTCCTCTGCCTTTCCGGAATCCTGCCTGACTTTCTTTTAATTTTTTGTTCCTCTCTATCCATTTGTTTAGCCTCTCTGTCGTCATTTTTGTTAGCAACTTATATCCTACATCTAATAGTGATATCCCCCTATAATTCTCCGCCTTGTCCCTCTCTCCATCTTTATATATCGGCACAATCCTTGCTGTTTCCCATCCCTTCGCTATTCCTCCTCTTAACCATATTTTGTTTAAGGCCCCTCTCAGCTCTTTCCTTTGTACCCTTGGTAGTGACTTCAAAAACTCCCCACTAATCACGTCTTCCCCCGCCGCCTTTCCGTTTTTCATCTCCTTCAGAGCCCCATCCAGCTCTTGCAAACTGAACACCTCGTAAAATTCCCTTTTCTCTTCCCTTTCCGCCTCATTTATTTATGTCTCTTCTCTTTCTGAGCCCCTTTCTTCTTCTTCCCTTACGCCCATTTCCCTCTCTTGATTCTCTTCCCCATTCAGTAATCTTTCAAAATGCTCTTTCCATTCTTTCTTGGTTATTTTACCACCAATTGTACCCCTTCCTTTATTCCTGAATTTATTAATTGCTTTCCACCATTTTGTCATGTCCTTTGCCTTCCCGACCTCCTCCCAAATTTTATACCGCCATTCCTCTTTTGCCCCTCTGTATGTTTTTTTAAATTTCCTACTTTCTTTTTCTAACTCTTGTTTTTTATCCACATTTCTTTGTTTCGTAAACGCTTTCAATTTTTCCCATACCGCACTTCTCTGCTTTTTGCATTCGTCGTTGCACCACCTTGGCAACCTTCTCTCTCGTTGTTTTTTTACATTTTTTCCTTAACCCCGCCTTCACGGCCGCTCTCCAGATTTTTTCTTTCACCCCCTCCCAATCTTCCCTCCCTTTATCAATTTCTTTCTCTTTTTGTATTTCTTCTATAAACTTTTTTGCCTTTACATCATACCAGAATAACCTATCGCTTTCTTGTACACGCTCCTCTTCTTCTCCTTCTTCCTCTCCTACGTTTTCCTCTTCCCATACCGCATATATTGGTAGGTGATCAGACTCAATTCTCTCTACCACTTCCATCCATTTGTCATCCCTTCCACCCCTATCCACAACTATTGCATACTGGATTTTCAAGAAAAATATTTTTTTTTCGTCGCTACAAAAAGAAATAATAAAATGTATAATTTACATCAAACCTCAAATCAACCAACAAACCAAACACATATATATATATATAATACTCACATATATAGTAACTGACACTGTCAGTTATGTAAATTATATATTTTATTATTTCTTTTTGTAGCGACGAAAAAAAAATATTTTTCTTGAAAATCCAGTATCCTTTTTGTAGGTAAAAACGAGCATGTGGACTCTGAATGTAGAAATGAGCCCAATCGGTTTTCCCATTGATCCTGATGATTCCAGTCTCCTACCGATTTAATCAGACGTAAATGTCGCGTGGCGGATAGAGTCGTAGCAAATCAGAAGCAAACACATTTCTGCCCTGTTATTTCCGCAGGGAAGCACGTTCATCACGCATACCATACAGTTTCTCCTCGAAGATAAAAATAAAAGTGCTGCGAATACACTTTGGTCCTATTGATATTGTATCCAACATATTCGATATGATGTTTGTATACAATAACTAGGCTATTCACGGAATGATAAAATATCTTGCTGGGCGTGTTCAATTGCAGCTAACGAATAGGCCCCCGCACAGCGATACAATTATATTCGTTATCTTGCGCAAAATTGCGACACTTGCTTTTATGATTACAAGTGGTGGAAGAAAAAAAGAATTTATCGTCGAAGTGAAGACAAAAATTAAATATATAATGAGTTTTTGTTGTTGTATTTTTCGTAATGACTACTCGCTAATTTTACATTTTTCGTCAACAAATTACAATTTACGATAACAACTACTCATAATTTATTATAATATAATGTTTTTGATAATAAATTATTGCCGATTCGCCTTCAGAGACCATAATTATCGTCCATCAAAGGCTTGATGAATTAATCATTCAATGCAATCTGTCTGTCCATACAAGAAACTGCTTTTCCATTTCTGCATAATTTATTTTACTTGCTACAGATACAATCCAAATGAATCATTCGTGAGCTGATTTTGCCACGCTGATTTTGGAAAAGTTTTTTCGTGTCGTCTTTCCAAGACCTTCGCTATCATCAGCGGACGTTATTGGGAAAGTCGACCCTTACGATATTTCTTTCACGAGGGTCTTTTACTGCGCCGTCCGTGTCCGTCGTGCAGTTTAATACACCATCTGCTCTTTTCCCATTTCGCACGAACACGTGCGAGAACGACGACATTCGAGTCACGTCAGTCCGAACATATTAAACGAAGGATCGCAGATTCCGCAAATTCCGGGGGAGTGGGTTATTCGTCGTGGGGTCCTCGTGGATTCCTAAATCCTGACAAACATTCCCACACACCTCTCTTCTCGAGAACCTTCGTTATCCGGTATTCGTCGAGCTTGAGTCCGATCCTTAAACCCATAAAATTAACGAGAGCAAGAGAGACGCCGGAAAATATATGATCTGGCTCGAGGAACCAGATTTTCAGGCCACTTCGGGATTAAGAGGGAATGACACCTTATCACGGTCGGTATGGTAGAACAATTATAGATTCCCAAAAATCTCTAAAACGGCTCTTCAGATCCCGTCGAAACTTTGCCAAACGACGTCAAATAGACAGACGAATAGCTGTCAGCCCCTCAAATTTTCTGAATTTGAAAAAAATAATGTAGATTGGCTTATCATAAGCCAATTTAGTTTTTTTTCTCAAATTTAGAAAATTTGAAAGGCAGACAGCTGTTCGTTTATCTATTTGACATCGTTTGGCAAAGTTTCGACAAGATCTGAAGAGCCGTTTCAGAGATTTTTGGGAATCTATAATTGTTCTACCATACCGACCGCGATGAGGTGTCATTCCCTCATCGCGGGAGACTTTGTCCTTGGAGTGCCATATTGCAGGTGTTTACATTTTTTTTTTTTTTAAGGAAACGAGTAAAGCTTTTTGAGTGCGGTTTTTTTCTTGCTTTTATTCATGATATACAGAACGTTAAAGAATTTTTTTTTTAAACCAAAACGGCGGCCGTTGCAGCTCCGCGAAAACAGGTCCTCAAATCGCGGGAGGTAAACGGCTGACGTCACTGCCCCCTCTTTGTTGATCTGAAACACAAATTCAAAGCATATTATCAATCTGTGACCCTTTGATCATGGAATGACGGATGGGTTTTTCGTTTAGTACAAATTTCGGAAAATGGCGGCAATTTAAAAAAAATCGAATTTTCGCGTTTTTTTTTCGCATAAAAAGATAAATAATAAATGCAAAAATGTATCTATCGAAAAAAAACGATCCGTCATTCCGTGAATACATATTTTCTGAGTATGCTCTCCAAATTTCAGGTCGATATGTTAATTACAGCGGTCAGGAGAATGTCAGCCATTTTTAAAAACGCGTTTTCGAGAACAACGCGTTTAAAGTTTTATAATGTGTTTACACAAATGTGTGTTATAATTACCGCTAATCGGCAATGCCTGGTCCATAGAGGCATCCCTCCTCTTATTCTAACTGCTCATGTTGAGCCGCTGACATCTCCCGCTGGGCACAAAGGACAAAGTCTCCCTTAACCGCCTATAAATGTTTGTATACATATACAGGGTGTCCCAGAACTAAATGCGTTCCCTGAAATGGGAGGCTGGGGGTGAAATTCTGAGTCGATTGATATAAGCATATGTGGGTGTCAGATCAACCCCTGAATTATTATTGATTTTTTAAAGCGGGCCAATCAGGTGCGCCCGCCTTTAAAAATGAATAACAGTTCAGGGGTTGATCTGAGACCCACACATGCTTATATCGATCGACTCGGAATTTCACCCCCAACCCTCCCATTTCAGGGTACGCATTCAGTTCTGGGACACCCTGTATACTCGTAGGAGTTATTGGCATAAAAACGAAATGATTGTCGGCGGAAGTAGAAAGAGAAGTGCAACAAAACAACAAAGCTTTAAGTAACCCTGTACTTCTTCGTAACAATAAATGTAACTGATTATAAACAAATCTTTTTTTCTATCATCGCCCAATGCCTTTGTTTTTTTTTTCAACGGTGTTCTTATTATCGCTATAATTTTTTGTTTATTGCTCCATTTCTTTCAGCGCGTTACATTTCCCGTTGTGGTGCGTTGCCTGATGGCACTGTGGATCGCAGCATTCGCCCTGACGAGTTTGCCGCTATTTGGATTTGGACTTTATTACCACGGTGGCAAATGCGTGCGATACAGGCAGGCGACGGAAGTCATCGACGTCGCGTATGCTTATGTCTGGTTTTTTTGTGGTACGTACGAAAAATTGAAAAGAATTTTTTCTTGCATCTAAAAGTTTATGAACGAGCAAGAAAAAGAAAGGTGTAAATCAGAATGCTCATTTTTCAAATAATTCCTCCGTAAAACCCTTTGTGTAAAAAAAGGGTCTCTATCTTGCTGCAGTTGCAGAAAGTTGCAGTTTTCTGAAATTTCTTGACGAATTAAAATCATGACGAATGTGAAACGTAGCACTGATTCTTGGCAAATTTAATGTGTACAGTTTTTCAGTCGTACTAAAACGATTTTTCATGAAACGTTGAAACGATTACTTCAACAAATCAAAACAAATCAGGAAGCAAATCATTTGATGCGGGTATATTTAAGGTATTCCTTTCACGAACCCGAATGTTTAACAATTAACTGATTTTCGTCTATAATCGAACAAAAGTACATCCCAGTATACTGGTGAAATTTCAAGCCAAGTTACCAAACGTATAACGGAAAATAACGACTCTCAAAATCGTCTCAATTATATGGCACATTATGGAGATGACACGCTGCCCCCATTTCTATCTAATCGTTTATACACTAACAAGAAAAGGTTGCGAGGTCGATCTCTCCGATTTTCGTGAAATTTAGCATTCTTGCACAATGGGTAAAAATAGGCGACACGTATTTTTTTTTTTTTATACATTAAGCGCACAAATTACAGGATCACTTTTTCTCTACGAAAAATAGCCCTTTTTCAAACGGTTGTAACTCAGTGAAAAATGATCGGAAAAAAAATAAAAAAAAGCATTTTGTAGCATGAACCTTTAACTTTAATAATCTGATTATTAAAAAAACGTGTCGTTTTTGTTTAATAAAGATATTTGTTGCTAAACAAAACAAAACATTGAATCAAAAAAATTTCTCAAGTTTGACAAGGTGCAGGGGAAACAGATTTTTTTTTTTCAAAAATCTGTTCCAACCATTCAAAAGCTTGTACCTTCCCCTACAATTTTCTTTTTTACAAACCTCTGTGCGATTTTTTTTAGCCAAGTTATCGCAGCTTAATGAAAAAATGCACTTTTCCACTTTAACCTGTCATAATTCTGGTCCAAATCATCGCACAGCATCCAGACTGAGATCGTTGGAAAGCTTGGATTCCCCTCTACAAAATTGTTTACTTTGGATATTTTTTTAAATTTTTTTTCAACATCACAAAACTGATTGTTTAAAAGTGTGTAAAATGCCTGTTTTTACACTTTTTTTGTTGATCATGTAATAACATTATAAAAAATGCAGAGGCACCAAGGGTTTTTGCTTTTTTTTAGAAATACTCCACCAAATTTCAGATCGCTGCCTTTATTCTTTATTTGGGTTGCAACCCCGTTTATTTCGAGAAAATCGAAGATCCGTCAATTTTCACAAAAATCGAGATTTCACAAGTACCAGCGCAGAGGGAAATTTCTCAATTTTCAAACAGAAAATTAGAAAATCACGAAATTTTGTGTTCACGGGTTTTTGAGGTCGCTCGTTACGAATCTGAGGTTGAGATCGAAAAATAAAAAATGGCGGATCGAAATGAAAAAATTACTCGAAATCGGATGAAACGCTGTGTTCGGGGGTTTTCGTGATTTTGTGAAAAAAAAAATTCTGTGCCCCGTGCACCTTGTCAATCTTGAGCAAATTTTTTGATTTTATGTTTCGTTCTGTTTAGCAACAAATATCTTTATTCAAAAAAGACGATACATTTTTTTCATAATCAGATTATTAAAGTTAAAGGTTGACGCTACGAAATGCTTTTTTTTTATTTTTGTTTCCGATCATTTTTCACTGAATTACAGCCGTTGGAAAAAGGGATATTTTTTGTAGAGAAAAAGTGATCCTGTAATTTGTGCGCTTAGTGTATCTGCGGAACCCGATTTTTAAGGGATGAAACGCACCCTCGAAACTGGGCGTGTTTTTCGTTTTTCGTCGATAACGTTATCGTTCTCATCTGAAATGTATAATACACGAAAAAATAAACGTTGTTGCAATTTGATTTTTTTTCTTCATATTTCGTAGCGTTAAAACATTATCGTCGAAAAACGAAAAACACCCCAATTCTCGAGGGTGCGTTCCAACCCTAAAAAATCGGGTTCCGCAAATATAAAAAATTGCGTGTCGCCTATTTTTACCCATTCTACACGCACGCCAAATTTAATCGAAATCGAATTTCTTTGTACATAGCTCGAAATGCCTGAAAACTGCTCAACGTGTGTAAAAAATTCCAAAGATTCCGCAAACACAATAAAAACCGGGGTCACCGAATGTTAAAAAAAATGTTAATGATAAAAACGTGGAAAAATATGACGAGCAGAAGAACTTTCGTAGCCGCGACAATTTCGAAGAAAATATAAAAATGTCCAAATCCACGAAATTTGCGCGAAAGTTTATTATTCCAGTTTATCGTCGTGTATAATATTTGATTGTGACGTATTTTTATCAAGCGCCACTGTTCTTTACCAATGATTCAAAAGGGGCCTGCTTATGCCTCCACAAAATACAGCCCTCCGCGAAAGGAATACCTTGAAGAACGAATATTGCCGAATAAAACCACAACTCCAAGGTATATTCTGTATATCTCACGTTTCTCGTTAACCCTCAATCCGTGAAGGTATTTGAGGCACCTTAATCCCGTGAACCTGGGTCGTTTTCGTTTTTCCACTACCAGACCAACAATTGGCAATTTAAAAAATCTGAAAAAATTCATGGCCAATCTTTAGACCGTACTTGTCAAGGGAAAAAAGGCTTTTGTTCTTTCTTATTTTTAAGGGAGACTTTGTCCTTGGAGTGCCATATTTCAGGTGTTTACATTTAATTTTTTTTTAAAGGAAACGAGTAAAGCTTTTTGAGTGCGGTTTTTTTCTTGCTTTTATTCATGATATACATAACGTTAAAAAAATTAAAAAAAAAAAAAGAACCAAAATGGCGGCCGTTGCAGCTCCGCGAAAACAGGTCCTCAAATCGCGGAAGGTAAACGGCTGACATCACTGCCCCCTCTTTGTTGATCTGAAACACAAATTCAAAGCATATTATCAATCTGTGACCCTTTGGTCATGGAATGACGGATGGGTTTTTCGTTTAGTACAAATTTCGGAAAATGGCGGCAATTTAAAAAAAATCGAATTTTCGCCTTTTTTCGCATAAAAAGATAAATAATAAATGCAAAAATGTATCTATCGAAAAAACGATCCGTCATTCCGTGAAGACGTATTTTCTGAGTATGCTCTCCAAATTTCAGGTCGATATGTTAATTACAGCGGTCAGGAGAATGTCAGCCATTTTTAAAAACGTGTTTTCGAGAAAAACGCGTTAAAAGTTTTTTTAAATGTGTTTACACAAATGTATGTTATAATTACTGCTAATCGGCAATGCCTGGTCCATAGAGGCATCCCTCCTCTTCTTCTAGCTGCTCATGTTGAGCCGCTGACATCTCCCGCTGGGCACAGAGGACAAAGTCTCCCTTGATATATTTTTTTTCATCCAATATCAAGCAACCTGCGAAGACCATTATTTTGGGCATGACAAAAACGACCAAGGTTCACGGATTGACGGTTAATGTACTTACAACATTGAAAATAATGTTGTTTTTTTTTTCATTTCCAGGAACACTGCTGTGTTTATCCATTGTTTGGTGTAATCTCGCCGTATCCCGTGCGCTGAGCAAATTCGGCGGACGTGTTGCGCATCTCAGGCGAATTTCAAGAGCCTCGTCTCGAAGGGCTAAACCACTTCTAACAGTCACGAACCTAGCGCCCGAAGTTGTTTTCACCGTCGAGGAGAGAGCATTCGCCAAGCTCATGGCTGTTTTATCAATATCCTTCGTGATATGTTGGATGCCGCAGATGGTAACAATCGAATCTCCAAATTACGAGGGTTGCCAAAGTGTTGGAGGGGAAAAAAGATCACTTCTAATTTCTCACTCCGGTATCGGCTCCGCTTCCGGTATCCCCGGAAGTCAGGGAAACGTTCATTTGTACCGAAAAGATAACATAATTTAAGGTTAATTCACAGGGAGGGAAAGAAAACCTGCTACGTGGGTGCTCGAACACGCACAAAGTACGCTTCCGTAGTTAAATTGTTCCGCAATCATTTCAAACGTCAATGTTTAAGGAGTAAGGCCACTGTAACGGCCCAAAAAAAAAGGTTTTTTCACTAATTTTTTGCTCCCGAAATTGAAGGTATTTGAAAAAAAAACTTTTAATGGTGTTATCGGGCATACATTAAACTTTATTATAAAATGTTTTTACAGTAAAAAAAAACAAAATGGAGGTTCCACAGCTATCTTCCCGGGACATGTTTTGCTTCCAGGGCTCCGCGGCACGCAGCACCACTGGTGCACTTTTGAATCTAGAACAAAAAAAAACCATTAATCTAGAGGGCTATAGCTAGAGAATGTCGATCGGATTTTAAAAAGTATCAATTTTTGTGGATTTGGCGTGCGTTTGAAAAAAAAAATTGATTTTTCACGAAAAAAACGGCAAGTTTTTTGTTAATAAAAAATCAATAAATAAAGTTCTTGAAAATTCCGATCGACATTCTCAAGATAATGTAAATGTTCACATCTGGTTAAAATTTCAAGTAAAAAAAATGAAAATTGTTCGAGTTATGCTGCGTGCCATTTTGAAAAACCATGTTTCGAGAAAAACGCGTTTAAAGTTTTGCGAATAGTTTTTTATTGGAAAAAATTAAAAAAAGAAGTTAAAAGGATTTAAACTATTTTTAAAGTAGAGGGTTTAAACTATTTTTTAAGCCAATAAAAAAAAATCGATTTTTCAAAAAATTTACAGTGGCCTTACTCCTTAAGAGAAGGGTAGGGGTTTCAGCGTGAAAAAAAAACACTTTTTTGCGATTTTTTTCCATCTGTATGGACAGAGTAAATTTATTGAAACCTTTTGTACATTGTTGAGTGTCATTTCAAGAACATTCCGTGAAATTTGTACGCGAAAATATCCACAAACGAGCCGGTGACAAAGCTTTTCCAAGAACACGCGGTGATAATTCTTTTTTTTTTTCATTTCTAAATTTTTGGTGGTCATGTAAAGTGAAAAGTGCCATTTTTCACGAAAAATTCCGCCATTTTGGGGGTGGAAAACCCCCTCAATGTAAAAAAAATCTCAAACTAACCGTTGGGGGGAGGTATTTTATATGTAGAAAGGGTGTACCAAGTTTGAAATAAATCGATCATGTAGTTTTCAAATGGCAGTGAAAACGGACTTTGAAAAAGTGGTTTCGAGAAAAACGCGTTTGAAGTTTAGAGAAGTCGGAGCTACAGTGTTAGAGGAGCGGGACTAAATATTCAATAACTTCGAGAGTTTTGCTCCGATTGACTTGAAATTTTGGGATTATATTTTTCAAATGTTTAACTATGAGAAAAGACAAAAAAAATCGATTTTTCAAAAGTGCAAACCCCTATTCTCCCCTTAACCAATTTTTAGTTATTATTATTTATGTTCGACCACAATAATTAATTACATGCCAATGTCGATCTCATTGAATACTCCACAATCACAATACTGTCATGGTACTAGATGGGTGAAGAGGGCGGGATCCGCTGTCTCATGTTTGATATTTTATTAACGAGGCTCGAACGACATGCCACTTTTATTACGGAGTTTCCATGAAATCAACTTAGCGGTGACTTGGTTGTTCGTGCCTTTTGCATTCGTTTATGTAACTTGACCAAAATAATTTTGATCAAAAGTTCTAACCAAATGCTGATACCGGCATTCTTTTCGGATGTTCCGAAAACGTCCGCCGCCGATCGGGTTGACATTCTGCACGGACCTTTTTAAATATCTTAAGGGGTCTGCTCACTTTAGACGCTCAAAAATGCTATTTTCATGAATTTTTTTGATACGTTTAAATTATAGATATTGATATAAAAGTTGTTACACTTGATAAGTACACTTTCGACATACATAAACGTTTTTTAAATGTATTTATGTAACCCGAACAAACTTTAAACGCGTTTTTTTTCTGGAAACAACGTTTTTCGACGGCTTATTGATAAAATCGTCGAAAATACTGAACCGATCCTCATGAAATTTTAATTACATATTCTTTACAACTATAGCTATAGCGCATATGAAGACATTTTTTTAATTTTGATTTTTTTCTGCCAAAAACGGTGAAAAAGCCGGTTTTTTATTGTTTTTTCGAAAAATTTCCGCCATTTTGTTATTTTTGCATATATCAAAAATCGCATGATACGCGCTATAGCCATTAACATACTGAATCTAAAAACGTTTGATTTTTTTGTTTCGCATGATCCAACTCCGAGTTTTTATCGACAGCGCAGACCTACAATTTTTTTAGGAATTTTTTTCAACTACCATTTTCGTCTATAAACAGTGACTTAGATAAAGTAAAAAAAAAATTTTAATGTATTTCGAAAGTGTTTTTATTAAGTGTAACAACTTCTATATCATGATCCATAATATAAACCTATCAAAAAAATTCATGAAAATATCATTTTCAGCGTGTAAAGTGAGAAAACCTTGAGAGGTCCCATCGAAGAATTTTTCGCGTCGCCCTATAATTTTCGATATATCGACATTTGAAAGTCATTTTTTTTCACTGCGCTCCTACACTGACAGAAAAATTCTATTGATATTAACTAACCGCGTCTATTTGATTTAAAAAAAAATTAAATTAATGAGATTTTTAATTAAATTAAAATTTTCCAATTACATTCCATTATTGGAATTATTTATCATTATTTATCAAAATATATTTAATATCGTCTAATAACTAAATATTTTATTTAATCCTAATAAATCTGTGATTCGGTTTGATCTGTTCAAAAAACAATTTTGTCGAATCCACTAAATGTATCTATTAAATTTTTCTGGATTAAATTAAATAGATTTTTCGTAGAGGTAACCATTTTTCTATTTGATTGAAGTAATGGTATGTCTTTATTGCAACACCCACATCAAAGGGGCGGTGGGGTAGAGGGAATGAAGAGAGAAAGAGGAATTATAAATATATATATATATATATATATATATATATATATATATATATATATATATATATATATAAATATATATATATATATATATAGGTTATGTTTGAAAAATCTATAGCATGTTATTCCCTAAACCTCTTTCCTTATCACAATGATATTAATTAATTGATGTAGTTTTTGTGATACACTAAATAATTATAAGAAATTTATTTGGTCCCTTATGCCAAAACTCTCAATTAAGGGAGCTTTCCAGTGTGACAGCCCGAAAAATCGCTGTTTTTCGCGATTTTTTTTTTTAAAGAAAAAATAATCTAATCGGTCTGGTTTTTTTTTGTATATTAATTGGGTATTGAAGAATACAAAACAATTTTTTAAAGATCGATTTATTTATTAATTAATACCTATAAAAATGATGAAACAATTGTTGCAGAAAATGCACTTGGATGTGGTGTCCACGTTGGGGGTCACAATTTTGATCTGAAACAAAAAACACAAAAAGATTATTGATCGGTATATAATTGGCTTTCGTGCTATGGAGGCGTTTTTTTTTTTTGCAAAAATGGCGCCGGTTTGAACAAAAAGTATCGATTTTAGCATTTTTTTTTGGCAGTTTTTTTTACAAAAAAATAGGAAGATGTCAAAAAAAAAAAGCTTCCATAGCACGATAAACAATGACGTTAAGAATATTGTGTAAAAAATTCAACTCGATAGCTTTAAAACTCTGCCCTCCAAGTTGGACACCGTTTTGAAAAATGCTGTTTCGAGAAAAACGCGTTCAAAGTTTCAAGTGAGGAAATTTTAGGTAAATCGTTTACTTACGGTCAATCAGCGATGCCAAAGAAGCGATGGGAAGAGTGTATACTATTCGATAAAGCAAAAAAAAAAAAAAAATCGATTTTTTGAAAATTTCACACTGGAAAGCTCCCTTAAGTGTTTCCTTTCATTTTGGATTTGTGAAATATTTTATGCATATAGTACACTTGGATTTACAGTATACATTGTAAGCAAATAAAGATTTATTCGAATTGAATCGTTATTTAATCAATTTGAATGTATTTTATACGTAAAAAAAATAGCTGAAACAAATAAAAAAATATCTTTGAAAGAAATAAGATCGTGGTAGGCCATAAGACAAGGAAAAAACATATTCGATTTAAATAGATCCTATTTAGATTAATGTTTTTTTTCGGCAGAGAACTATATAGCCCACAGGCTCAGTTCTAAGTATGCCGGTATATGTTAATTGCGCCTTCCGTTTTGCGCGAAGGTGAGGTGCGTGAAACACTATTGAGGGGGCGGGTCACCGCGGATACGCGTGTGGAATGGTGGGGTGCGTGGAACATTGGTGTAAGCGCGAGGCACCTCAGACGTGCGTGTTGAACCGTCAAGTGCGTAGAACGCTACACTGCGAGAAAAAAAAACAATTTGATTTAACTAGGATCTATTGAAATCAGATTGGTTTTTTCATTGCCTCCAGAGTTGGGCGTAATTTTATTTATAAATATGAATACGAATTTATTCACACCGTGATTTTCATGTGAATACAAATCGAAATTTATTCCTACTTCACTTATTTGTATTCACATGCATGCAATTTTCACAAATGTTCTGAACATACAAATAAGTTCACAGAAAAAATTGTGAATATTCACAAAAAATGTGAATATTTACAAAAAATTGTGAATACAAAAAAATTCACCAAATAAGTTGTGAATTTTTTCGTATTTAAGACATATTAAAATCAAATTCACAATGATTAGATTAAAATTTACACCTGAAGTGAGTTCTTACGTACTTTGAGAGAAAACATTGCGTCGAGCAAAAACATTGTGTCCAGTTCAACATTGTGTTGAGTTCAACACAATGTTTTCTCTCAAAATACGTAAGAACTCACTTGTGTTGTAAATTTTAATATAATTGTCGCGAATTCGATTTTAATTTTCTTCAACTTGCGGAAATTCACAACTCATTTTGTGATTTTTTTTCATATTTATAATGTAATATTTGAAAGTCACAACTTTTTTTGCAAAAATTTCTTTGCCTCGACGCAATGTTTCCTCTCAAAATACGTAAGAACTGACTTTTGGTGTAAATTTTAATCTAATCATTGTAAATTTGATTTTAATTTGTCTTCAATACGAAAAAATTCACAACTCATTTTGTGATTTTTTTTTGTATTTACAATTTTTGTGATCACATTTGCATTCACAGATTTTGATGTCAATTTTTTTCAATTCACAGGATTTTTTTGTATATATTCACATTTTTTGTGAATGTTCAGGATATTTGTGAATATAATTGTATTTGTATGCATGCATGTAAATACAAATAAGTGAAGTGTGAATAAATTTGTATTTATATTCGCATGAAAATCGCGATGTGAATAAATTCGTATTCGTATTTATAAATAGAATAACGCCCAACTCTGCTTGCCTCACGGTCTACTGCGATCCTATTTGTTTCAAATATATTTTTTCATTTCTTCCAGCAATTCTAGTTAAATATTAAATATATTCAAATTAAATAAATAAAGATTCGATTCGAATAAATGTTTATTTGCTTGCAATATACACTGCCAATCCACGTGTATTATACGCACAGAATATTTCGAATACCTAAAATGAAACGAAACACTTAAATTAGAGTTCTACCACATCGATTTTGTCGCACTAATCGTCATTCCATGACCTTATGAAGTGATTTTTTTCGGATAAAATATCCGAAAGCTACACCTACCTAGCTATAGCTACACACGCTGCCTCTACGCTGCCATAAGTACGCAAATATGGAATAAGACACCAAATGAATTCCTATCATTATTTGCCGTGTCACATAAACTGCAGTCGACCCTCGATATAACGAATCTCTAGGGAAGTTCGTTATATCCAGGTTTCGTTACATCGAATGCGTGTTCTTTAAAAAAAAATTAGCGGTATAAATATAGGGATATTTTTTAAAGAAAGTTTCCAATTAGAGGAATTTTTACAAACAATTAGCAATTAGGGCACAATGGATATTATTATGTTGTTGTATAAAGGTTTCGGGTGTATATCGGAAGGGAATGGACAAATCTTCGTTATATCGAGGTTCGACTGTATATCAATTGGTTAATGTCATTGTGATAACTAGAGAGTTTCATCAATATGTATTTGATATATATAAAATTACCCTACTTGGAAGGGTTTGACACATATATATATATATATATATATATATATATATATATATATATATATATACAGGGTGTCCCATTTTAATCTTACACCTAAATTTTCTCGAATAATATTGCTCGGACGAACTATTGTGTGGAACAAAACTTCTAGGGATTGAAGGGGGACGTTTGAAAAAAATTTATTCGAGGAGCCAAAATTCAAAATGGCGGCGTTACAAAGGCTGACATGTTTTTTTCAAACGGAAACATAACTTTTTTTTGTTGCCAAAAAATGTATCAGCTGAAAACTAAAAACTTTTGTTGAAAAAATGTTTTGATAAAGTTCATAGTTTTCAAGTGAGAACATCATTTTCAATTATTTCAGATGTATCCAGGATTTGTGTGGAGCGCCTAAAAAAAAGATGTGTGTGTGTGTGCGCGCGCGCACACCCACACACACACACACACACACACACAAAACGGCCCTTCTCAGGGCCAGGAATGCTAGACAGACAACCTCCACGTGGTGTATTCTGGGTAACGCGAATGGTCTGCAACAGACTCAGCCACGCAACCTCCTACGCTTTGGCTAACGCAAATGCCGGTGGTAGGGACAATTAGACTAAATGTCTCACGGCAAGCCGCTCAATGTTGTATTTTCGAATGTATGACCACTTGAACAAAAAAAGAATCAAATTTTTTTGTTGAAAATTTTGGTTTTTTGTTTTCAAATTTGGACGATGTTTCATGAGAAAATTTTGGAGGAAAATCGATGAAAAATAGTTTCTTTTCCATTTTAATAGCGTTTGTGCCATTTTCAGGCCCAAAAACGTGTTTCTTTAAATCCTTGACGAACTTTGATCACGATGGGTAGAAAAACACACACACATACACACACACACACACACACACACACACACACACACATACACACACACACACACACAAATCCTGGATACATCTGAAATAATTGAAAATGATGTTCTCACTTGAAAACTATGAACTTTATCAAAAAATGTTTTCAACAAAAGTTTTTAGTTTTCAGCTGACAAATTTTTTGGCAATAAAAAAAGTTATGTTTCCGTTTGAAAAAAACATGGCAGCCTTTGTAAAGCCGCCATTTTGAATTTTGGCTCCTCAAATAAATTTTTTTTCAAACGTCCTCCTTCAATCCCTAGAAGATTTGTTCCACACAATATTTCGTCCGAGCAATATTTTTCGAGAAAATTCAGGTATAAGATTAAAATGGGACACCCTGCATATATATATATATATACTTTTCGTCTCAGAATTTGCTTTCCTACCAGATGCTAGAAGGGCGTACGTTACTTCTGGGACACCCTGTATATACAGGGTGTCCCCCTTATCTCTATCACCCGAAATAACTCGGTAATTATCGACGTGACAAATAAATGTTCCAGACAAAAGTTGAACAGTGTGAAGGGGGCCATCAAATGCGCCCAATTTTTTTTTATTTCGGTGGAGGCGATGCCGCACCGTGAAGGTCACCTCCACTTTTTTCAACGGTACCATACATGTTTTTTCAACCATGTTGTGGAGCATCTCAAGCCGTATAAAAAACATTATGGAGTCAAAGTCGTTCAAACTCATTCAAGGCCCTCCTACTACAATGAAATACAAATCTAAATATCTCGGATCACTACGAAATATTTGGTAGTGATCCGAAATATTCGACGGTACTAAATAAATCTGGATTTGAATAATTAGATATATTCAAAATTAATAATTCCAACAATGGAATGCGACAAAAGAAATTTAATATCACGAAAAATGTAGTTAACTCAAATTTAAAAAAAATTAAAAATACGCATCTAATTAATAGCAATAGAATTGCAATTAATTAGATTAATAGAATTGCAAATGGAACGTATGTACATCCCACGTATGTGCGTGGGACATTGAGATCATCGTTGATTGATTTTTTGTTATTCCACAGTTCATTTTTTGGATATGTAATACGTTCCTACGGTTCATTTATTAGCTTCAAAACTTTTTGGAATTTTTCAATACTTTTTTTGTTTCTATAGTTTCTGATTTTTTGATAGTTTTTTTTTTATATTTGCATTTTGTACGGTTCTCAACGTTTTGTATATTTCGCACGGTATTTCCTCATAATCCTTGGTAACCGGCCGAGGTTGGCAATGGAAGGAGGGTTTCTATCGCCTAAACTTCACGAAGATCCACCCAAAGCGGAGGGTGCGGCAACGTATATAGGGATTACCAGACCTCATCCCGTCACCTATAAATATAGTAAGAGCGCGGTAAAAAAGAAACAAGATTTATAAATCGATAACTCGCAAAGTTTGGCGCGTATCTGAAAATCCTGTCAGGGAATCTCTTAAAATATTCAACGTTTGGGGATTCTCTTGAAATATTTAATGTTTGGGGAATCTCTTAAAATATTAAAAGCCTATGGAAATATTCAGCCCCATCGGTGGGGGGACCTTTTCGGAAATTCACTCATCTTTTCCTACGTTTCAAATCAACGGCTGAAAAGGTAGAGGGAGGAAAATTTTCCTTCTGTCTCCTTGACGATCTTAAATATTATCACTGATGCACTATTCACTATTAATATTATCGTATTTTTTTTTAATTACATTTTTTCTCTTTCACTAAGGGGCCGTCCATATATTACGTTATCGATTTTTGCTGATTTTCGACCCCCCCCCCCCCTACAACCATCCTATCGTCATTTCCTAATTACCCCCCCCCCCCTCTCGCAAAACTGACGTCATTACCAGTTTGGCAAAATTAAAACATTTGCGGATTTGAGAAAAATTGGGTAACATTAAAACATTTTGTTATAGAATCATCTTTTATTATTTTGTACTTTGGCAATGTTTATTAATATAATAATATTATTCTTTCCTATTCTTTAGTTTTCTTTGGATAGCTCCCACATTTTGTTATAGAATCATCTTTTATTATTTTGTACTTTGGCAATTTTCATTAATATAATAATATTATTCTTCCCTATTCTTTAGTTTTCTTTGGATAGCTCCCACGGAGTTTTCACCCATTCTTGCAAATCCTGGATCACGGGTAATATCTCCGTATCCTCCCCATATTCATTTTGGCTCGATCGAACTATTTTCATAGGTACGCTGTTATTTGAAGTTCTCGAATATAATGTAGACAAACCTTATGCAATAAATAAATAAATAATGAGTTCAATAATTAATACCATTAGGTACTTGCAAAATATTTTTCATCACTCATGCGGGGAAACCACTCTAGTTGTACAATATACTATTGTATATTTTGAATTAACTGGTATCACAAGAATGACGTCAATTTCGAAACGCCCCCCCCCCCTCCCCCCTCATCCATCATTTACCGTCATCCGCAGACGAACTTCCCCCCCCCCGCCCAAATTTAGAATGACGTAATATATGGACGGCCCCTAAACAATATATTTTATTTCTTTATTCATTTTCTTTCTTTTTTTCTCTCTCTGTGACAGACTTGCCTGTCTGTTTATTTGTCTGTCATCCAGATCTGAGGTATGTTCAAAGTTTCAAGTCTCTAGCTCATCCGGAAGTTTAAAATCGATTGCAATATTTGTCCCGAATTTATGAACAAACGGTAGTCTCAATCGCTCTTGTTTGAGCATGACGAAGTGCGTCACTACCAAGGCGAGAGATATGTTCGTCAGCTGTCGATGTTTAAAAACAAAAAAATATCGATTGCACAATTTGTACCGTACAGACAAACAAACAGACAAACAAGAAAACGAGTTAATATTGCATTGTCGTCCAGTTCTGAGTTATGTTCAAACTTTCAAGTCTCTAGCTCGTTCGAAAGTTAGGTTAAGGCCTTACCCCCACTTGTAGCGCAAAAAAAGGCCTTTTTCATGAATTTTTTTAAAGAAAACTACAAAACGTTTTCAATCGATCAATATACCATCTTAAAGAACACATCTTGAAGAACTTTCAGTAATTTTTTTATTGAAAAATAATACATTGTTTAGTGGCAAAAGGCCGTCAATGAAATAATGTTTTTATATACACGGTTTGCGGTGACCAACATTGCGACGAAGTGGATCATCTGAAAAAAAAATGCGGATGGATTTAGTCAAATATAAGTATAAACTAGTCTTTAATCGAAGGATTTTAAAAAATATTAATTTTTCACAAAATGGCGGACAGTCAAAGTTAATGGTTCGATTTTAACGAAAAAAAATCGTACGATTAAAGACTACATTTTTATGTATTAAATAAGCCTGAAAAATTTCAAGAAAATCGGTTCATTAATGTTCGAGTAATCTTGGTCACCGACTTCAGAAATGCCATTTTGAGAAAAACGCGTCTAAAGTTTCAATTTCAGTTTACACGAAGAACGGATTCTTCTCTTTCAACGCTCATATCTCAGTCAATTTTGTTCGGATCGACTTGAAATTTTCAGGACATATTCTCAGATACTTATACTTCAAAAAAATGCAATAAAAAAAATCGATTTTTTCAAAATCGCAAGTGGGGGTAACCCTTTAAAGTTGATTGCAAAATTTGTATACCCTTACAGACAAACGAACAATCAATAAAGCGAGTTAAGAGGGAATGATACCTCATCGCGGTCGGTATGGTAGAACAATTATAGATTCCCAAAAATCTCGAAAACGGCTCTTCAGATCCCGTCGAAACTTTGCCAAACGACGTCAAATAGATAGACGACCAGCTGTCTTCCCCTCAAATTTTCTGAATTTGAGAAAAAAACTAGATTTGCTTATGATAAGCCAATCTACATTTTTTTTTCAAATACCCCAATTCTAACCATACTTGGAATACTTTTGTTGGCTTGTTCCCCGATTATTATTTCAAGGAATAGTTTGACGCAAGGAGTCACCTCCGTACAGGAAACAATATACGCGTTAAAACGGCCATTGTATCAACGAGTTTGGATGATCCGTATACGTTATGCGTGTCTCGTCGATCAGGTCACCGTGGCAGTGACAATGGGCTCGCCACGTACCACTTGATCCTCGCGAAATATACGCCGAGAGCTATTATTCCATTCCCCATGTTACTCTTGTATATACGATAACACTTCCGTGGGTGTCCGATCGATAAAGACCGGAGGTAGCCGCGAATAGATGAATAAAGTGCGTATGGTGGATTTAAATTCGTTGTGTTTCACCGCTCAAACGAAAGAATTATCTCGAACGGTCGAGTTATTCCTCACTTTCGTTCATCGTCGATATTTTTTATTTTATATTCGCTACGTACGGAACATTACCGACGTGATTCTAAAGCTAAAATTGCTTTATCGCTGCCTACGTCTCCAGGCAAAACGTGCTTCTCATACCTATCGATGCAGTCAGTATTTGTTGGAATCAAAATGTATACGGATCATTGGACGTACGGCACTTATGAATACATGCATTTCCTTCTCATTCACTGCACAGAGACGTCCGTCTTTCTGCGGACAATTTCAAAGGGTACGCATTTTTTAGACGTAGGTATTGCCAATAAAAGGTCAACTCCAAAGTTTCCGTAAGCGCTGATATATTGTTTTTGGAAAGAAAAGTGTTTTTATCGCATCAGCTCAGATGTTTGTTGTGAAACAATGTCAATAGGGTATTACACCTTTTCTTGAAAGGTGTCTCAATTTGATCCTTTGATGGTAATAAACTACTAGATTTTTTTTATGAAATCGATTTTATGAAATCGAATTTATGAAATCGATTTTGTGAAATCGAATTTATGAAATCGATTTTATGAAATCGAATTTATGAAATCGATTTTATGAAATCGATTTTATGAAATCGAATTTATGAAATCGAATTTATGAAATCGATTTTGTGAAATCGAATTTATGAAATCGAATTTATGAAATCGAATTTATGAAATCGATTTTATGAAATCGAATTTATGAAATCGTTTTTATGAAATCGGATTTATGAAATCGATTTCATGAAATTGATTTTATGAAATCGATTTGATGAAATCGAAATTTTACATTTCAAATTATCGCGCCCAAAGGCTAGCCGTCATGCTGCTTCGGTTCGTGACGTCACTTTCATAGTAAACATCGACGCTGCGCCAATTGCGATTAATATGCCAATCGATATAAATATGAGGAAGACTTGTTTAAAACTAGGGAGAAGAGGTCCAAAGTCATAGTCCAAAAAAAACTCATCCGTTCTTTTTTGAAGTACAGATAACTATTTGAAAAATTGCAATTGTGACAAACAAGAATATATAGTTCTTAACGCTGAGAGATTGACAGGTTAGAGAGTAATACGTCTACCGCTTCATTTGATTACTATGTCAACGACGTCACGTCGGAATCCATTATGGCAGCTACCGTTTCGCATATTCGTTGAACGGATAAAAAAGTATTTAAAAAAAAATGAATTATACAATTTATTTTGTGTGCTTTATAAATTGAAACCAACATTATTCGATTGCTTATTGCGAAAACTACCTTATTTATACATTATTAGTATTTTTTTTACGTAAAGTAAAATACCCTATCCAGCAATAGCAAGCCATCCATCCTATTTTTTAAAGTCATTTTTATTCGTCAGATTTTCACTGTACAAAACTGCAAGCGTGTGATGGCCGATTTTAAAGACGGAATTCCAAACAGTTGAGATTCTTCAGATACCTAACCCTTAAGGGGTTACGTGGGTTTCGAAGCCAAATAAAGCATGTTTTCTCTATTTAAAAAAAAAATGATTTCATTCAAAATGTTAAGCAAATAAAAGAGCAACATTTCAACCATTTTTTTTCTGATTCCATTAAAAAATTTGGGAAATTCAGCGGGTGGGACCTGATTTCCGGAGACTCCTAAAAAAAGTGTCCCCGTGGTGGTCAGGATAATTCATGATAGCTTTATCCAAAATTAAAAAACCAAGTTTTTTCTGTTAGTAGATAAGTATAACTCGTGATTGAAAGAAGGATTTTTGAAAAAATTGAAATTTGAATTTTTTGCAGAGTTGTATACAGAATAGTTCAATTTTTGGTGGAATTTACACTACGTGTAGCCTTGTAAAATTAGTTGTAATCGAGGAAAAAAAAACCTCCGTTCAATCACTAGTCAATGCTATTTTGAAGAAGTGTGCAAAATTTAAACAAGATCGGTGGATTAGTTTTTCATAAATCGTGTCCAGCGACTTAAAAAATAGCGTTTTGAGAAATATTCGACGTAATTTCAACGAATAATATTTGAGGACGTGATAAATAAGGAACGCAATGACTAAATGCCCAGTGAATGGGCGAAATGATCAGTAAACGGACACTCGATCGCCAGTGAGTGGACTCTGTAAAGATCAACGATTCATTATTTCTTATGTACTTAGATTTGGAGATCACTGTGATGAACAATGATGATAACATTCTTCTACATATGATTATTATATTTGTTATTCCGATTTCGTAGAAAATCCACAAAGTTTTTTCGCATCTTAACGGGTTACCCCCACTTGTAGCACAAAAAAAGGCCTTTTTCATTAATGTTTTTTAAAGAAAACTACAAAACTTTTTTAACCGATCAATATACCATATTAAAGAACACATCTTGAAGGAGTTTCAGTAATTTTTTATTGATAAATATTACATTGTTTAGTGGCAAATGGCCGTCAATGAAATAATGTTTTTATATACACGGTTTGCGGTGACCAACATTGCGGCGAAGTGGATCATCTGAAAAAAAAAATGCGGATGGATTTAGTCAAATATAAGTATAAACTAGTCGTTAATCGAAGGATTTAAAAAAATATTCATTTTTCACAAAATGGCGGACAGTAAAAGTTAATGGTTCGATTTTAACGAAAAAAAAAACGGCCGTTTTTTGGCTATAAAACGGCCATTTTTTCGAAAAAAAAATCGAACGATTAAAGACTACATTTTTATGTATTAAAGAAGCCTGCAAAATTTCAAGAAGATCGGTTCATCAGTGTTCGAGTAATCTTGGTCACCGACTTCAGAAATCCCATTTTGAGAAAAACGCGTTTAAAGTTTCAATTAGCCGGTCGTTTACAGAACGGATTCTTCTCTTTCAACGCTCATATCTTAGTCAATTTTGTTCGGATCGACTTGAAATTTTCAGAACATATTCTCAGATACTTATACTTCAAAAAAATGCAATAAAAAAAATCGATTTTTTCAAAATCGCAAGTAGGGGTAACCCCTTAATGTGATATTATCAAAAAAAAAACTACCGAAGTTTGCTTCGACAGAGAAATAAAAAATCAAATTTTGTCATAATTGAAAAAAACAAATGAAATGATTGTGTGAAAGCATTGAAATGTACGTCGCCAAATCTCAACAGTAATTAATTTGCAATCTTAAGCGGATGAACGAAATTTTTAACTCTGCTTTGGGGTTTATTAGAACAGAGCCCATATGGGCATTCACCCTGAAGAAAGCTTAGATACAGCACCAGCGAATAAACATGTCCAATTGTGACCGATTGTAACGAATTTATTTTCAAAAAAGAAATATTCTCTCTTTAGTAATAAAAGTAATGCTTATCCTTAAAATTTCCCAATTAAGTTGCGTGTTGTAATACTTACTAGAAAAATTCCATGCAGCGCCAAAGTTGGATATTAAACGGACAATGAGACATCGGTTTTAACGACGCCTCTGATTTTTTTTGCCAAATTATAGCGAGTCGAGTTTTCACCGACAATTCATATTCTTTGCTTATTTTAAACACAAATCAGCTTTTGTCAATTCACCGCTCCTCATCTATTCACTGGTCGGTTTTTCCCCATTTCGAGAAAATAAAACCGTAAAAACAAGCATTTTAGGTTGATTCTCTGCGAGGGTACCCTTAAGACCGTATTCTAGCGTTAACAACGATTTTCAAGGTGACCTTTTGACAATTGACAATTAAATTTAGAGGTACGGTTAAATCTACAGTGTTAGTATCTAACAGTTATATTTATACATGTTTCAAGTAACATCTTAAACTTTTTTAAAGCATTTTGTTCGAAACTGTACATGATATTTGATGTTGCGCAGGTCATATTGCAATTTTTTTTATCGTCTGGCGTTGTGATTGCGGCCGTCTTTGTCATCTGAAACAAACAATTTTTTTTTCATTCTAATCTTAGCGAATGTGGTTATCGTTCGGCCCTCCATCTTTTTTGTATTGCTTTATAATTACTATTTTCCCGGTCCGCGAGAATTAAGGGAGCTTTCCAGTGTGACAGCCCGAAAAATCGCTGTTTTTCGCGATTTTTTTTTTTAAAGAAAAAATAATCTAATCGGTCTGGTTTTTTTTTGTATATTAATTGGGTATTGAAGAATACAAAACAATTTTTTAAAGATCGACTTATTTATTAATTAATATCTATAAAAATGATGAAACAATTGTTGCAGAAAATGCACTTGGATGTGGTGTCCACGTTGGGGGTCACAATTTTGATCTGAAACAAAAAACACAAAAAGATTATTGATCGGTATATAATTGGCTTTCGTGCTATGGAGGCTTTTTTTTTGCAAAAATGGCGCCGGTTTGAACAAAAAGTATCGATTTTAGCATTTTTTTTGGCAGTTTTTTTTACCAAAAAATAGGAAGATGTCAAAAAAAAAGCTTCCATAGCACGATAAACAATGACGTTAAGAATATTGTGTAAAAAATTCAACTCGATAGCTTTAAAACTCTGCCCTCCAAGTTGGACACCGTTTTGAAAAATGCTGTTTCGAGAAAAACGCGTTCAAAGTTTCAAGTGAGGAAATTTTACGTAAATCGTTTACTTACGGTCAATCAGCGATGCCAAAGAAGCGATGGGAAGAGTGTATACTATTCGATAAAGCAAAAAAAAATCGATTTTTTGAAAATTTCACACTGGAAAGCTCCCTTAAACATTTTTTATTGTAAAAACCAGAGCACTGTTTTTCAAATGCCCCCATGCCGTGAATTTTTCCTCATTTTTTTTTTTATTAGAGGACCGAACAATGACCACATTCGCCAGTCACATTTATCTAAATTTTATCGTTAATGTTTGAGATTACATTCAGGAAATAATGCAGCGCAGTCGAGTGTCGAGCTTACCGATTACACATTTATTATTGAGACTTAGAAGACAAATGTATTTTACAAAGATGATAGAACGATACGATGCGTGCTAATAATGAAAAGGCGCGCATGACCACCGAGACAGGACAAACGTGCGAACGACGTAAAAGTTACGATGCGACGTATTGTGTCGCCATCTCTCGTTGAGCGTCTAGAACATTTTCTTCAACAGTTAATAGTTTCTTTAAAAATTCGGTGATCCCCTGTTTTTATTGTCATTACGAAATCTTTAAATTTTTTAGCCGCGTGAGTAGTAATATCAGGCATCTAGAGTTATTTAGTGTTTAGGAGACATTCCACGCTATTTCACCTAGCCCGTGACCCGGACCATTTTTTATTTTCCTGATTTTTTTTTTTTTTGTAAAATTGTACTCCATGAACGGAATATCCACACCAGTTTTTAGATTTTTATCTCTTCTCTTTTAGGAGTTATAATTTTCCAAAAAATGTCGACTTCCAAAGTTTTGGAAACGTTTAAACGCTCACAACTCCGGAATTAATTGAGATATCGACAAATGTCGATATATAACTGTTTTTCATTTTGAAGCATACTTTCGTTAAAAAATATGAACAAATTATGAATGATCAATGTCAACGTTTTTTTTTTTTGCTTCTAAAGTGAAACTATTTTTGTCAAGTTAATTGCCGTTTTTTATTTTTTTCAAGAAATTCTCTAAAATAGGGTGACCCATCCTATGATTTTAAAGACTGGCCTCTTTGTGGGCCCATTTTTTTCGGATTAATCATATTTTTGTAAAAAGATTTTTATCATTTTAATCTACAATAATGCTATGAATGATTTTGTCATTCCCAATTCGGCTTCGACAGGCCTGAAACGGTTTATTTTTAATTTATGCTGAATTTAGTAAGAAAAAAAATGTTTTTTATTTAAAGTGACTTTTTTCGTTAAATTTAGCACAAATTAAAAATAAACCTTTTCAGCCCTGTCGAAGCCGAATTGGAGATCACAAAATCATTAATGGCATTATTGTAGATTAAAATGGTAAAAATCTTCTGAAAAAAATGATTAATTCGAAAGAAAAAAAAATATAAGGAAAATTGGGCCCACGATGAGATTAGTCTTAAAAATCATAGAATGGGTCACTCTATTTTAGAGATTTTTTTTAAGTGAAAAAAGCAATCGTTAAAAAATCGTTTTCACTTTAAAAGCAAAAAAAAGGTTGACAATGTTAATTTCTAATTTTTTTCATATTTTTTAACGAAAGTATACTTCAAAGTGAAAAAAAGTTGTTTATCGACATTTGTCGATATCTCAATTAGTTTAGGGGTTATCAGCGTTTGAACGTTTCCAAAACTTCCGAAATGGCAATTTTTAGAAAATTATAACTCCTGAAAGAGAAGAGATAAAAATCGAAAAATTGCTGTGGATATTCCTGACATGGGGTACAATTTTACAAAAAAAAAAAAAAATCAGGAAAATAATGGTCGGGATCACAAGGTGGAATGGCGTTGAATATCCCATATATTATTAAGATAGAAATGTAGCCCGGGTGTCATCTCCATAAAGGGTCGTATGAATAAGACGATTTTTAGCGTCGTAATTTTTTCGTTAAAAGTTCGGTAACTTGGCTTGAAATGTTACCAGTATACTGGGATGTATTTTTACTTGATTATAGAAGAAAGTCCATGAATTGTTAAATATCCAGGCTCGAGAAAGGAATGTTTGTTTTTCTGAAACACGATGTAGTGGAACTTGTGGGAAGTTCGGAGTTGGACTTTTATTGAACACATTATTTACCCTCCAACAAAGTCAGTATCCTCTAATATCGAAAGGAGTAACGTTCAACTCGCCTTAAGGGGTCTTCTCACTTGAGACGCTAAAAAAGGCTATTTTCATTCAATTTTTTTGATAGGTTTATACTATAGATATTGATATAAAAGTTGATACACTTTCTAAATACATTTTTTCAAAAAATTTTTTTATTCAAGTCACTATCTATAGACGAAAATGGTAGTTAAAAAAATGCCCTAAAAAAATTGTAGGTCTGCGCCGTTGATGAAATCTCGGAGATGGATCAACCAAAACAAAAAAATAAAATAATTTTAGGTTCAGTATGTTAATGGCTATAGCGCGTATCGTACGATTTTTGATATATTCAAAAATAACAAAATGGCGGACATTTTTCAAAAAACAAAAAAACGTGTTTTTTCACCGTTTTCGGCGTTACATAAATACATTAAAAAATAATTAAAAAAATATAATAATATAATAAATATAATAATATAAACCTATCAAAAAAATGCATGAAAATAGCCTTTTGTTAGCGTCTAAAGTGAGAAGACCCCTTAAATTAATTACTCCGTAATCACATTGCGGTACGAATCGTCGGTGAAAAGTTCGCCTTTCATGAAGGTTTCGTTTTCTTTTTCAGATCTCGATTCCGTTGGAACAATTTTCAATGAAGTTATCGGATAGTTCGACGCTGGCGCGAAAATGCATTCGCGCATTTCACATAACCGCCGATATACTGTTGTGCGTTCATTTTACAATGGATCCGTACATATACGTACTGCTGCGTGTGCGACCGAGGTTCGTGTTTCTGAAACCGCTCTGTCGCGTGTGCTGGCCGATCGCAAGTCGAACGAATTCATTCACTGCAGCGACCGAGCAACACGGAAGTTCGGGCGATCCCCCGACTCCGATAACCGAAGCACCCTCGACTCCGGTCAGCGAGGAAAATGTCTTTCGCCTCATTTCCCTCACCGTTTGAGTACCTAACATCGTGCTCTTTCGCCCAAGAACAAACATTTATATGATCCCGAAACGATTATGCCCGGAGCCCGGAATACTCGAATCTGTTTATCGCAAAATATTTTTCATTTAAGGGAGACACTTTGTCCTTGGAGTGCCATATTTCAGGTGTTTACATTTTATTTTTTTTAAAGGAAACGAGTAAAGCTTTTTGAGTGCGGTTTTTTCTTACTTTTATTCATGATGTACAGAACGTTAAACAAATTTTTTTTTTTGAAAAAATAAACCAAAATGGCGGCCGTTGCAGCTCCGCGAAAACAGGTCCTCAAATCGCGGGAGGTAAACGGCTGACATCACTGCCCCTTCTTTGTTGATCTGAAACACAAATTCAAAGCATATTATCAATCTGTGAGCCTTTGGTCATGGAATGACGGATGGGTTTTTCATTTAGTACAAATTTCGGAAAATGGCGGCAATTTGAAAAAAAAATCGAATTTTCGCGTTTTTCTTTCGCATAAAAAGATAAATAATAAATGCAAAAATGTATCTATCGAAAAAACGATCCGTCATTCCGTGAAGACATATTTTCTGAGTACGCTCTCCAAATTTCAGGTCGATATGTTGATTACAGCGGTCAGGAGAATGTCAGCTATTTTTAAAAACGTGTTTTCGAGAAAAATGCGTTTAACGGCGGGGTAAAGTTAATTCGGCGAAAAAAAGGCATGTTTTTAAGATTTTTTTTTGACGCAACGAATAGTGTTCGTTTATTGAAAAATTTACATATAATAAAGTAACATTTGAACAACATTCTCCTAAATTTGCATTGCAAAATATTCAAAATTGAGCGAGTGAAAATTAAACCCCGGAGGCGCCTTGAAAAAAAGTTGGTTTGCGGTGTGCACCATAACTCGCAACAGAATCATTTGAAACAAAAAAATCAAAATGCATTTGTTAAAGGAGATGTTTCTCGAGGTAATGACGGGAGGATTTTTTTTTTTCGATTTTTCGATTTTTCGTAGCACTTGGGAGCCAAAAACCCGATTTTCGCTAAAAAAAATCGGCTAATTTGTTGTTGAAAAATTAGTAATTATTAAAAAAAAACAAAAAAGCTGTCGACAATACCTGGTGAATTATGTGAAGAAGTACTGTGCAAAATTTCAAAGCGATTGGTCCAGTAGATTTTGAGTTATCGTGCACACGGACTTCAAATATGACAAGTCTCAGAAAAACGGTTTGATAAACGCAGAAGAGAAGAGAACGGCATGGAGCAATAGACGCTCAAATACTCATAACTTCGTCAATTTTACTCCGAACGACTTGAAATTTTAACACAATATTCTTGATATATTATGCATTCATTTTAAAAAATTTAAAAAAATTTAAATACTTTACCCCGCCCTTAAAGTTTTGTAATGTGTTAACACAAATGTGTGTTATAATTACCGCTAATCGGCAATGCCTGGTCCATAGAGGCATCCCTCCTCTTCTTCTAGCTGCTCATGTTGAGCCGCTAACATCCCCCGCTGGGCACAAAGGACAAAGTCTCCCTTAAGGAGTTACGTGGGTTTCGAAACCAAAAAAGCATATTTTCGCTATTAAAAAAAATATATAAATTATTTTGTTCAAAATGTTAAGCACACAAAAGAGCAAAATTTCAACAATTTTTTTTTTTAATTTCACCCAAAAATTTGGGAAATTCTGTCGGTGGGACCTGGTTCCCGGAGAGCCGTAAAAAAAGTGTCCTCGTAGTTGTCAGGATAACTCGTGATAGCTTTATCTGAAATGAAAAAATCAAACTTTGTATGTTAGTAGATAAGCATAGCTCGTGATTGAACGAAGGATTTTTATAAAAATTGAAATTTGAATTTTTGCTACAATCAACCCTACATATAACCTTTTAAAATTAATTGTACTAAAAAAAAAAATAACCTTCGTTCAACCACTAGTCAATGCTATTTTGAAGAAGTGTGCAAAATTTCAATAAGATCGGTGCATTAGTTTTTGAGAAATCGTGTCCACCGACTTCAAAAATAGTGTTTTGCGAAAAATGCTTTTACCTGCGTTGCTCCGGGCCGATCTTTCCCAACGGGAGGAATTCCCAAAAGCCCTCTCTCCCATACTTTCACACCGATTGTCGTAAAACTTCGGGAGAATATTCCAGACATATTGTACCATTAGATAATAACATTAAAAACAAAAGGATTTTAAATAATTTCCATACCCACGTAAGCCCTTAACCCGCGTAGATTTTGCATTTTTGTATTTACGTGCGTTCACGTGCAAAAATCCATCGACGTAGGTACCTAGGGAGAAAAAAAAATTGATATTTAAATTTTTTCGTAAACGGACTGCGCTTGTTTCGCGACGAAGTACTCCATTCCGTACGAGATACGGTAACCGAGCGATTCGTAAAATTCCCGAGTGTACATGCGAAACGAAATTTTCGCGAGATATACATGTGTATCCATATCAATTGTATTAGATTATAAAGCGACAATTTACGAAAAATTGTTGCGCTACGTTGTACGTTCGGCGATAGTAAGCTCAAGCCGCTTGTCCAATGCAAACGACCAAGAAGTTGACTATCGAATATACTGGAGACTGATGAGCAATCCGATCAGATTGATTCTCCGTTCTGTTGTAAAGTAACGCGTACCTATAATTCGGTAATTGAAAATATGAAAGCGAAGAGACACAACTGTTCGCACTTATTCACCGAGCATGTCTGAATAGTTTAAGGCAACCCTCCCGTAACATAGTTGATGGATTAGATGGCTTTAAAAGATTACTCCTCTGATTCCCTTAAGGGGTAAGGCCACTGTAACGGCCCAAAAAAAAAAGGTTTTTTCACTAATTTTTTGCTCCCGAAATTGAAGGTATTTGAAAAAAAAACTTTTAATGGTGTTATCGGGCATACATTAAACTTTATTATAAAATTTTTTTACAGTAAAAAAAAACAAAATGGCGGTTCCACAGCTATCTTCCCGGGACATGTTTTGCTTCCAGGGCTCCGCGGCACGCAGCACCACTGGTGCACTTTTGAATCTAGAACAACAAAAAAAAACCATTAATCTAGAGGGCTACAGCTAGAGAATGTCGATCGGATTTTAAAAAGTATCAATTTTTGTGGATTTGGCGTGCGTTTGAAAAAAAAAAATTGATTTTTGACGAAAAAAACGGCAAGTTTTTTGTTAATAAAAAATCAATAAATAAAGTTCTTGAAAATTCCGATCGACATTCTCAAGATAATGTAAATGTTCACATCTGGTTAAAATTTCAAGTAAAAAAAATGAAAATTGTTCGAGTTATGCTGCGTGCCATTTTGAAAAACCATGTTTCGAGAAAAACGCGTTTAAAGTTTTGCGAATAGTTTTTTATTGGAAAAAATTAAAAAAAGAAGTTAAAAGGATTTAAACTATTTTTAAACTAGAGGGTTTAAACTATTTTTTAAGCCAATAAAAAAAAATCGATTTTTCAAAAAATTTACAGTGGCCTTACCCCTTAATCGAGTTTCTTAATCGCAGCAAGAGCGTCCGATGGCGACGATATTTTTCTACAACCGTACTTATTATTTTACGGCTTCTGTTTGTGAAATGAGGACGTAGAAAATATATTTTCCCCAACTTTGATACTTTCCCAACTTTGATACTTTGATACTTTCCCCAACAGTGATATTTCGATTCACTCCAATACTCACGATTCTTCCCTCCTTTGGTCTTATTTCATTGTTTATATGCGTAATAACGCGTTGCGCAATTTGTCATCAAAGTACGCATGGATTACTATCTAAAGAGTATATCTAGTCATTAAAGCCTTAGAGTTATAAGCTACCATTTGTAAACTTTAACGGACCAAAGTATACACCGAGTAAAGAATATAATTTAAGATATATGTGTATATCGATATGGAAGCGCAATTTATGGAATATTTGGTATTCACTGAAATAGCCCTGATGCACTTGCATCAATATAATACGAGTATATTTTCATTCCACGAGAAACGAGGCCGCCGTTACTTTGATACTAATTTTTTGTAATGCCTTACGAGCGGTATCGATATCTTTGTGCACGGAAACGACTTATATCCGCAAGATGTATAATTCTAATATAATTCCCGCCCAGCGTGAATATTCTCAAAATACATCGTTACAATATATTTTGTTAATATATTGGAATTGTGAAACTTTTAACACCCGTTAATGCGTACATATTGTTTAACGTTGGTATAAGTCGCCATTAAAAATGTTCGAACTACTGTGCATTTTTTTTTATTTACGTACCCGAATCGAATTCAATCCACGCGATTAGACGAAATTTCAAAAGACCGCATTCAGCGAATATAAATTGATAAGAAACAAGATCCTCGCGTATGTTCCGCCGTTTTTGTAAATTTATCATCACGTTTGTGAAATCGTCAGAATGGTTCATTTTTTTCGCGAAACAGCCTTGACGTTGGTAACGGAAAACCAAAGTCCGACGCAACTGTGGTTAAGGGACAACACCACTGTGACCCCCTGTTTTTTTGCCATTTTTCAAGAATTTTTTTTGTGGGAAAAAAAAGAGATATTCGAAAACATTTTTTTTGTTTTGTTCGTTGTTTATTGAAGATACATAAAAAAAAATTTCAAATTTTTCACGCTCCATGGTGACGCTGGGGAAGCTCCCGCGTCAGGTGTTGCCTCTGCAGTGGTTCGCGGCACGCAGCAGAACTCTCTTCAAAGTCGATCTGAAAAAAAAAATACCGAGTGTTTTCGTTAATAATATGATATTTTGAAGAGAAGTACATATGGATTTGAAAAAATATTGATTTTTAAAAAATAGGCACGCTTTTGAATTTAAAGGACGATTTTCGAGCAAAATTTCTCGTCGAAAATAGGCTATAACTTTTTTTATTATTGAGATATCGAAAAAAATCCTATGTACTTCTTTAGATAATCTAGTTTTATTGATGCAGTCCAAATTTCAAGTCGATCGGATAAAAATTGCTCGAGTTTTGCTGCGTGCCGCACTCAAAAAAGTGGTTTTGAGAAAAACGCGTTCAAAGTTTTAGGTTTATTAATTTGTGCGATAAATTGGAAAAAAAATTTTTTACCCTTAATCAGCGATGCCGGCACCATATATTAGGTGTACAAATAAGTTTTAGGACACTTCGATTTTGTATCATAACAGCTATTCTAAATTAATTCAAAGGTCCCGCTCACTTATCATAGATGGCGCTTGATATGTAGTATCGAAACGTAAAGGAGTCATAAACATAACCTATAAATTCTGTAAATTAAACATGCAAACCGATAAGCTATTTATTAGACACTGCATTCGCTATGAATTCCATCAAGGAAAAAGTGTTAGGAAAGCGTGTGAATCGATATGTTCTGTTCTTGGAGACAACATTGTATCTAAAAGTACATGTGAGTATTGGTATAAGCGATTCAAAGAAGGTGATTTCGACGTTAGTGACCGTGAACGCACGGGGCCTCCTGTAAAGGTGGACGATCAGGAACTGCAAGCGTTGCTGGATGAAAACTCTTGTCAGACGGAGAAAGAACTTTCGGAACAGCTTGGAGTAACTCAACAAACTGTTTCTTATCGTTTAAAAGCAATGGGTAAGATTCGAAAAAGAACAAAGTGGGTACCACACTTTCTGACTCAAGAAAATAAAAACAGCCGTCTTAACATTTGTGTGAGTCTTTACAACAAGCAACATAGAAAGTCTTTCTTGTGGAAAATTGTGACCGGCGATGAAAAGTGGATTTATTTTGATAATCCGAAACGCAAATATCATTGGGTTGACCCTGGCGAGCCGACAACATCCACGCCAAAGCGCAATGTTCATTGTAACAAAGTCATGCTGTGCATATGGTGGGGTATGAAAAGCGTACTGTATTATAAACTTCTCAAACCTGGTCAAACAGTTACTACCGATCGCGATTGTCATCAATAGATGCAAGTGAATCAAGAAATTGAGAAGAAACGTCCATTTTCTGGTAAAGGAAAACGTCCAGTAAAACTGCTCCATGACAAAGCGCAGCCTCATGTGGGTAAACCGGTCAAGGATACGTTACTAGCGCTTGGATGGGAAGCTGTACAACACCCGGCGTATTCACCAGACTTAGCCCCATCCGATTATCATTTATTCCGGAAAATGCAGAACGATTTGTCTGACGTGCGATTCAAAACATTTGAAGAAGTGGAAAAATGGGTCGCTACATTTCTCACCTCGCAAGACAAACGTTTCTTTGCGAAAGGCATCCGCGAGTTACCTGAGAGATGGCTGAAGGTCATTCAGTGCGATGGAGATTACTTCGATGAATAACTGTGTTTTACTTCTTTTTTAATAAATCTTGAATTTTTTGAAAACTGTCCTAAAACTTATTTGTACACCTAATAGCTGGCCTTCAAGAAGCAAATCATTGTCCCTAGCATCTTTTCTCGAACTTGTAGAGGCTCTTCTTGCCTCTTTTGCAGCGTCCGTGAGCGAGCGCTCCGCCAGCTCGATCCGCGCTGCGTCGGTTTCCACGCAAAAATTGAAATAATTTGGGCCGGCAGTTATCCCCAACGTCTCCAAAACTTTCATGAGGCTTCTCAGGCCATCGTTGAATAATAATACCGCGATATCAGCTGCAATATCGACGATTGACGATTGACGACTTGAACATTTTTCAATTATCGCCACCTATGGCTTTTTTTCGAAACTATATTTATAACAATAGCCGGTTTTTGTGGAGGGAGACAAAAGAATACCTGGGAAAGACCCGCAGGACCTGGGAAAGGCCCGGTATACCTGCCGACCCTGAGGCGCGCAGCTGCGCGGGACCCCGAGCGTCACGGAGCGCTGCACCGCTCCACAAAATATTCAATATCTCCGAAAATAATTATTTTTTCGACCTGGCTCCAACGGCATCTTAGTCTTAAATGTATTTTAGATTTTTCTAGATGGTTTTCAAAAAATCGATTTTTTGAAGCCGTCACAGTGGTGTTGTCCCTTAATTACAACGAGAGCGTCGTTGCAAGGGAAGGTGCGTTTTACAAATAAAGCACAACACGTATTATTCATCTTACAATTTTTAATATATCCATTTGGATATTTTCTTTACACGGCGGGAGAAGCGTTCACAGCATTTTCTCATTCGATTTCCTTCTTCGCCGAATCTGGAAGGATCTTAAAAAAATAATGTTCAATAATTTTGCATTTGCGTCACGCACGCGTGCTTGGCATGTTGTTCAATTTTACCGGAGACGTTTGCGTTCCATCGATAACTTCTCGCGATCGAAGCTTTCGACGAGGTCGTTGGGTGTCAAGAAAAATGAAAAGAATTTTCTCCGTGTAGGCCGCGAGACTAGACTCATTAATGGTTGCGCGTCTGTGTGTGTATGCGCGCGCGCGCGCGCGCGTGCGTGTACGTATGATGTTTCTCTTCATCCCCGTCTACACGAGTCGAGACGTTTTCTAATTATATAAACATTCAGTACAATCGTCGGTTATCGTCGACAGGAGCGATATCAACCCGACGAATACGCCTTTAGTGATTGTACCTGTTCCTGGGAGGATCACCCAGGCGATATAGTCCAGTCGAAATAGGATTTCACCTGGAATTAATTCCGGGCTTCGATTTTCTTTTTTTATACTTAATGGGGGGTGGTTGGTAGTGTAAATCTCGATTTTCGGAAAAATCCCCCCGGTGCGCTTGCCGCCATCTTGATTTGAAGAGGGATTTTTTTTGTTTTTCGAATAACTCGCTCATTTTCAATCTTAGAGTGAAAATGATCGTATTCAAAGTTGTGGGAAATTTAATTCTCCACAAGTTTGGTGATTATAATGTTTACCCTAGGATCGATATTTATAGAGTTAGACTGCTAAAAGGGGTAAAAAAACGTTTTTTTTTAACTTATCTCGTTTATTATGAAGTTTATTGTAAAAATGGTAATAAATAATCACACAGGAAATTTTATTTCCTCCAACTTTGGTTATTAGCGTTTTTACCCTCGGATCAATATTTTCGGACTTATACTTAATTTAGGGGTGAACTTTTTTTTATGTTCAGTTATTTCGTTTATTATCAAATTTATCGTAAAAATGGTAAGGCGTGATCGGGTAGGAAATTTTATTTTCTTCAATTTTGGTCAGTACCATTTTTACCCTAGGATCAATATTTTCGGACTTAATTTAGGGGTGAACTTTTTACCCCTATTTGCAGTGTAACTCTATAAATATCGATCCTAGGGTAAAAACTATAATCACCAAACTTGTGGAGAACTACATTTCCCGCAACTTTTGATATGATCATTTTCACTCTAAGGCTGAAATTAAGCGAGTTATTCGAAAAACAAAAAATCCCTCTTCAAATCAAGATGGCGGCAAACGCACCAGGGGATTTTCCCGAAAATCGAGATTTACACTACCAACAACCCCCCCCCCCCCCCCCCCGCCCCCTAAGTATAAAAAAAGAAAATCGAAGCCCGGAATTAATTCCAGGTTAATCGAATTTTAGACCTATCTCGACTGGACTAATATCCATAGACAGCAAACGTTTGAATTTCCGACCGTAATCGTATCACGCTTAGCTTCGATCCGGACTACAGTGAGCGGGCATCGTTGATCGTCGCCCGAAAAACATCGACTCCGAGAAACCACGGGTTCGGCAACTTGGACCGGCGCGAAAGTTTCCTCGTCTCGCGCGGGGCCAATCCAAAAATGTCTTCCCCCATTTTCGTTAGGCCCGTGAAGTCGTCGCATTGGCGAGCGAAACTCGCGCTATCGCATCACGGTTCAGGCTTCATCGCCCGTAACCGATGATTCGCTAAATGTTGGTCAGACCTTCCACAGTAGAAGATGATTTGTGGAATCTTCGCGGCCGGCCTGAAGCTCGACCGAGGCCTGAGGACCGCGAAAGTCTTCGTAGCCGTCGCCTCCCGAGATCACCAAGAGTTTTCCGCTGCTTGGATCGTTGGACGAATTTTTTTCCGGCTTTCCTGAGTTACGCTTGTTCTTCGGATGATTCTCGTGCTTGCTCAGAAGCCCCGAAGCAGCTACGGGTTTCTCCACGCAAGTAAGAAAACGCACGTGTCCCGTGTGACCGTGGGGTATACCTGTTCAAAACAAATCATAGCTTTTTTTTCGTGATTTTTACTCACCCTCACCACTGTAGGTGAGAAAAAATCGGAAACTCGCATGTTGCAACGGAAAGCTTCCTCACGGAGCCAACTTTCGAGAGTGAACCAAAATGATAAAAAAGGGGAAATTTCGAATTTGCACGATTGTTCTTTTAAGGGGTTACCCCCACTTGCGATTTTGAAAAAATCGATTTTTTTTATTGCATTTTTTTGAAGTATAAGTATCTGAGAATATGTCCGGAAAATTTCAAGTCGATCCGAACAAAATTGACTGAGATATGAGCGTTGAAAGAGAAGAATCCGTTGTGTAAACGACCGGAAATTGAAACTTTAGGGCAGGATTCTACTTTGAAACTTTGAAACTTTGAAATTGGATGAAAACACCCACCTGGAACACGTCGAAGGCATATTATATGGCCCAGGCATCGCTGATTGAGGGTAAGATAATTTTTTCTCCGATTTATCACTCACCAAAACTTTAAACGCGTTTTTCTCGAAACGACATTTTCAAGTACCGTGGTCGTGATAACTCAAAAAGTACTGAACCGATCTTTATGAAATTTGGAACACATATTCTATATGTGTGTACCAACCGACCTAACTACAATCAACTTAAAATTTTGATTAGAACTATTTTTTTATTGCAAAAAAAGACCCAAAAAACGCATTTTTTCGTATTTTAGCCGCCATTTTGTTAATTTTGCACGTATATAAAATATTCTAGTTAGGTCGGTTCCTGAAGACATACTGAACATGAAACTGATTTTTTTGTTTCAGACCATCCGTCGGGAAGATTTCACGACCACGGCAACGGTACCTGCTTTTCGAGGCGTTGGCTTTAAACATATTTTACGTGTACAAAAAATGAATAAAATACATTTGAAATTTTTTTTTTATGTACTTAAAGAGTGTATTTATTGAACAGTTTAAACCCCATATCGATATCTTTAATAGTATTCTCAGAAAAAATTCACGAAAATAGCGTTTTTTTCATGGTTTCAAAGTAGAATCCTGCCTTAAACGCGTTTTTTCTCAAAATGGCATTTCTGAAGTCGGTGACCAAGATTACTCGAACACTAATGAACCGATCTTCTTGAAATTTTGCAGGCTTATTTAATACATAAAAATGTATTAAATTTTATTTAATACATTTAAATAAAATTTAAATGTATTAAATTTTTCGATTCGATTCGGTTCGATTAAAGACCGGACCGGATTAAGGACCGGATCGGACGATTAAAGACCATTAATCGTTCGATTAATGGTCTTTAATCGTTCGATTTTTTTTTTTCGAAAAAAAAAATGGCCGTTTTATAGCCAAAAAAAGGCCGTTTATTTTTCGTTAAAATCGAACCATTAACTTTGACTGTCCGCCATTTTGTGAAACATGAATATTTTTTAAAATCCTTCGTTCAAAGACTAGTTTATACTTATATTTGACTAAATCCATCCGCATTTTTTTTTCAGATGATCCACTTCGCCGCAATGTTGGTCACCGCAAACCGTGTATATAAAAACATTATTTCATTGACGGCCATTTGCCACTAAACAATGTAATATTTTTCGATAAAAAAATTATTGAAAGTTCTTCAAGATGTGTTCTTTAAGATGGTATATTGATCGATTGAAAAAGTTTTGTAGTTTTCTTTAAAAAAATTCACGAAAAAGGCCTTTTTTTGCGCTACAAGTGGGGGTAACGCCTTAAAGTATCCTTGCCTGAAATTCTATTTATGCGAAGAAAAATCCCCGGGTATATCGAAATTTCATAAAACATTAAGTAGAACACGAGCGCGCGCTCTCGATTTCTATAGATTTTGTTCAAATTTTAACCCGACATTGTTCATATCATTATGTATGTTTCAGTGAAATTTCAGAACAGCCGACTATTTAAATTGGGAGATAATGGGTTTGAAATTCCAACGTTTAACACTGCAGGGTCCGCATTGACAAAAAGTCAGTAAACATAATACAGCGTACCATTCTATTGTGTTTATAGATTTTAAAAAAATTATGTTTAGATCGCAAACTAGTTAGGGAAATTGTGAAAAAAAAATTGGATTGCTTTTACTAGTCAGTTTTACTAAAAAGGTAATTATATACTTTAGTAACTTTTCCTAAATATGGCGCTAACATTTTTTTTTTAATTTTACTTTATATAAAATGTTTAACTATAAAACAACATAAATCATGGTATTATGTCGAAGAGGAACCCATTTTTTTAAACTACGAATTGTTCTTTAAGTAAAAAAATTAAATTTCTAAATTTCTTACGACATTTCAAGTGAAATTCCTAATGAGTGTTATGTATCGGCTTTAGGAATTGTGCTTGAGTGTTATGTATTGTGCTTTAGGAATTTCAAGTGAAATTCCTAATGAGTGTTATGTGTTGTGTGTAACGTCCTCAGTCTTCTTCCCACGACGAAAACAGAAAGGGGCCGTCCATATATTACGTCATCGATTTTTGCTGATTTTCGACCCCCCCCCCCCCCTTCAATCATCCTATCGTCATTTCCTAATGACCCCCCCCCCCTCTCGCAAAACTGACGTCATTACCAGTTTGGCAAAATTAAAACATTTGCGGATTTGAGAAAAATTGGGTAACATTAAAACATTTTGCTATAGAATCATCTTTTATCATTTTGTACTTTGGCAATGTTTATTAATATAATAATATTATTCTTCCCTATTCTTTAGTTTTCTTTGGATAGCTCCCACATTTTGTTATAGAATCATCTTTTATTATTTTGTACTTTGGCAATTTTCATTAATATAATAATATTATTCTTCCCTATTCTTTAGTTTTCTTTGGATAGCTCCCACGGAGTTTTCACCCATTCTTGCAAATCCTGGATCACGGCTAATATCTCCGTATCCTCCCCATATTCATTTTGGCTTGATCGAACTATTTTCATAGGTACGCTGTTATTTGAAGTTCTCGAATATAATGTAGACAAACCTTATGTAATAAATAAATAAATAATGAGTTCAATAATTAATACCATTAGGTACTTGCAAAATATTTTTCATCACTCATGCGGGGAAACCACTCTAGTTGTACAATATACTATTGTACAGTTTGAAGTAACTGGTACTACAAGAATGACGTCAATTTCGAAACGCCCCCCCCCCCCCATTCATCATTTACCGTCATCCGCAGACGAACCCCCCCCCCCCCCCCCCCCAATTTTAGAATGACGTAATATATGGACAGCCCCAAACGGTAATAGTGCGAATATTCGAAAGAGTCTTATGTGTCTTATATTCTTCTTTTCTTAATCTTATATTAAATTCTATGCAACGTGCTTCGATTTGTGATTCCAAACGGAACATCTTAGGTAGTTTTAGAGTTCTTCGGTTTATTCAATTTTACATAACGAATATTTTGTTCACAGTACATTTTTATTCCGCACAGTTCAAAAAAACCGCCTCCCCCCAACGTAACAACATTATTAACACCACAAAAAAGCGATAAATCGCGAAAAAAAAACAATCGAACGCCATTTTCAGGAAAAGTCACTAAAGTATATAATTACCATAAAACCTTATATTAAGTTACATGTTAATGGCGCATAATGTTTGGGTTTGTCTTGTCAATCTTGAGTCTTGAAAAAAAGTTCGAAAGATCGACGAATAAAATTCTTTAAAAAAATATTTATTGACATAGTTTTTGTCGATGCGCTGCCATAATAATATTAAATATGATGTTTTTAACCCAAACAAATCCAAACAAAAAAAATCAGCTCGATTCTGACAGGAGTGACACTTCCGAATATTTACCGGTTTTATAATCATAAAGAACTGATGACAAAATTTACAGCCTCTTTTTAGCGGGAGTGACACTTCGGAATATTTATCCATGAAAAAATTCGTTCCGTTTGTCAGGCGTCTAGAGTCATTTAGCATATATAAATCATTACATAGAAACGTGGCCAGCGTGTCATCTCCATAATGCGCCCTACGACACGATTTTTAGAGTCGTGATTTAACGTTAAAAGTTCGGCAACTCGGCTTGAAATTTTACCAATATACTGCGACGTATTTTTACTTGATTCTAGACAAAAATCAGTTGATCCTTAAATATTCGTATTCGTCAAAAAAATACCTCAAATTCAAAAGGAAACGAAAAAACCTATCCACGCATCCATACTTATCCATCTTTCGGGATTTTTTCACAGACATGATTTCCATCGAAATCACGCAAAAAGAATGCCCCGAGAATGAATTACAAGAAAGGCGGTCGAAAACAAACGTAAAATCCCATATTATGCATTGTACTCACCGTTTACAGGGGGTGGTTGTGACAGTCTTTGGCTCGACGGTTTCAGATGTGGGATCGGTATGTTGAGCAACACCCCGGCGCTCGTTCCAACCCACAGCAAATCGTTGCAGGACAGAAGTGCGGTCACCCGAAGACACGCCGCTTTATGCTGTCGTATTATGTCATCGCAACCTGCAGCAAGTTTAATCATTTCCGTTAAAATAAATAAAAATAAGGTCGACTGACGACGTAAAAGAGGATCCTCCATTGTTGCTTATCTTACGGAAAAAAAAAAAACGTTAACCTTCGAATCCCCAGACTCCTGATATTCAGCACATTAGATACGCAGATTTTAACTATCGTTTGGCCAAGTTATTTGACACGTTGAATAATGATCATTCGATTATTCGCCAGCGATGAAAATCAAGTTGAATATTGATGGCAAATTGTTGTTTTTTTTTCCGTAAGGAAAAATTCGTAAATTTGATGCTTACTGGCAAGCATCTTCGTGACTGCGGGCGCGATATTAATGTCGGTCAGGCACTCGTAGCTGTTGGCGTGAAACAAACGTAGTACGGCACTGTTGTGCAACGATACCCAAACGCCGAGGCCACCGGAAGATGTCATACAAGAAATTGGCCGCGACGTGTCGTTACTGACGGCGAAACTGTGCTCGATCTCGAGACTCGTCGTGTTCAATATTCGCACGGTATTGTGAGAACCGCACCACAATTTCGTCGATATCAGAGTCATTTTCGTGACTGGAGCAACGGGTGTGCCGACCGTAACTGTAATCGGATTCAGTGTGTTCCATCCACCTACGAAAGCGTGAAAAATCGTCGATCAGGAGAAATTCGATGAAAGTCTTGGTGTAAAGATATTTTATAAATCTCCCGTATGCTTGTATCCAATAGGAAGTTGCTAAAACTTAATAAGTGTCTCTTCCTTCCATGAATTCAATGGGGGTCCCTTTTTCTAAGGCGCATACCTGAGGCCCCGCAGTTTTATTCCAACCATGGTTGAAGCAAGTACGCGCGCGTCAAAATGAGTGAGCTCACCACGGAAGAAAAAGTATATCTTATTGAGTGCTTCTTCTCGAAGGGAAAAAATTATAGTAAGGTATTAAGGGCGGGGTAAAGTATTTAAATTTTTTTTTCATTTTTGTTTAATTTTTTAAATGAATGCATAATATATCAAGAATATTGTGTTAAAATTTCAAGTCGATCGGAGTAAAATTGACGAAGTTATGAGTATTTGAGCGTCTATTGCTCCATGCCGTTCTCTTCTCTTCTGCGTTTTTCAAACCGTTTTTCTGAGACTTGTCATATTTGAAGTCCGTGTGCACGATAACTCAAAATCTACTAGACCAATCGCTTTGAAATTTTGCACAGTACTTCTTCACATAATTCACCAGGTATTGTCGAGAGCTTTTTTGTTTTTTTTAATAATTACTAATTTTTCAACAACAAATTAGCCGATTTTTTTAGCGAAAATCGGGTTTTTGGCTCCCAAGTGCTACGAAAAATCGAAAAATCGAAAGAAAAAAAAATCCTCCCGTCATTACCTCGAGAAACATCTCCTTTAACAAATGCATTTTGATTTTTTTGTTTCAAATGATTCTGTTGCGAGTTATGGTGCACACCGCGAAACAACTTTTTTTCGAGGCGCCTCCGGGGTTTAATTTTCACTGGCTCAATTTTGAATATTTTGCATTGCAAATTTAGGAGAATGTTGTTCAAATGTTACTTTATTATATGTAAATTTTTCAATAAACGAACACTATTCGTTACGCCAAAAAAAATCTCAAAAACATGCCTTTTTTTCGCCGAATTAACTTTACCCCGCCGTTAATATAAGTAAATTATAGGAAAAGGTAAGAATTTAATATTTATTCATATTCATCTATCACACAACTTGTGTTTCAATTCAATTAAACTGCATTGAAGTAATTTTACATTAATTTTTGTAGGTTAATCGATAACTTCGTGAAGTATGGTACACTCCAGGACCGTAGACACGAGTTGCCAGGTCCATCTGTTACGGTGACTACACCAGAGAAGATCAACGAAGTTGACAATTATTTCAAACAAAATCCAAATGATTCGATCCGGAAAGCTGCTCAAGCATTAAAAATAACCAAATCATCATTGCACAACATTTTGAAATATTTTTTAAAGTTTCATCCGTATAAAATGAGCACTCGTCAATTGTTAACTGAACATGCCATGACGCATCGAATTTTGTAAAACTATTACGGGACTGTTTGAAGCCGAAGAACTTAATGAGAAATTGATTATTTATTCCGATGAAGAACATTTTTGGATGAATGGGTACGTAAACAAGCAAAATTGCCGGTTTTGGGGAACGGAAAATCCCAACATATCGCTAGCGAAGTCCCTTCATGCACAGAAAGTCACGGGCAGCGATTTCAGTAAAAGGAATTTATTTGCAATTCTTGGAATCTACGGTAACAGGAGAGAGTTACAAACAGCTTTTGGAAACGAAATTCTTCCCTTGTGCAAAAAAGAGGGGACTGGTTAGAATGTTTTACTTCATCCAAGATGGCGCGACGCCGCACCGGACTCATGAGGTATTTGAAGCTATTCATCGCGTATATGGGACTCGAGTAATCGGCCTGGGGTACCCTAAGTTTGCTCAAGATGGACTAGAATGGCCTCCGTACTCACCGGACCTGAACCCTTGTGATTTTTTCTCGTGGCGTTACATTAAGGGGTAAGGCCACTGTAAATTTTTTGAAAAATCGATTCTTTTTTATTGGCTTAAAAAATAGTTTAAACCCTCTAGAATAAGAAAAAAAAGGTCCTGTGCGAAAAAAAATTTGTTGTCCTTAGGAAATGAAGGTCGCCGCCAAGCGTGTCAAAACCCAAACAAACTTTAAACGCGTTTTTCTCGAAACATGCTTTTTCAAAATGGCACGCAGCATGACTCGAAGAATTTTCATTTTTTTTACTTGAAATTTTAACCAGATGTGAACATTTACATTATCTTGAGAATGTCGATCGGAATTTTCAAGAACTTTATTTATTGATTTTTTATTAACAAAAAACTTGCCGTTTTTTCGTCAAAAATCAATTTTTTTTTTTTCAAACGCACGCCAAATCCACAAAAATTGATACTTTTTAAAATCCGATCGACATTCTCTAGCTATAGCCCTCTAGATTAATGGTTTTTTGTTTTTGTTCTAGATTCAAAAGTGCACCAGTGGTGCTGCGTGCCGCGGAGCCCTGGAAGCAAAACATGTCCCGGGAAGATAGCTGTGGAACCGCCATTTTGTTTTTTTTTACTGTAAAAAAATGTTATAATAAAGTTTAATGTATGCCCGATAACACCATTAAAAGTTTTTTTTCAAATACCTTCAATTTCGGGAGCAAAAAATTAGTGAAAAAACCTTTTTTTTTTGGGCCGTTACAGTGGCCTTACCCCTTAAAGATCATCGTTACGCTAAAAACCCCAGCACAGTAGAAGAACTGATCGCGGCCATCCAGGAAGTGGTTCGCGGCATTACGAACGATACGTTGGTCACAGTTTTTCACAGTTTTCAAAAGAGAATTGATTTTAGCGCACCATCGAACGGCTCGCACTTCGAAAATATCTATCATTGATCACTGCACTTTTTCGTTATTTTTATAAGATGTAATAAATTGACATAAAAAATATTTGACTGGCTTTTATTCATGTGCGTTTAAAACTGCAGTTTCCTCTATTTAAAGCAATTTGGCTTTTCTGATTCTGTGCACGTGTTTTAAAATGACAGTCGATTAGTTTCAGCAACTTCCTATTGGACAGCCTGTAAATTCAAGTTCACGATTACTACGTACAATGATATTCGCAAGTGTAGACAGTGATATCGCCATTTGCGAGAGCAACGAAAACCTTGTTGTCGAAGTACCTGAGAATGAAAGAATCAACGGGTTAGTACGATTTCAAGAAAACAATTTGAGTGTTGCGAGACAATAGATTTTTTACATTATAGAGTGCACGCTACTGCCGTGCTGTATCTTTATTCTGTTCTTCTTAATTCTTATGTTGTCGTTGCAATTGTAAATGTGTATGCAACCGTCCTCGGTCCCGAGCCAAACCGTCGGCTGTAGGGTTTCCTCGTCGAGAACATCGTCGACGCTCGTCGCGTCGGAGCCGAACGTTCCACCGGGTATCGTCGACGCTGTCGTGCTAGACGTTTGATTACTAGCTACTTCTTCAGCATCGGAATCTTCGGAACTCTCGCTACTGCACATTTTGAAAATAACGAAAGACAAATAAAAGGCGTCTATGAAAAATGGTAAATAAACATAACCTATTACTGCGCAACTCGCTCGTTTTATATCCACCGAAAAGCCGCAATCCATTGATGAGATTATTAATCGTTTGACCCCCGAAAAAGATCTCACCTGTCGAGCTGAATGTCTTCGCCATTTGTATCGGCGTCCTCGACCAATATACTGATACCACTTTTAGTGAGATCGAGTGGTCGATTCTTCACGACATTTCGATCGTATCTGTTGCAACATAGAAAAAAACAACAGGGCAACGTGTCGTAGTGAAAATAAAATATAAAAAGAATTCAATTTTTCAATATGGTAGAAAACAATATTCAACGGGCTGCGTCTACCTAGGTGGGTCGAAAAATTGCATTTACCAAAAATATTTTTGTTCGAGAGTATCACCTTTTAGCTATATTCCTTGAAGATTTCATTGAAATATTCCTAAAATTGAAGGAGCTTCAGCTTCACGGAGAGAATTAAATGTTAAAAATTACCGTGCAGTAACGGTGACCAGATGACGACCCTGAAACTTCGCTTATTATTACTGAGTAAAATACAGATTTTCACGAAAATAAAATAAAATGTCTTTTTCAGATAGAACATTTTACCAGATTTTCTAGTAAATTTTTGGTGTGTAACAAAATACGCAAAACTTAAATTTAAAAAGTATATAATATCAGCGAAATTTTACTGTGCGTTCTATTATTTTATGACATTCCAAAATGTCTATAAAAAAGTATCGTCTTTATAGCAGTTATTTTAAGATTAGCTGTAAAATTTAATGAGTGTTATAGGAAAATGTATTACTTTTAAACGACAGTAGTAATTTTTCGAATGTACATGCTAAATTTTACCGTCTCCAATTTTTACGCTTCTTGTATAGTAAAATTTCAGCTAGGTATTTGAAATTTTCTTTAACGTGAGGTAAAAAAAATCTGTCGCTTTTGAATTATGTTTTTGTCACTTGTCACCACATTGAACTATATCACGATAATTTTTACCATGAAATTCACGACAAAAATTACTTTTTAATTCACTCCGTGTTCTAATGGTCGGCCGTGCGAGCGGCAGCAGCACCATACTTCAAACTTTAAACGCATTTTTCTCGATACATTATTTTCTAAGTTTCTAAATCTACAGGAGATAGGATGAGAAACGTTTAAAGGTCGTAGACGATCTCACTTTTTAAAAATCGATCGAAAAAGTGACGACTTTTTTTATATATTTTGCATGCTCGAGTTTCAAATCGTCGCTAAAATGTCAAAAAAAAAATGATTTAAAAAATCGACGTTTTTCTGCATCTTTTACCGATTTTTTGTTAAGCTCTCAGTATATATACCTTTGTGTTAAAAAAATCGGAATTTGGCCATTTTTCGGACCTCTAGGTTGATGCAGCGCCTTAAAATTACAAGGAAATCGCATGAGGTGGCCCCCTCCGACTTTTATCACATTTGGCATCTTTTAATAACGATAGAAGTCCATTTTCTCGAAGTGCAACGCACCCCCGAAAATCGAATTCTTCTTCGTCTTTTGGCAATAACTTGTAAACGAACCGAGATAAGAACAAATTCCAAATGGCAAAAACGTTTTATTTTTCACGCACTATATATTTCCGCCGAGTATGCTGAAACTAGCGACAAATGTCATCTTATTTATTGCAAGAATGCCATTTTTCCATTTCTAGCATTTAAGGGGTCTTCTCACTTTAGACGCTAAAAAAGGCTATTTTCATGAATTTTTTTGATAGGCTTGTATTATAGATATTATAGAATGTATTTATATATTATAGAAATACATCAATTTTTTTATCAAATGTATTTATGTAACCCAAACGCGCTTTTCTCGAAACAACGTTTTTCGACGGCTTCTTGATAAAATATTTAAAACTAATGAACCGATCCTTAGGGGCCGTCCATATATTACGTCATTCTAAATTTGGGGGGGGGGGGTGGTTCGTCGGCGGATGACGGTAAATGATGGATGAGGGGGGGGGGGGGGGGCGTTTCGAAATTGACGTCATTCTTGTGATACCAGTTACTTCAAAATGTACAATAGTATATTGTACAACTAGAGTGGTTTCCCCGCATGAGTGATGAAAAATATTTTGCAAGTACCTAATGGTATTAATTATTGAACTCGTTATTTATTTATTTATTACATAAGGTTTGTCTACATTATATTCGAGAACTTCAAATAACAGCGTACCTATGAAAATAGTTCGATCGAGCCAAAATGAATATGGGGAGGATACGGAGATATTACCCGTGATCCAGGATTTGCAAGAATGGGTGAAAACTCCGTGGGAGCTATCCAAAGAAAACTAAAGAATAGGGAAGAATAATATTATTATATTAATGAAAATTGCCAAAGTACAAAATAATAAAAGATGATTCTATAACAAAATGTGGGAGCTATCCAAAGAAAACTAAAGAATAGGGAAGAATAATATTATTATATTAATAAACATTGCCAAAGTACAAAATAATAAAAGATGATTCTATAACAAAATGTTTTAATGTTACCCAATTTTTCTCAAATCCGCAAATGTTTTAATTTTGCCAAACTGGTAATGACGTCAGTTTTGCGAGAGGGGGGGGGTCATTAAGAAATGACGATAGGATGATTGTAGGGGGGGGGGGGGTCGAAAATCAGCAAAAATCGATGACGTAATATATGGACGGCCCCTTATGAAATTTGAACCACATTTTCTTTAAAACTATAGCTATAGCATATATCAAGGATTTTTTAAGATGTTGATATTTATTATTTATTTTTGCCAAAATCGGTGAAAAAAAAACTTTTTTTTTGTTTTTTGTTTTTTTTTTCCGAAAAATGTCCGTCGTTTTGTTATTTTATCATATATCAAAAATCGTATGCGCTATAGCTATTAACATACTGAATCTAAAACCGTTTGATTCTTTTGTTTCGGATGATCCATCCTCGAGATTTCATCAACAGCGCAGACCTACATTTTTGGGACATTTTTTTAACTACCATTTTCGTCTATAAATAGTGACTTGAATAAATAATTTTTTTAAAATGTTTTCGAAAGTGTCTTTATGAAGTGGCACAACTTTTATATTAATATCTATAATATAAAACGATAAAAAAAATTCACGAAAATAGCCTTTTTTAGCGTCTAAAGTGAGAAGAGCCCTTAACTCTCGACGAAAGTTTTCATCCGATTGGAATGTGAGTGAGCACAGTGTGGAGGCTAAAAAAGTAACGGATACATGTTTTCCGTTTTTTTTTCCCTCGATGTTCCTAATATCGGCCCATAAATAGCTAACATTTTTAAGTTGCGGGTTGAATTAATTTATTTCTCGATAAAATATCGATGAAAAATTGTATTCCTCCTCTCCTGACCCCTCGCCCTAAATAGGAAAATCCACCCTTGAAGATTAAAACATTTAGGCTAAAAGGTGGAAACATATGAGCGAAATTGATCGCACCACATATTACTTCTTTTTATTATTCGTGTATCGGAGAGTGTGCAAAACTGATGAAAAGACTGTTTACAGTCAAGACATGACACACCATTCACAAATAATTGTAAACGTTACGCCACAAATATCGCATGTCAATGCATTTCGGAAAGAACAAAAATTCTACTCTAAGTACTAAGTAAATTTGTACGCAAGAATTTTCGTAGCCGCGACTTTGCAGAGAAAATGTAAAAATGTCTAAAACTGCGAAATTTGCGCGAAAATTGTTTATTCCAGTTTATCGTTAGGAATTTCATCAATGATTCAGAAGGGCCCTCCTTATGTCCCACAAAATACGAGAAAGGAATACCTCAATTTCCTAGATTTCGAAGCCAATATAAATATATTATCAGATTTGAACTGCTTGTTCCAGATGAGGCTGAAATTGTCCAGCCGCACAGTGGAAAACGGTCAAAAAAGTGACAAGACTTTTTTTGTTCCGATTGATAGACCTATATAAGCCAATAAGAAATGTTTATTACATTTTTTTCTCAAAAATAACATTTCGCCACAAAATGGCCAATATTTAAAATGTTTGTACGGCGCGACACATATGATGCTCCGTATCTCCGAACTTACGACCGCTACACCTTCGGCCCTTCAAAGATACATTATCCGGCTACTCGTCTCTCATATGAGACTATGCACAGGTCCATCCACCCGCAACTTTGCCTGATAAATGCGTCAGAAAATTGGTCCTTTTTGTAGTACCCCGAAATGAATTCAAAACATTATTTTACGTCGAAAAGTGTGAAAAAAGAATGGAGGCCTTTTCCCGGCAGTGGCAAGTGACATTGCAGGCTCATAATAATAACAATAATAATAAAAATAGCAATTATATTGTTATTATAAATTCTTATGTATTATCTATTAACAAGGAAAACGGACAATGCCTAAATGACCTATATAAAACATTGTCCTCTTTCTTTTAAGGGAGCTTTCCAGTGTGAAATTTTCAAAAAATCGATTTTGTTTTTTTTTGCTTTATCGAATAGTATAACTCTTCCCATCGCTTCTTTGGCATCGCTGATTGACCGTAAGTAAACGATTTACCTAACATTTCCTCACTTGAAACTTTGAACGCGTTTTTCTCGAAACAGCATTTTTCAAAACGGTGTCCAACTTGGAGGGCAGAGTTTTAAAGCTATCGAGTTGAATTTTTTACACAATATTCTTAACATCATTGTTTATCGTGCTATGGAAGCTTTTTTTTTTGACATCTTCCTATTTTTTTGTAAAAAAACTGCCAAAAAAAAATGCTAAAATCGATACTTTTTGTTCAAACCGGCGCCATTTTTGCAAAAAAAAAAAAAAAGCCTCCATAGCACGAAAGCCAATTATATACCGATCAATAATCTTTTTGTGTTTTTTGTTTCAGATCAAAATTGTGACCCCCAACGTGGACACCACATCCAAGTGCATTTTCTGCAACAATTGTTTCATCATTTTTATAGATATTAATTAATAAATAAATCGATCTTTAAAAAATTGTTTTGTATTCTTCAATACCCAATTAATATACAAAAAAAACCAGACCGATTAGATTATTTTTTCTTAAAAAAAAAAAATCGCGAAAAACAGCGATTTTTCGGGCTGTCACACTGGAAAGCTCCCTTAAAAAAATAATATATAATAACAATATAATGGGTATGTTTTAAATTATTATCATAAACATGCAATGTCACTTGCCACTGCCGGGGCAGCGGATCGAAACTGAAAAAGTGACATAGGATTTTTTTTAATCGACATATATTTTTGTTCCGACTGCTGGAGCTATATAACCCCATGAGAAATGTTATACAGTAGTAGTAGTCGTTTATTCCATCTGTACAGCTTCTGTAGCTCCAGGTCCAGCTACTGAAACCTTTTTTCCCAACTTCATCCACATTTCCGCACCTCAGTCTTGCCCATTGTTCCTTCGATTCCCCCGCCAGCCCCTTTTTCATCCCAATATTTCTCTCCCTCGCATCCCGCCATTAGATCCTTGTACCAGGCGCAGAAGAACGACCTGTCCGCCTTGACCCAGTCTCCTTGCATGTCTTGTTCCATTTTCCTGTCTACCCCCTTGATCAAGCAACTCTCGATCCTCTCCCAGCTTCCTGAATTTGACCACACCAGATTGATTACTCTCCCATCGCCTTCTTGAACCCCTTCCCCCATCTTAATGGGTGTCCGTTTATTTTTACCAATTTTCCCTGTAGCTTCTCTATTTCCTCCCTTCTTTTCGAGCCCCAGACTTCCACCCCGTACAGAGCTCGCCTTGGCCAGCGAGTCGAACAGCTGTAGCCGATTCTTCAAACCCTCTACCTTCGCCCTCTTCATTATCTCCCATATCGCATTTGTCGTTTTTAGTGCTCCTGCCATTAGCTTCTTCAGAGCCACCCCCCCCCCCCCCCCCCCCACCGCCCGCGTTTCCCGTTGAGAACTAATAACCCAAATATTTGAACACATTGACCACCATGTTATATAGTATATACCTAAGTATTAGGTGTACAAATAAGTTTTAGGACACTTCGATTTTGTATCATAACAGCTATTCTAAATTAATTCAAAGGTCCCGCTCACTTTTCATAGATGGCGCTTGATATGTAGTATCGAAACGTAAAGGAGTCATAAACATAACCTATAAATTCTGTAAATTAAACATGCAAACCGATAAGCTATTTATTAGACACTGCATTCGCTATGAATTCCATCAAGGAAAAAGTGTTAGGAAAGCGTGTGAATCGATATGTTCTGTTCTTGGAGACAACATTGTATCTAAAAGTACATGTGAGTATTGGTATAAGCGATTCAAAGAAGGTGATTTCGACGTTAGTGACCGTGAACGCACGGGGCCTCCTGTAAAGGTGGACGATCAGGAACTGCAAGCGTTGCTGGATGAAAACTCTTGTCAGACGGAGAAACAACTTTCGGAACAGCTTGGAGTAACTCAACAAACTGTTTCTTATCGTTTAAAAGCAATGGGTAAGATTCGAAAAGGAACAAAGTGGGTACCACACTTTCTGACTCAAGAAAATAAAGACAGCCGTCTTAACATTTGTGTGAGTCTTTACAACAAGCAACATAGAAAGTCTTTCTTGTGGAAAATTGTGACCGGCCATGAAAAGTGGATTTATTTTGATAATCCGAAACGCAAATATCATTGGGTTGACCCCGGCGAGCCGACAACATCCACGCCAAAGCGCAATGTTCACTGTAACAAAGTCATGCTGTGCATATGGTGGGATATGAAAAGCGTACTGTATTATGAACTTCTCAAACCTGGTCAAACAGTTACTACCGATCGCTATTGTCATCAATTGATGCAAGTGAATCAAGAAATTGAGAAGAAACGTCCATTTTCTGGTAAAGGAAAATGTCCAGTAAAACTGCTCCATGACAACGCGCGGCCTCATGTGGGTAAACCGGTCAAGGATACGTTACTAGCGCTTGGATAGGAAGCTGTACCACACCCGGCGTATTCACCAGACTTAGCCCCATCCGATTATCATTTATTCCGGAAAATGCAGAACGATTTGTCTGACGTGCGATTCAAAACATTTGAAGGAGTGGAAAAATGGGTCGCTAAATTTCTCACCTCGTAAGACGAAAGTTTCTTTGCGAAAGGCATCCGCGAGTTACCTGAGAGATGGCTGAAGGTCATTCAGTGCGATGGAGATTACTTCGATGAATAACTGTGTTTTACTTCTTTTTTTAATAAATCTTGAATTTTTTGAAAACTGTCCTAAAACTTATTTGTACACCTAATAGTTTGCAAGAAATAAGTACTGGCTAAGAATAGAATGTCAACTTAAGGGATCATCACAGTGTAACGGGTTGAAAAATAGCTGATTTTCGCTTCATCCAAAAATTCAGAATATCGGCAATTTTCTTGCTGAATATTAGCTTAAAGAAAAAATGTAATGTAACTTTTCTTATGGGATTATGTAGCTCTATCAATCGGAACAAAAATATATGTCAATTAAAAAAAAATCCTATGTCACTTTTTGTAGATACGATTCACTGCCGCGGCAATGGCAAGTGACATTGCAAGCTCGTAATAATAATAATAATAATGTAAATTATATTGTCATATTTTATCAGGTTGGTAAAAAAGTTTTGTTGCAAAAACTTTTAAAATGTCTTTTTACGTATTGACGCAATATGACATCGAGCTACGTCGAGAATATTCTAGAATGTTTTCTACTCATCCGCGTGACAGGGTATAAAAGGGCGAGCACGCGTTCTAGTGGACAGAAATGGCTTCGATCTCGCAGGAGCAACTTCGAGCGATCATTTTTTACGAGTGGCGGCGCGGCACGAACGCAAGCACAACTGCTAAAAATATACAGGATGCATTCAGCGAGAACGTAGTTTCTCATCGAACAGTCCAGCGTTGGTTCAATCGTTTTAAATCTGGAGACACAAGCCTTGAAGATAAGAAACGTTCCGGAGACCGTCGACCATCGATGATGAAGCATTACTCCGCTGCATGAAAGAAAAACCGGAAGCAAGTACGCACGAGCTAGCAAGAGAACTTGGCTGCACCCAACCGTCAATAGTCAATCACTTACACAACTTGGGATACAGGAAGGTTCTAGCTCAATGGATACCACACCGTTTCACCGACGACAATAAGAACTGTCCCGTGAACATCTGCCAGTCTCTCCTGCTTCGCCACCATGGCAAGGAGTTTTTAGAAGATCTTGTGACGGGAGATGAAAGCTGTGTCTTGTATGATAACAGAACGCGTTTAGCCTACTGGCTTCCTATCGGAGAAAAACCGCCACACCAACCGAAAGCTGATCGTCACTCACAAAAGGTTTTGCTGTGCTGTTTCTTGGATGCAAAGGGAATGCTGTTTCACAATTTTCTCCCTGTAGGTAAGACGATCTCCTCTACACGATACATCGAGAATCTTCAGGAATTGGCAAAAGCTATAAGAAAAAAAAAACGGCCAAGACGCGCGACTGTGCACCTTCTCCACGACAACGCGAGACCCCATGTCGCAAAGGAAACCCACAAAACAATCACTGAGCTTCACTGGAATACCGTTCCTCATCCACCATACTCTCCCGACATCGCGCCATCTGACTACCATTTGTTCAGACATTTGAAGGCATATTTGAGAAACAAAACTTTCAAAAACGTCGACGATCTCGGAAGGGATATTTCAAATTTCTTTGAGTTCCAGTCGCCGCAGTTTTGGGCAAAGGGAATAAATGGGTTGCCAACTAGATGGTCGAGTGTCATAGAAACCGATGGCGAATATATTGTTGATTAGAAATGTTTTGTATAAGATATATAAATAAATCAATTATATTGAAATTATTGCGACAAAACTTTTTTATCAACCTGATATTATACATTATTTTGTAAGAAGAAAAAGGAACAACGTTTTGGATAGGTCATTTAGTAATTGTCCAATTTCCTTGTTAATAAATAATACATAATAACATATAATAACAATATAACTGGTATTTTTATTATTATTGTTATTATTATGAGCATGCAATGTCACTTGCCACTGCCGGCAAAAGGCCTCCATTCCTTCTTTACACTCCTTCACATGAAATAATGTTTTCAATACGTTCCGGGGTACTACAAAAAGTACCAATTTTCCGACGCATTTATCAGGCAAAGTTGCGGCCGGATAATGTACCGTTGAAGGGCCGAAGGTGTATCGGTCGTAAGTTCGAAGATACAGAGCATGATAGGTGTCGCTCCGTACAAAAATGTTGTGGCCTTGAAGTTTGCGTCGTTGGAATGCAACGAAATGTATTTTTCCATTTTCATTTCCTCGTTTTCATTATTTCTAGGATATTATAGTTTATAGAATTTATTATTCTAAAATGTAAATAAGAAAGAAAAATATTTTGTAGAATAAGAAAAATGAGAAAATAAAAATACGTAAAATAAGTTTCGTTGGATTCAAACGTTGCAAACTTCGAGACCATAAAATGTTGAATATTGGCCATTTTGTTGCTAAATATAACTTGTGTGAAAAAATGCGATATAATATTTGTTGTTGGGTTGGATTGATAGAGCTTTATCATCGGAACAAAAATATATGGCAATTAAAAAAAAAATCCTGTGTCACTTTTTTCCCCCGTTTCGACCAACTATGAGCCGGTTCATTCGGAACGATCAACATGGGTGTCAACTAATGCTAAGACGGAACGACACCTCATCGCGGTCGGTATGATAGAACAATTATAGATACCCAAAAATCTCTGAAACGGCTCTTCAAATCCCGTCGAAACTTTGCCAAACGACGTCAAATAGATAGACGAACAGCTGTCTGCCCCTCAAATTTTCTGAATTTGAGGGAAAAAACGTAGATTGACTTATCATAAGCCAATCTACATTTTTTTCTCATACAATTTCTTCAAACAAAACAAAACAATCTTTTCAAACAATTGAAAAGAAAAACACTTTTAAACATAGGGAGTTGCTACGCTCATCGCCGAAGGGCCGTTTTTCGAACGAAATAGTGTGAAAAAATGTTTAAAACCTTATGAAAAACTGTCAAATCACTCAGTACATTATGACAATTTCATCATCATGTTATATGCCGCATGTTAAAAAGTGTTTTTTTCGATTGTAATTTATACAGAAACGGCGTAGAAGATCGATTCAAAATTTGGAGGGTGCATTCAGTACATGACGAAGGAGCTACTGTATAAATTCGAATCAAAAGTAACATTTCGTCGATTGCCCCAAAATTCCTTAAGGGACAACACCACTGTGACGGCTTCAAAAAATCGATTTTTTGAAAACCATCTAGAAAAATCTAAAATACATTTAAGATTAAGATGCCGTTGGACCCAGGTCGAAAAAATAATTATTTTCGGAGATATTGAATATTTTGTGGAGCGGTGCAGCGCTCCGTGACGCTCGGGGTCCCGCGCAGCTGCGCGCCTCAAGATCGGCAGGTATACCGGGCCTTTCCCGGGTCCTGCGGGTCTTTCCCAGATATTCTTTTGTCTCCCTTCACAAAAACCGGCTATTCTTATAAATATAGTTTCGAAAAAAAGCCATAGGTGGCGATAATTGAAAAATTTTCAAGTCGTCAATCGTCAATCGTCGATATTGCAGCTGATATCGCGGTATTATTATTCAACGATGGCCTGAGAAGCCTCATGAAAGTTTTGGAGACGTTGGGGATAACTATCGGCCCAAATTGTTTCAATTTTTGCGTTGAAACCGACGCAGCGCGGATCGAGCTGGCGGAGCGCTCGCTCACAGACGCTGCAAAAGAGGCAAGAAGAGCCTCTACAAGTTCGAGAAAAGATGCTAGGGACAATGATTTGCTTCTTGAAGGCCAGCTATATGGTGCCGGCACCGCTGATTAAAGGTAAACATTTTTTTTTCCAATTTATCGCATAAATTAACAAACCTAAAACTTTGAACGCGTTTTTCTCAAAACCACTTTTTTGAGTGCGGCACGCAGCAGAACTCGAGCAATTTTTATCCGATCGACTTCAAATTTGGACTGCATCAATAAAACTAGATTATCTAAAGAAGTACATAGGATTTTTTCGATATCTCAATAATAAAAAAAGTTATAGTCTATTTTCGACGAGAAATTTTGCTCGAAAATCGTCCTTTAATTTCAAAAGCGTGCCTATTTTTTAAAAATCAATATTTTTTCAAATCCCTATATACTTCTCTTCAAAATATCATATTATTAACGAAAACACTCGGTATTTTTTTTTTCAGATCGACTTTGAAGAGAGTTCTGCTGCGTGCCGCGAACCACTGCAGAGGCAACAGTACCTGACGCGGGAGCTTCCCCAGCGTCACCATGGGGCGTGAAAAATTTGAAATTTTTTTTTATGTATCTTCAATAAACAACGAACAAAACAAAAAAATTTTGTTTCGAATAACTCTTTTTTCCCACAAAAAAAAATTCTTGAAAAATGGCAAAAAAACAGGGGGTCACAGTGGTGTAATCCCTTAATAGGGTATTTTGCTCTAAGAAAAAAAACTAAGAATGTATAAATAAGGTAGTTTTCGCAATAATCGAATAATGTTGCTTTTAATTTATAAAAGCACAAAATAAATTTTATAATTCATTTTTAAGAAAATACGTTTTGTCTGTTCACCGAACATGCGAAACGGTAGCCGCCATAATGGATTCCGACGTGACGTCGTTGACGTAGTAAACAGAGAAAGCGGTGAAAGAAAACGTCAACAACTACATATTCTCGTTTGTCATAGTTAATTGCAAATTTTTAAATAGTGATCTGTACTTAAAAAAAGAAATAATTTTTTTTTTCGTTCTATGACTTTGGATCTCTTCTCGCAAGTTTTAACCAAATCTTCCTCATATTTACATCAGTTGGCATTTTAATCCACGACTTTCCCGGTGTTTTACACTAGTATCCTTACATTTAGGAACAACACACCAATTGTAGGGAATGTAACTCACTTTTAACCAAAAAAATTTAAGTATTTACAATTGGCGCAGCATGTTTGTTTCCTATGCAAGTGACGTCGCGAACCGAAGCAGCATAGTGACTAGCGTTTCGCGCGGAAATGTAAAATTGAAATGCATTTTCATGACACTTATCGATTTCATAAAATAGAAATAAAAATTCTAGTATTTTATTGCCACCAAAGGATCAAATTGAGACACCTTTCAAAGAAGTGCACAACACCCTATTACGAGATAGGGGGGAAAAACACGTTTCTGCTACTTTCCAGCTTCCACACACGCGTACATCCCAATCGGATGAAAACTCTCATGAATATTAGGGTGTGCGGAAAAAAATCGATACTTTTTTTTTCGGTTGCATCCACCAAAAAAAAGTGAATTAAGGTTAAAAAATGGAGAATCCTCAAAGGAGCGCTCAAAAAAAAATTATTTCGAATGGCGCATTGCATTTGAATATTTTCCATAAGAATAACCCAGGAAAATATTGGGATTTCTGAATGTGGTAGTGCAACTCGTCAGAAAAAAATCACACAAAGATGTCATTAACATATTCTCATGGAGAATCGAATTTCCAAAAAAAAAAAAAAACAGTTTTTACGAAAAATTAGTTCAGAACAACCGTTCGAGTGGAGTCGCTGTCCGAAATTGAATTGATAGAAAAAAAATAATTCAAAAGGCTGTAAAAATCGAATTTTTCGCTTTACGAAAAAACTTTTTGGGTTTTTTTTTGTAGAGAATGTTCTGCTCTAACATACAATTTGCATGGAATCGTTCTCAAAATATTTCTCTGATACAAAAAAGAATCAAGTACAACAAGAAATATAAAAGAAACGACGTCCAACATTGATCGTGTTTCGAAAAGTTTCATTCAATGAATTTGGTTTAATAAGCTAAAATAATTTGTTTTTACATTATAATGCTTGATAATCATCGTTCCTTTTTTTAAGAGTCTGTTTGTTGAAATTAGGGTATTTCTGTCGATGATTTTGCACTACGCCCAATAAATATTGTAGCTGCTCTTCGTTTTTTGTTAAAGAACCGTTATATGCTTTTATCAAAGTGACACCACGTTCGGCTGCGTTATTAACGACTTTTGGATTTCAAAAAAAATCTAAGCAACTCAAATAAGCGGCATTGTTCGGCCATAAATCAATATTCACTCTCAAAAAATCATAAGGTAAATTGATTTGCTGGAAAAGAAATGAGGATTCTTGAGTAACAAAATCGCTTGTATCTTTTTTCAGCAACATTTCCCAATCATTTTTTAACAATTACTTACTCGGAAGGATTTTTGGATTTTTCACGAGATTGCAGAGCTTGTGCCATTTTGCCTTCACAATTATCGGCACAGCATTGTCGAAAAACGACGAAGCAACAATTTTCTCGTTAAAGTACCACAAGTGACTGGCTATTTTTTTCGCGGCAGCCTCCCCTTACAGGATTCACTTCGCAATAACGAATGAAATGTTGTAGCAGTGACGGATCTCCATTTGGGGCCAAAATGGGGGAAAAATGTCGCGGTTTCCCGTTCGCGGCGCTAGTGTGAAGCTTGTAATTTTGCACTACGAGCTACCGCATGCTGCCGCCAGGTGGCAGCGTGTGCTATGGCGCGCAGGTCGCTTAAATAATAACATTTAATTTCAGACAGCGATACCACTTGAACGGTTGTTCTAAGCCACGGTCGTATATGCAGATCTGGGCACTCCCGCATATTCCGTATACCCCAAAGCGTGCCTCTGTCTGACGCCTCTCTTTGCGGAACTGGCCGTAAAAGCGTGTAGCGCTGCTATCTCGGAGGCACGTGCGACAGAGCGCGATGTATGCGCGTATGCGAATTGTCTTTTTCTTCACGTCGCTGTGATGACAAATTAATACATCCTAAATAATGAGTGGAGCACAAAAACTAGAAGCATAAACCGAAAATATGAGCGATGAGCCATTAGTTAATGATACTCATCGTCTTTGACATGGATATGCCGATTTAACTATCGCTCAATCCAATTGCATTTTTTCTTTTTTCGTTTACGGAAAAGAAGAACATTCGAAATTTACGTGTAGCACGCATTCCTTTCGTTAGAAGTAGTAGTAGAAAAGTAGTAGAAAATATCAGTAGTCATCATGGGGAATTTTAAATAATGAGACGTGCTCCGGGTTATTTATGTATCCACTTCTGCATCCCGGAATCATGCACCGCTTCGGCATCGCAATATATAGACAGTTCATCTTTTGTTATTCCATATTGAATAAAAACCGTGGCTACGATACACTCGGAATCACCTCGCCAGAACGAGGTTAGGCGACACGTACATACGACCGTCACCACAACAACGTGCATGCCATGCCCCGTAAACGCGGTATAAGCAAAAGTGCCTCCCCTTCACTAGCGCCGCGGTGGAATGCGCAAATAGAGGCGTCACTTAGAGTCACGCATTTTTTAACGGAATGCCCAGACCTGTATATACGACCGTGTTCTAAGATAATTGTTCGTAAGAACTTTTTTTTTAGGGAATTCAATTGGGTTGTTGAAAAAAAAAAAGTTTCATTTTTAATTTTATTTATGAAGCAATTATTGCATTAGATCCCAAAACAGAGAAGAAAATTGATTTTGTATAAGCCTGTAAATAGTTATTAATAATTGAAAAGTCCAAAAAATTCAAATTTTTTATCTGATCGTGAAACGCTACGTGATTGGTGCAAGCGTTCGTGACGTCAAGGGGTTAAGCGGACGCCACGCCCATGCTGTAGACTACTGCAAACTGTGTGATTAACCTCTCAAGCGTTCGGAAATTTTTCGATAAATTTCAATACTATTTCGTGTTTCGTGACGTTTAAAAGCAGTGATGTGTGAAAAGGGATTTGTAAAAGCAAACGCAAATAATTTGCCACAGATAAATATGCTCATGGTGTTGCAATTTCTAAAAGACGACGATCGTTTCAATGCTCCGGAGATGCGTTGTGCTAAAGCTTCCTTGTAAGTAAAAATCTTGCCTTTGCATAAATAAAATCGCAGTTAAGAAGATAATTTGCTGCAAAGTAATACTGGTTGTATTAATTTTTTTTAAATTTCATCATTTGAAGGGCCGGTCGTGAGAGCTACGGAGATGCAGCAATAGGTTATGTTCAATTGAAACGTGAAGGAGACATCTGCATCGTGAAATGTCGAGTATGTCCTGAACATAAAGTTCGAAGCAAGACATATTCTGCAACATTAACTGTTAATGAAAAAACAGAAAAGATTACAGACGTTTGTTGTCACGATTGCGCAGCGTCAACAGGTAACTATTCATGAATAATGAACACGTATAATGAACTTTGACGGAAATGAGTTTTCCCATTAATAGCATAATGTGAAATTTGTTTTAAGTTGCAGGAGGTTGTAAACATGCATTAGCATTTCTCATGTGGGTACATCGAAGAAGTGAAGATCCCGCACCTACAGAAATCGCATGCTATTGGAAGAAATCACGTTTGTCAGGAGTTGGTTCAGCTGTCAAGTACGTCGAAGTAAAAGATCTGCAGAAATCAACAAGATCAGAGCCGCAACAAACATTAACTCTGGATAATAGTACGTTTTTACACGACGTCCTACAAATTGCAGAAAGAAAACAAATAGACTGTCAGATTTCTCGACTTAGTGTAGACTTAGCGAGTCTACGAACAAATAAGTTATCGTTGTACCAACTTCTCTTAAAGTTTCATTTAAGTGGAGGTTCAAACCCAGGAGACTTTTTGACTTTTGCCAGTTCTGAGATGACTCAAGCTTTGTGTATTGAAGCTGAACGATTAACGAGAAACCAGAGTGATTGCCCACTGTGGCATGAACTTAGATATGGAAGAATTACAGCTTCGAAACTACATGAAGCAGCTCATTGTAAATCTGACATCGGCTCGTTCGTTAAACAGGTTACAGGGGCAAGTAAAGTTCACGAAACAACTGCAATGTTGCGAGGCAAAGAACTGGAAAATCTTGTGCTAATGGAGGTTGAACGTATACAAGATGTACGAATTAGGCAAGCAGGGCTATATTTATTGCCACATCATCCAGTTCTTGGTGCATCACCTGATGGTTTGGCGGAGGAATATATAATTGAAATAAAATGTCCTTCAAATGAAAGAGCATTCGACAGATTCTTGTCGAAAGATAATGTAATCAATTCGAAGTGCGCAGCTCAAATGCAATTACAAATGTTAGCTACAGGGCAGAAAAAAGGACTATTTTGTGTAGCTGATCCGACATTCGAAAGTACAAAAAAAGTACACATGCAATGGCTTGAATACGACTCTGAATCAGTGCAGGATTTGATGAAAAAGGCTATATTGTTTTGGGAAAAAAATATATTTCCGCTCTTACTATCGTCTGTACAAAAAACCACTGTCAATGTATAAAAGTAATTACTGGCAAAATACACAATATTTAAAAAAATTAAATCCACAGTTATTTGTATTTTTACATTATCATTTTCCATAATTTCACATGTCATTTTCCATCCACTCTATTCCACTATTTTTCAATTATAGGTGAATGCAAATTAACCAATGCTGCCGCAATAAAGATGATGTCATCAGTGTAAGATAACATACTGTGGCTGATAACGGCATGTGGTTTTAAGAAATCAAATTCTCGCAACCTTCCAATGACACGTTCTATGTGAATACGCAAGCTAGCAATACGCTTGGTTTCTATGACTTCCGATTTCGTTGGTTCAATTGAAAAAGATACGCTCGGCGGTTTTATTAATGTGCAATGTTTTTCATTTAACAAAGATTGTATATTTTTAAAGCCTCGGTCTGCCATTACGCCACATTTCGTTGGTAGCCGATCTAGTATATTACTTTTCTCAAATAGTAATACATCTGATATTCTTCCTCCAAATCCAGTAGAAATGAAATTAATAAATCCGTCAGGCCCACAAGATATCAAATATTTCAGAGTATTGCACTTTTTATACTCAGACCATGTCAAGGCTTGATTTACTGGATCGCTCGGTTTTTCGATTTGCATTTCAAGCGCATCAACAATCGATTGAACGTGACTGTACGAACTTCGAAAAGCAATCGGTAAATTTTTTGTAACGACTTCTGGATTAGGAAAGAAGATCAAAGTTTGAAGAAAATGTCTGAGAATCGGAACTGTCTTATTGAAAATTATGCTTGCATTACTAGGACTCATACAAAATTGTTCAGCGAGTCTTTCGAACGTATCTTGTCTTCTGATCTTCATTAAGCATAATTTAATGTTTTGCGTACTAATGTTACTTTTCATACTCAAAAGATTTATTAACTCGTTCCACTCATTAGGAATTCCGAGATATGCTTTCATGTTAGTACTTATAAAATAGTCTGTTACTTTTAGTATATCTTGAACAGTTTTTGTTGGGCTATTAGAAGCGTTGGAGCTCGTTCGATTAGTAGGGGTATAATAATCATTAGAACTAACAATGCCAATCGACGAAATTGATGTACTTATGGATTCAGATACGTTTGGACCGCACTGCTCCAGAGTGAAATGTTTTTTCGGAGACATTATTATCTTAAAAACTGTTGGCAATTTGATAGGTGAAGTACACTTGTCGACGGTGCATACTTGCATTTTGCACATACTACTCACACTCCGGTAATGCGGGCGAATATGAGTTTGCACAGCAGCATTATGCTGCGTTATAGAAGTCTGCGTTCCAACATCTTTTTTGGCTGCCGCTGTTAATGTCAAATTATCTTTTGCTGAAGATTTAACAGGATCATCATTCGCTGCGACAGGCTCTGCACTTCTGATTGAAAATGAAGTGTGGTCTATGGCATCGAAAGTACTTGCTTCACATGTTTCACATGTTTTTTGAGGAGCTTGATTACTTGATGTACATGCTTCTTCGAGGAGCTCGTTTATCTCCATCCGTCTTCGCCGTTTTTCCGATAAGACACGAGGACTTGGGCACGTCCTACGTTTACGATCCGGCTGGCATGCGAATTTGTGTGGTTGCACGTTCTTTTTAATTTTCGCTGGACCTCCCATAGTTTTATAATATTGATAATTTTCCATATCCTCTCGCAGCTATAAATACGAAATTTTTTGTTAGCCTTAACGGTACATTATAAATGATTAATAGGTGGAATCGTATCTAAACAATAATAATTCAACAATTTCACTTCTTTTTAGGGCATAAAATATGTTTGCTTACCTCAAAATGATCTTCACAGCAAAAAAAGTTTGATTTGCTGTCTTTGAGGTTATCCCGTCTCACCGCGTTGAACCATTTTTTACGAATATTTACATCTCGTGGCACTGTTCGAAAAACTTTGTTCGGTGTATTTTTCGTTGTGTTTTTGCACAAAGGTACGAAACACGCCCTATGCGTCTTAATCGTTGCCATTTTCAATAAAAATCTGTATTTGCAATAATATCGTATAGCGCGTTTAACCTCGTGACGTCACAGACCGTTCGGGTAACTTCGGGCGTGATCGGAGCGTCGTCGGCTATGACTTTATAATTTAATTTTCTAAATGCACTTGAAAACTATGAACTTTATCAAAAAAAATTTTCAACAAAAGTTTTTAGTTTTCAGCTGACAAATTTTTTGGCAATAAAAAAAAGTTATGTTTCCGTTTGAAAAAAACATGTCAGCCTTTGTAACGCCGCCATTTTGAATTTTGGCTCCTCAAATAAATTTTTTTCAAACGTCCCCCTTCAATCCCTAGAAGTTTTGTCTCACACAATATTTCGTCCGAGCAATATTTTTCGAGAAAATTCAGGTGTAAGATTAAAATGGGACACCCTGTATATTAAAAAATTGCATTTCTGCAATAAACTTCTGTCGGTTGTTTTTTGCATCGTTCTCATCACACATCTATAGTACCCAAACAGTAAAGCATTTTTGCGCTTTGAAATTTGTCCGTATCGGGTTTCATTCAAACGTTATTGCCAAAAGCCGATTTTCGAGGGTAAATTTCCCCGATTAAAAATCGGGTTTCCCCGATTAAAGAGACGTGTGTCAAATATTTTGAACCGTTGTACAAGTCTGCCAAGTTTGATTAAAATCGAAGAGGGTCAGCCCCCGCGGTTTCCCGGTTGGAGTGTTCACCTTAAGTTTGGAGCTGGAATGGCGGCGATGCACAATATGCGAGCGTTGCAAACCCCGTTGCAAGACTCGACATTGGGGGGCTCGGATATGAGACTGAGAACGCAAATTTGACCGACGTATCCGTCGCTGTTGCACACCCACACGTCTCTTGGTGTTTGTCCCGTGGCGATTGTCGGTGCTGCGCATGTAAATTGTAGTCCAGCTCGGGTTTTCCGTATTGGCAGCGGTCCGATGAATTCCGGAGGTGGCCTTCGGTCGGCTGACATGGCTAGGATTCAACGTATAATCAAGAGACGAAGAGAACAAAACCCAATTTATCCCAAAATTTCGTTACTTTCTGTAAAATTGTCCAAGCAATAAATCCACAAAGCACATCGATGAACCGAAGGAAAATAAATGATCAGAACCGAAGCAAATATAAGAAGCATAAGAATATGCAACGGCGGGAAACTCATACCTTCAGATTTTAACGTGAGCCAGACCTAAAGAAACGTTGTGTTACGAAGAGTGTCTAAAGCTTCGAAGCACTTTACGGTATCAGCGATTATTCGTATAAAGGGGGAAAATACTGTAAATACCCTCAGTATTCTTCCATTCGACTTACCTAATTTTTGTTTGACGTCGTTGAAGCTCTCCTCCCAGCTCGCTCGCGTTTCCGGCTTCGTGAACATAATCGTGATATTCTCGGCGCCGTTTCTGCAAAGTCGTTTTCTCTTATGATTCACACGATTTCGGATACGAGCTTTGTTTGATTTTAAGGGAGACTTTGTCCTTTGTGCCCAGCGGGAGACGTTAGCGGCTCAACATGAGCAGCTAGAAGAAGAGGAGGGATGCCTCTATGGACCAGGCATTGCCGATTAGCGATAATTATAACACACATTTGTGTAAACACATTACAAAACTTTAAACGCGTTTTTCTCAAAAACACGTTTTTAAAAATGGCTGACATTCTCCTGACCGCTGTAATTAACATATCGACCTGAAATTTGGAGAGCGTACTCAGAAAATACGTCTTCACGGAATGACGGATCGTTTTTTCGATAGATACATTTTTGCATTTATTATTTATCTTTTTATGCGACAAAAAAACGGGAAAATTCGATTTTTTTTTAAATTGCCGCCATTTTCCGAAATTTGTACCAAACGAAAAACCCATCCGTCATTCCATGACCAAAGGGTCACAGATTGATAATATGCTTTGAATTTGTGTTTCAGATCAACAAAGAGGAGGCAGTGATGTCAGCCGTTTACCTCCCGCGATTTGAGGACCTGTTTTCGCGGAGCTGCAACGGCCGCCATTTTGGTTTTTTTTAAATAATTTTTTAACGTTCTGTATATCATGAATAAAAGCAAGAAAAAAACCGCATTCAAAAAGCTTTACTCGTTTCCGTTAAAAAAAAAAATAAAATGTAAACACCTGAAATATGGCACTCCAAGGACAAAGTCTCCCTTAAACGGAGAAGGTTAAGTTGGTATGTTAATCCATGACTTTTCTGATTTCGCCAATTTAAATTAACATGTTTTTGTGTAACAAAAAAATATGTTTTTCTATACAAAATTTTCCATCCCTTTGCAACACCTTAAGGGTTGAATGTTCGGAAATGCTAAAGTGCACGTTTCAGTATTTCCGGTATAGAGTGTTTACGCTGAGTTTCAAGTAAAACCGACCAAAAAAATATTGTTTTCCACACAAACTTTTCCACCCGCCAACGGGTCAAATGGTGTAAAATATCGGAATATGTGTTCCGTTAATTGTATTGTAGAATATTTATGCCATTTTTCAAGTCGATCAAGCCAAAAAATATGTTTTTTCAACACAATTTTTTCTACCCCCTTGCAACCCCTTAAGGGACAACGCCACTGTGACGGCTTCAAAAAATCGATTTTTTGAAAACCGTCTAGAAAAATCTAAAATACATTTAAGATTAAGATGCCGTTGGACCCAGGTCGAAAAAATAATTATTTTCGGAGATATTGAATATTTTGTGGAGCGGTGCAGCGCTCCGTGACGCTCGGGGTCCCGCGCAGTTGCGCGCCTCAGGGTCGGCAGGTATACCGGGCCTTTCCCAGGTCCTGCGGGTCTTTCCCAGGTATTCTTTTGTCTCCCTTCCCAAAAACCGGCTATTGTTATAAATATAGTTTCGAAAAAAAGCCATTGGTGGCGATAATTGAAAAATGTTCAAGTCGTCAATCGTCAATCGTCGATATTGCAGCTGATATCGCGGTATTATTATTCAACGATGGCCTGAGAAGCCTCGTGAAAGTTTTGGAGACGTTGGGGATAACTATCGGCCCAAATTGTTTCAATTTTTGCGTTGAAACCGACGCAGCGCGGATCGAGCTGGCGGAGCGCTCGCTCACAGACGCTGCAAAAGAGGCAAGAAGAGCCTCTACAAGTTCGAGAAAAGATGCTAGGGACAATGATTTGCTTCTTGAAGGCCAGCTATATGGTGCCGGCATCGCTGATTAAAGGTAAAACATTTTCTTTCCAATTTATCGCATAAATTAACAAACCTAAAACTTTGAACGCGTTTTTCTCAAAACCACTTTTTTGAGTGCGGCACGCAGCAAAACTCGAGCAATTTTTATCCGATCGACTTGAAATTTGGACTGCATCAATAAAACTAGATTATCTAAAGAAGTACATAGGATTTTTTCGATATCTCAATAATAAAAAAAAGTTATAGCCTATTTTCGACGAGAAATTTTGCTCGAAAATCGTCCTTTAATTTCAAAAGCGTGCCTATTTTTTAAAAATCAATATTTTTTCAAATCCCTATGTACTTCACTTCAAAATATCATATTATTAACGAAAACACTCGGTATTTTTTTTTTTCAGATCGACTTTGAAGAGAGTTCCGCTGCGTGCCGCGAACCACTGCAGAGGCAACAGTACCTGACGCGGGAGCATCCCCAGCGTCAGCATGGGGCGTGAAAAATTTGAAATTTTTTTTATGTATCTTCAATAAACAACGAACAAAACAAAAAAAAATTGTTTTCGAATATCTCTTTTTTTTCTCACAAAAAAAAATTCTTGAAAAATGGCAAAAAAAACAAGGGGTCACAGTGGTGTTGTCCCTTCAGGGTTGAATTTTTGGGCAACGCTGAAATGCGTGTTTCGTTAATTTTATTCTAGAGTGTTTATGCAAAGTTTCAAGTAAATCCTATCAAAAAAATATTTTTCCCGTACGAACTTTTACACGCCATTTCACCCCCTTAACGATCGGATTTCAAAATATTCTTTCTTGGTGCACCTCTCGACCCTCGAAGGAACATATGTACCATATTTAATTTTTCTATCTTCGGTAGTTTAGCCTGTGCGTTGTCTGTCAGTCAGTCACGGAACAGTTTTACATGCACCCTTGGCCAAAAGTTTCGGGCACCCTGCAATTTTTCTTTCCGGACGAAAAATTGAATATCTCGACGAAAAAAATCGGAAACCAATTTACCAAAAGAGAGTTTCAAAGAGAATATCGTCAGCTTCAATTTTCTTTGTTAATTTTATTTTTTTGATTTTTATCGCGCCCGATACGTAATTTTGAAAACGGCGATTTTTCACGATTTTTTCACCTTGCAAAGTCGTTCGCTGGACTTCGGAAAAATGGAAATTTCGCTATTTAGTGAAACGATCTTCGAAAAGGGAAATATTAGCTTTAGTTTCGTTTTAAAAAAAAAATGTACAATTTTTCTATCGCAGAGAAATTTTGTTTTTCTTGAAAAAAATGGCAAGTTTCCGTAAAGTCGGCATCGTGCAGCGTGACAAATTCTAGAATCTCCCTATTATGTGAACTGAATAGCGAGATTTTTATTTTTTCTAAGTTCATCGAACGACTTTGCAAGGTGTAAAAATCGTGAAAAACCGCCATTTTCAAAATGACGTACCGAGGACAAAAAAATTCGAAAAAATAAAATTAGAAAAGAAAATTTAAGCTGACTTTATTTTCTTCAAAACCCCGTTTGGTAAATTGGTTTCCGATTTTTTTTTTGGCCGAGGTATTCAATTCAATGTTTTGTCCGAAAAGAAAAATTGCAGGATGCCCCAAACTTTTGGCAAAGGGTGTATACGGATAAGCTTATCGATCGAGAAATATAATAGAAAAATAAAAACTGACTGTGTGTTCAGTGTCAATTCGAGGCAAGCTAGTTGCGAATGGGCCGCATTTTTCTCTGCCAATTGTCGCTGCACTTGAGACAAGTATTCCTTGATCAATTCCTCGAGCTGATGTTTCGTCCCGTGCAGAGTGGCGGCGAGTTCCTGCAGCTGATTCAACGTCGAACAATCCTCCTTGAGATGTTCAACCTCACGCGCCATTTTACGCAAGCTTTCCTCCTTGGCTAAGAATTAACGGGGTGGAAAAAGATCAATGATTGAAGTTTCGATTTTTATGTTTCCAACTTTCTCATTATCGATCTTCTCGGAAGATTTAAAGACATTCTTTCAGCAATTCGTACCCTTGATCATTTCCACGTCGTCCAAGGGAATTCTCATGAGCATTTTGTATTTGTTAGCTTCGGGCAGGCCCGCCAGGCTGTTGGGAGATGCACTCCTGCAATTTGAAAGATTACATATCAATCAAAGAAATACGAATTAAAGAAGAAACAATGTAAACTTCGAATGATTCTTACGTCGATGGTTTTCGGATTGTTCCACTTCGTCTCTTGATATTCGTGATGACCAAAAGATCCGAGAAGAGGAAAAGTGCCCTTTCCTTTCGCGTTCCTTGGTTCGAGGCTATCGTGACCATGTCATGACGTACGAATGATCTTCATGCGAAAAAGTAATATTTTTTGTTTTATATTATTGTATCATAAATTCGCGTGATCCAAACTTTGTTTATCCAGCCGATACGCGTGGGCAGTTGAATCGGCATTTCATGTTTAAGGGCGACTTTGTCCCGGATTGAGCAGCGGGAGATGTTAGCGGCTCAACATGAACAGCTAGAAGAAGAGGAGGGATGCCTCTATGGACCAGGCATTGCCGATTAGCGGTAATTATAACACACATTTGTGTAAACACATTACAAAACTTTAAGGGCGAGGTAAAGTATTACATTTTTTTTCATTTTTTTTTTCATTTTTTAAATGAATGCATAATATATCAAGAATATTGTGTTAAAATTTCAAGTCGATCGGAGTAAAATTGACGAAGTTATGAGTATTTGAGCGTCTATTGCTCCATGCCGTTCTCGTCTCTTCTGCGTTTTTCAAACCGTTTTTCTGAGACTTGTCATATTTGAAGTCCGTGTGCACGATAACTCAAAATCTACTGGACCAATCGCTTTGAAATTTTGCACAGTACTTCTTCACATAATTCACCAGGTATTGTCGAGAGCTTTTTCGTTTTTTTAAAAATAATTACTAATTTTTCAACAACAAATTAGCCGATTTTTTTTAGCGAAAATCGGGTTTTTGGCTCCCAAGTACTACGAAAAATCGAAAAATCGAAAAAAAAAATCCTCCCGTCATTACCTCGAGAAACATCTCCTTTAACAAATGCATTTTGATTTTTTTGTTTCAAATGATTCTGTTGCGAGTTACGGTGCACACCGCGAACCAACTTTTTTTCGAGGCGCCTCCGGGGTTTAATTTTCACTCGCTCAATTTTGAATATTTTGCAATGCAAATTTAGGAGAATGTTGTTCAAATGTTACTTTATTATATGTAAATTTTTCAATAAACGAACACTATTCGTTACGACAAAAAAAAAATCTTAAAAACATGCCTTTCTTTCGCCGAATTAACTTTACCCCGACGTTAAACGCGTTTTTCTCGAAAACACGTTTTTAAAAATGGCTGACATTCTCCTGACCGCTGTAATTAACATATCGACCTGAAATTTGGAGAGCATACTCAGAAAATACGTCTTCACGGAATGACGGATCGTTTTTTCGATAGATACATTTTTGCATTTATTACTTATCTTTTTATGCGAAAAAAAAACGCGAAAATTCGATTTTTTTTTTAATTGCCGCCATTTTCCGAAATTTGTACTAAACGAAAAACCCATCCGTCATTCCATGACCAAAGGGTCACAGATTGATAATATGCTTTGAATTTGTGTTTCAGATCAACAAAGAGGGGGCAGTGATGTCAGCCGTTTACCTCCCGCGATTTGAGGACCTGTTTTCGCGGAGCTGCAACGGCCGCCATTTTGGTTTTTTTTTCAAAAAAATTTTTTTTAACGTTCTGTATATCATGAATAAAAGCAAGAAAAAAACCGCGCTCAAAAAGCTTTACTCGTGTCCTTAAAAAAAAAAAAAATGTAAACACCTGAAATATGGCACTCCAAGGACAAAGTCTCCGTTAAAAGAAAAAAAAAAGAAAGAACGCCTTTCCTCGCGAATTAAAGAACAAAAGAAAGTCTTCACCTGTCTTTGGTAACAATTCCAGCGAGTCCGTCGACAAGAGATTCGACCTCGCGAAGAATCGATTGTTGTTGCTCCCACTCGAGAATTTCACGTTCCGTGCAATTGATCTTCACCACGAGTTCGTGAATTTCTTTTTGCGCAGCTGTCAGAAGGTCGTAATCGGGGTGTGACGGGTCGGTGTGCTTCAGAAGTCTTTGTATGAGGAGCTCGTATCGGGGGATTTTTTGTACGGGTTTTATGAGTAATTGGTCAAGTCCAAGTTTGCCCCGATGCTCGCGTTCTAGTGTCTGTAGAAAAACCGTGCCCGTTACAAATATTACATTTGACGAAATGCACATTTGACACAAAGCTGGAAGCGTTTTGCGGACAAGAATCCTCTTCGATATCAATTGATCGTCATCACATTTTTTTCCTAGCGTTTAAGGGGTAACCCCACTGTAAATTTTTTGAAAAATCGATTTTTTTTTATTGGCTTAAAAAATAGTTTAAACCCTCAAGAATAAGAAAAAAAAGGTCCTGTGCTTCTTCTTTTTAAAATTTTTTCCAATAAAAAACTATTCGCAAAACTTTAAACGCGTTTTTCTCGAAACATGGTTTTTCAAAATGGCACGCAGCATAACTCGAACAATTTTCATTTTTTTTTACTTGAAATTTTAACCAGATGTGAACATTTACATTATCTTGAGAATGTCGATCGGAATTTTCAAGAACTTTATTTATTGATTTTTTATTAACAAAAAACTTGCCGTTTTTTTCGTCAAAAATCAATTTTTTTTTTTCAAACGCACGCCAAATCCACAAAAATTGATACTTTTTAAAATCCGATCGACATTCTCTAGCTATAGCCCTCTAGATCAATGGTTTTTTTTTTGTTCTAGATTCAAAAGTGCACCAGTGGTGCTGCGTTGCCGCGGAGCCCTGGAAGCAAAACATGTCCCGGGAAGATAGCTGTGGAACCGCCATTTTGTTTTTTTTTTACTGTAAAAAAATTTTATAATAAAGTTTAATGTATGCCCGATAACACCATTAAAAGTTTTTTTTTTCAAATACCTTCAATTTCGGGAGCAAAAAAATAGTGAAAAAACCTTTTTTTTTGGGCCGTTACAGTGGCCCTTAATAGTTACACTTACTTCGAGAAATCTTGCGAACGCCGGTTTCGCCTGACAAGTGGTTTTAATCGCCTTCTCAGCTGATTTCCAATTATCCAAAAACAGAGTGTACGTCTCGAGAACGTTCGGTTTTGTAAACTGAAAATTCGATCGATTAGCCAACACTGTTTCTCCCGTCGTTGAATTTTTACGGCCTGGCCTGGATTATTTTCAATCGATATGATAGCGTACCACTTCTAAAAATATATCACCAATCGTTTGGTGGAGTTCCCACGTTTCCAGGCGTTTGCGTAGCTCCTCGAGGAAAACTTCGTGATGGCTCAGTATCGCTGGAACCTGAATAAAACGATCAACGATCAACCCAAAGACAAGATCAATCGGGACCATGAGAATTTCTACGAAATCCGTGTACGGAGGATCCAGCGTTGCACTGATGAATCTCAAGGGGGATTGTCTTTTTTTTCGCAAAATTTACCGCTTTTTGGGAATTTTTTTGTGAAGAAAGTATACAACGGAAAACTTGTGAAACTTGGCATATAGTTTTATTGATCTGTTTACAACATACAAAAAATTTTTTAAACAGTTTCATCAAAAAATCCGCCTCCCACCCCCCTCGACGCGCGATGGTTCTTTTTTGATGGTGTGCACGATTTCTCAAAAACTATTCAACCGATTGCCTTCAAATTTGGACAGAATGCTCAGCTGACATCCTTTTATCGTTTGATGAAGCAAAAAAGCAATACGTTCAATAGTTTTTTATTTATAACAAAAAATCGAGCAATTTTTTTCGAAAAATCGATACTTCAAGTTCAAAACGTCACCAAATCGTCAATTTTTTTTTCCCCTTCATCGAACGATAGCTATATGTGTCTAAAGTAAAATGCTTTTTGGGTTTTTGTTGCAGGATGAACGTGAAGGCTGTAATCGTGCACATCATCAAAAAAGGACCATCGCGCGTCGAGGGGGGGTGGGAGGCGGATTTTTTGATGAAATTGTTTAAAATATTTTTTGTATGTAGCAAACAGATCAATAAAACTATATGCCAAGTTTCACAAGTTTTCCGTTGTATACTTTCTTGACAAAAAAATTCCCAAAAAGCGGTAAATTTTGCGAAAAAAAAAGACAATCCCCCCTTAAAGGATCAGAGTTCGAGGTAATTCTCGAATTTTCGAATTTATTCACATCGTGATTTTCATGTGAATATCAATGCAAATTCATTCATACTTCACTTATTTGTATGCACATGCATGCATACAAATGCAATTGTATTCACAAATATTCTTAATATTTGCATAAACATGCAAATTCACAGAAAAATTGTGAATATTTACAAAATATCATCTGAATTGATAAAAAATTCACATAAAAATCTGTGAATATAAATGTATTGACGAACAATTGTAAATACGAAAAAATTCGCAAAATAAGTTGCGAATTTTTTCGTATTTGAGACAAATTAAAATCAAATTCACAATGATTAGATTAAAGTTTACGCCAAAAGTGAGTTCTTACTTGTTGAGTTCAACACAATGTTTTTTCTCAAAATACGCAAGGACTCACTTGTGGTGTAAACTTTAATATAATTGTCGTGAATTCGATTTCAATTTTCTTCAACTTAAGGAAATTCAGAACTTATTTTGTGATTTTTTTTCATATTTATAATATAATATTTGAAACTCACAACTTTTGTTGCAAAAATCTCTTTGCCTCGACGCAATGTTTTCTCTCGAAACACGTAAGAACTCACTTTTGGTGTAAATTTTAATCTAACCATTGTGAATTTGATTTTAATTTGTCTTAAATACGAAAAAAAGATCACAACTTTGTGATTTTTTTTTGTATTTACAATTTTTTGTGTATACATTCGCATTCACAGATTTGGATATGAATTTTTTTTAATTCCCAGGATTTTTTGTAAATAATCACATTTTTTGTGAATTTATTTGTATGTTCAGAATATTTGTGACTACAATTGTATTTGTATTCGTATTAACAATAAAAAAAAATATGAATAAATTTGTATTTATAGTCACATTAAAATCACGATGTCAAAAAAATCGTATTCGTATTAATAAACAGAATTACGCCTTTAATTGAATAAATAAACTTTCTTTATCAACGGACATTTAGAATTCTTCCGAATCTAATCGGTGTAACGCTCGAGCCTCCTGAAATGAATGTTCAATATAATTTCATCAACAAAATCACTGTACGCGCGTCGAACGTATATAATTAACCTGATAGAATATTTCGTTAACCGTCGCTGCGTCAACGAGACCTGCTGTTTCCGGGCTTTTCAGGGGTTGCAGATATTTCTAAAATGCAACGAAAACAAAATTCTCATTTAACGAATATGTGATTGAAAAACAAAAAAAAAGGAAATTATTTTGACTCACATTGACTAGTATCTGTAAAGCCTCCACGTACGAGCGCTCGGTATCGTAGAGTTCAACGACAACGTGATTCCTGGTGTCCTTAAAAGAATAAATAAACAGTCGATAAATCCGTATTTACATGGAAGAAGAACAGGTTCAAAATGGGATTACGTCGTTATACGAGGCACCGGATAATTCTACCGGCTCCACGATCTTCTCACTGCAGCGTTTTTTTTCCAAAATACATATATCGGCGGACGATGTTTTGCTTGTACGAAAAATCGATATTATACGTTCGAATATCTTTGACACGTATTTCAGCATAACAAAGCAGCAATGCACGATCGAGGCAACAGTACGCGTGGAGGAAAATAATCTCGAGAAAGAGTTATCTTTTTTTTTTTGCACAATAATGCAAATGGACTGTGTGTCATTAAGGGTCGAAGAAAATGTTTCGACTGAAGCACGAGCTCTTCCCGAGTACACGAGAAGGGTTAACATCTACGATTGACCAGTTTCCCTCTCTCGGACTTTCTTCTCTTTCCCATCACCTCTCATCGGGACTGGCCGAAAAGGATATTAATCGCATTTACGTAACGTCCCCAAGGACACGTGGCGTATAAAGCACGTCTATATTTCAGCTGTACCTTTTGTTGTTACACCGCTGTATTGTGTTTCTCAATAATGCCACTCGCACTCTCCTACCTACAACGGCAATGCGTTGTCCGTTCTGACGATACGTAATGGAAACGATGAGAACATTCATAACAGTATTCATAAGCCTTTTCACCCTTGTAAATCCTATGTCACTCCTATGTCACTTACATGTCACACGAATGAATTCGTGATGAAGAACTTGAGCTTTTCACAAAGGAGAGTAAGGTAAATGTCCCAATTATTGAACAGCTAAGGATCTGGGGCATTGAATTCGGTGAGAAAAAAAATATAAAATCAAGAAAAAAGCATCGCCTTCAGGTTCAAATGATACTTTGATATTTTTACTTTCGAAAAATCACCCTTTAAATTATTTTTAAATGATTTTAAATGAAAAAAAGAATAACAATGTGAAGAATGCAAATGTCCCAATTATTGAACACTGGAAATGTCCATGTCCCTAATATTGAACAGGCATGTCCCAGTTATTGAACACTCGCGAGAATTCTTTTTCCGTTCTAAAAATATTATTTTGGGTACAATATTAAGAAATAAAAGCAAAATCAAACACTTAAATAATCTTTTGTTAATCATGTAAAAATACAAAAATATATATTTAGTCTCTTTTGGCAGGTTTTTGGTTCATTCGCATGTGGTTTATTTTTGCTTTTCAACTCGAACTTTATTTTATTTTTATTTTCAGCTTCCTCGTTTTCATATTCTGTTTTTGTTTGATTCTGTCGCAGCTTGGCTCCCTGAAATATCGGAGAGCAAAAAATATTGAACAGTACATTCGTATTTTTAGGTTACATTAAAGTTATATCCTCTTTTTACTTTCCTTTTTATGTTTATTGCACGAAAATACAAATAAAAAATATATTTGACGATCTTAGAGTTATTATTAAAAGAATAAAGGTAAGTTTATTCAGGAACTTAGAGTTTTTGTTTGAATAAATCCGATTCACACGATCTGTCACACGTTAACAGTCTCGATGTTTTGATGGGTTTAATGACGCCAACTTGGAGAATTCGAGTGTTCAATAATTGGGACACACTGCATTTTCTATGTCCCCATGATCGAACACCATATATTTTAACAAATAATTAAATAAAGTTTTTTCATAAAAATTGTTATTTGTAAGAAATTTTCTGAGGAACCTGAAACGCCTTTACTTTTTGAGATGCGACGGTTTTTGAATTTTTTGTACCCTTACGCATGAAGCGACGCGTCTTAGCAAAAAAGATAAGCAGTTACCACGAGACGTCAAATCGAGTCACCGTAGCTGATTAAATCATTTTTTTCTCTATTAATTAAAGCTTTTTTGCACAAGTAAGGTAACATTTCGATAGCTAAAAGTTCCATATATGTAATGAAATTTTATAAATAAGTAAATGCATGCAGGTGAATGAGAAATAATAAAAATACAAGATAGTGTTCAATAATTGGGACCTGTTCAATAATTGGGACATTTACCTTACCTGCCTTCTCAAGTTTTTACAAGTACCGAAAATTCGCAAAAGTAGACGAACGATTATCAATTCAACGAATTATCGTCCAAATTTCCGTTCTAATTATGTTCTCCGAGTATGACTCAGCTCGCGATCCCAAATATTCCATTATCTTCATCCTCGCAATGTTGTCATTTTTTCTCTTTTTTTGCTGCTAAAAATGAATGAATCCCTCGGCACGCTTTGCCGTCGCGAGCAGGTATGCGTATACGTTTGTATGTACACAACAAACGCGTATAGATCATTGGTGTCTCTCGCGTCATCGCTTTCATTCATCCGGTATGTGCGTAAATAAAAATGGACGTAACTGAATTCGTGATTTCGAAGCGCTGCCGAATAAGCAGAGCGCGAGAGAAAGACGGAAAGAGAGAGCGTTGGGATTGGAGAACGAGAGTTTTGCTGATACTAACGGCGAACGGCATTTCAACGACGGCATCATCATCTCAGGGCGTCGTAAGAAAATCCTACTCCGATATATCTGTGATATCGGTAGAGGCAAAGAGAGGGAGAGAGTAAAAATGCTTTT